>JAZKJV010000696.1:0-362500 GCA_037367405.1 Ottelia alismoides
TTACAGATAAAAAGTTATGGTCTGAATAAAAATCCAGAATCCCAACTTCCCAGACCCGTATCTCACAAACGACAACTCCAAATGCATCAAACTCACCTTTAATTGTATATAGAATAAAATAATCTATCCAATGGCGGTGGTTTCGCATTTGGCGGAGCTGCGGTTTGAAAGTTGAGTTTTGGACCCTCATTGTATACTTTTACATAATAAAATATTCAATTTATTATTTAATCATTATTTTTATATTTTTATAATTTTGTAAATATTACTTATAATATATATGTGCATTAAAATTGAAATAAAATGCAAAGAAAAATAAAAATAAATATACTTGTATAAAGACTACATAGGTATTATACATACACTTATATACAATACACTTGTATTTTATTAAATATACAAAACAAATCAGAAAAAAAATAAAATAAAAATATATTTATGTATATAAAAGTATGTTATAATTTTATAAAATACTAAATAACAATAATAAAAATAAAATACCTAAATAAAATATTAAAATACATAGGTATTATACCTATATAGGGTTAAAAAGGTAACTTGTAAAAATATAAGTCATAAAAATAAATAAAAATCAGAATAAAATACTACATAAAATTTTGAGCATTTTTCATTTTATAACTTTTATCTAATTCGGCCATTCAGTATTTTAAATAGAATTAATAAAATATTTTTTTAGGGTTTTTCCTGGTTGGTCCACGTGGACCAACCAGGAGGTCAGGACTGTTGACCAAGGTCAACAGTCTGACCTACCCCCTGCAGCTTGTCAGACCATGTTTGACCCCCCTTCTTCATCCTTTTTTCGAGGTAAAACCCTTTCACTAAAATGCGATGCAACCTTCACGACTTTCGCAGCTCGCGCATCAAGGATTCACGCCCAAGCGTCACCTTGGGTCGTGGATCACTGCAGCACCCACTATGCCTCGTTCTTGCACCCATGTCTGTAAACCCCTTAAAACCTCTTCTGAACCCTAATTTGAAATTCGAACCGCATTGTACCAAGTTTTTTTTGTCCACCTGAGGGTCGAGAGAGAAGCTGTGGGTGACAGCATCAGCTCTCCATCGTCCTAGCGGAGGAAGAATCACATATCAGGCGTGTTCCAGCACCTCCGGCAGCCGCCGTCGAGGTACCCTTCCCTCGCCCTTTCTGGGCTCGAGGTCGTGTCACTTCCTTAGTTTCTCGCCGTCATTTTATCCCTTGCATTCCCAGCTTCATTTCCTTCCATCGATTCATCCCGCTCGTGCATCGGTTCGCCGAATCGATCATCGCCGGAGATATCTCCGACCGCCGCTACTACTCACGCCAACCATCTCCGCGTATTTCCACTGCTCACGCCATGTGATCGGGGCATTTTGCCCCCGATTACATAACCCATCCTTTTTGCAGGTCCTAGCGCCAGAGAGACTCCACCTGGAGTCGATTTTTGAAGGTATCGAGCTACCTGGAGCCACCGTTCTTCCTCAAGCTTGCGGCGGCGCATCGGAGCTTCCCCGCCCCATTTTGGCCCTGCCGCGAGCTCGAGGGACCTTCCAGGAATCGCTGGCGTGCTTCTGAGGCGAAGGAGGAGGCCGGAGGAGTGCCCATTTGACGATCGAAGCTCGGGCCACCACCTGTTCGTCCCTGTTCTTGGAGAGGGACCCTGCACCGTCGGATTGTGAGCCCGCTCCAGACGAAGCAGCTACCGTAGGATCAACGCTGCCCCGAGCCGTTGATGGACTCCTGATGATCTAATCCAGAGCGTAGAATCTGAACCGTCATCGCGCGTCCTCGTTGCGCCACGTGGCGTAAGTACCGCGCCATCAGCCGTCCGCTCGCGCCTAAGTTGGGTATTTTGCGCTTTAAACCCAACTGGTTTTTGTATTTTATAATAGAAACTCAAACATTCATCTGTAGCGTTATTAGTTTTGTAATCTTTGCGTTTAGGCCCCGAACTTTCACGTATTTACAAATAGCCCCCCTCGCCACGTCACCTCACGCGACTAGTTCACGTGAGGGGGTGGGCATTTTGCAAGGCTACCCTCGGTTGTTTGCTTATTGTGTTTTAGTACCAAAACTGTGGCGTTAAGTGTTGCATTTTTGGATATTTTGCAAGTAGACCCCTAGGGTCTCGTAATATTACATTTCAGTCCTCGTCAGGCGCGTGCAAGTCACGCGCCCTGGTGGGAATATTGCTAAGAGGCCCAGGCGGCTTTTGTAATTGCATTTTGGTGCTAAAAATTGAATATACGGTGTACATTTTTGTGGAAAATTGCATGTATGCCCCTGGACGTTTGATATTTTGCACATATACCCCTGCCAGGACTGTTTGATGTTTGGATGTTTGCTCTAATTATTTTAACCCATCTTTTTAAGTCCAAAAATTCCACAAAATTAGATTTAAGCTCCTGTGCACTTGCACCTCCACGCCATCATTTTAGTTTTTGATTTTACTTTACTTTCATATTTATTAAAAATCAAAAACTTGCTTTTTGTGAACTGTCTAGCTTAGAAAATACCAAAAAAAATATTAAAACCTCTCCAAAAATTCCAAAAAAATTACCTAATGTCTATTTTAACCTATTTTAGTGTCAGTCCAAAAATCATTAAAAATTTCAAAAGAAAAACAATAAAAATTTAAAAACACTCAAAAAAACTTCAAAAAAATATATAAAATCAAGGAAAACTCTAAAAAATACAAACTCAGGTTCTGTGTGTTCCTTATTTTGTTCCTTTTATTCGAAAAATAGTGTGAAAAATTTTGGTTACTGGTTGCTATTTTTAATTCTCAGTTTACTCACAGCCAGCACTTTTTCCACTGTTTTCCCTCATTTCAGCATTTTAAAATACCAAAACACCTTGAAAAATCCCCAAAAATCACAAAAACAGTAAAAAATCCTAAAAATATCAAAAACAATTCATTTCTGAATTTTCGGTCATTTTTGCACATTTTTATAAATACTTTATCTTGCCTTTTATTACTTTGCTTATATTTTCCAATATTGAAAAAGAAAAAAAAAGTATAAAATATAAAATATAAAAACCAGAAAACTAAAAATCAAAATAAAAAATTAAAAAAAATTTAAAAATTAAAAACCCACAAAAACATCTTTACTTGCTTGCTTAGTGTAGACACACCATCACACACTCACTTGAGCACATTTGCTTGAACTACCCTGCTTGCTCCCTGTGTTCGAACTCTCTGCATACTTGTCACTATACACCATTTGTGCAGAGTTAAAAATAAATTTTAACTCCACATTAGTTCTAATCTATTGATCTTTAGTGGGGGTTAATTGTTGACTTTAATCGAGATTTGTGTGGTCGACACTTCGACTGAGTTCACGCTTTGTGTTGAACTTAAGACCACCAGATTTCGGTTAAATCAGACACCACACATCTTAGGTGAGTGAACGTGTGACGAATCACAGGGTCACTGACGTGCATAGCCGCTCGCACCTAAGTAGGGTATTACACAGATTTCTCCATCAAAATAACTATAAAAGCATAATACGAAGAATAGAAACATAAACAATGGAGAATCGGTAGACACCACGCGTCTTAGATGAGTGAACGCGTGACGAATCACAGGGTCACTGACGTGCATAGCCGCCCGCACCTAAGTAGGGTGTTACACAGATTTCTCCTCGAACCACCAACAGGAAAACGAATCGGAAAGAAATATGAATCAAAAACAAAACTTGGAAGAACAAGAGTATGAATTGAAAGCCTAGCTTACGAAGCAACTAAGAGAGGATCATACCTTTCTTCTCCTCGTTCTCCCGGCAGCGCTTCGCTAGCGCTCCTCCCTCGCCTCCCACTCCTCCTCCCAACCTCTCGACCCTAGCCCTTGGGGTGGTGGTAGTGTAAGTTGTAGAGAATGAATGGGTAGGGGGGGTCTATTTATAGGCCCCCAGAAAACCACTAACCATGGTAGAAAACCATGGTTTAGACCTTAACCATGGTTTAGCGGCCCATGGTTTAGCGGCCCATGGTTTTGGCCCATGGTTTTAGCCAAAACTTATCCCCAAACTTGGAGCTTAAGTTAGAACATTCTAGAGGATTCTAGATTCGCTAATGACGCTTAATTAACACTAATTGTGATTAACTTTCACTAATCGCGATTTAACTAATCGGCAAATGTTTAATCCATGATCCCTTCCATTCTAAGGCACATGCTCGTAGCATATCCTCTAGTGTTTGAATCGTACGTTCTGACTACCCATCCGTTTGTGGATGATATGTTGTACTCAAGCATAGTTGTGTACCTAAAGCTTTCATGAAGTTCTCCCAATAGTGTGAGGTGAATCGTGAATCTCGATCAGAAACTACTTCCTTCGGGATACCATGGAGGCGAATCACATGTGTAATATATAACTCAGCCAGCTGGTCTGGAGTGAAAGATAAGCTTATCGGAATGAAGTGTGCTACCTTTGTCAGACGATCTATTATAACCCAGATACTATCTTTACTACCAGTCGTCTGAGGTAAGCCAGTAACGAAATCCATGGAAATGCTTTCCCATTTCCATTCAGGTATAGGGAGGGGTTGCAATAATCCCGGTGGCTTTTGGTGTGAAGCCTTTACCTGCTGGCAAGTGAAACATGAATTCACAAACTCAGCAACATCTTTCTTCATTCCTGGCCACCAAAAGTATGAATGAAGATCCTTATACATCTTCATAATTCCTGGATGAATAGATAATCTAGAACAATGAGCTTCTCGTAAGATGTCTTTCCTTAGTTCAAGTGTGTTTGGTACACAAACTCTGTGATGATTATACAGTAAACCATCTTGTATCTGGAATCCCTCTATCTCATTCTTCTCAAGTTGTTGTTTTAAGTCTTTGAGGACTGGATCATCCTCCTGTCCTTTCTTTATTTTATCCCATATTTCTGGTTTGTATCGATGAGGAATAGTTATAGTATCAGCACTACTATCAAATGGTTTCCATTCACTTAACGTTGATAGTAAACCCCAGAAGTGGATAGCACTCACTAACCCGAGTGAATAAGTTCTTCTGCTGAGGGCATCTGCTACGACGTTCCCCTTACCAGGGTGGTAGGAGATAGTGCAATCATAGTCTTTCAGCAACTCTAGCCACCGTCTCTGTCTCATATTGAGTTCCTTCTGATCAAATAGATATTTCAAGCTTTTATGATCGGTGAAGATTTCAAAAGTAATACCATACAGGTAGTGTCTCCAAATCTTTAAAGCGAACACTACGGCAGCTAATTCAAGGTCATGTGTTGGGTAGTTCTTCTCATGTGTCCTGAGCTATCGTGATGCATACGCAACTACCTTACCATGTTGCATAAGAACCGCCCCAAGTCCTTCTTTTGACGCATCAGTGTACACTGTAAACCCTTCACTCCCGGAGGGTAGAGTAAGGATTGGTGCAGATGTTAGGCATTCTTTCAGTGTCTGAAAACTAGCTTCACATGTATCAGACCATAAGAATGGGACCTCCTTTTGAGTTAGTCTAGTCATTGGCAATGCTATCCGTGAAAAGTCCTTCACGAATCTTCTATAATATCCAGCTAAACCCAGAAAAGATCGTATTTCTGTGGACAGTCTTCGGGCGTTCCCAACTCATCACCGCACTAACCTTTGTAGGATCAACTTATATACCTTCCCCAGAAATAACATGGCCTAAGAAAAGATACTTCAGATAGCCAGAAGTCACATTTGCTATATTTAGCATACAGTTTGTTCTTCCCTTAGAGTTTCAAGTGCCTTCCTGAGATGATGTTCATGCAGATACTTATCCTTTGAGTAAATAAGCACATCATCAATAAAGACTACTACAAAATGATCTAAGAACTCCTTGAATACTCTATTCATGAGATCCATGAAGGCTGCTGGGGCATTTGTTAGTCTAAAAGGCATAACTAAGAATTCATAATGCCCGTATCTAGTCCGAAAAGCTGTCTTGGGAATATCTGTATCTTTAATTTTCAACTGATGGTATCCAGATCTTAAATCAATCTTGGAATACACAGTTGAACCTTGTAACTGATCAAAGAGATCATCTATTCTTGGCAGAGGATACTTGTTCTTTATTGTCCTCTTGTTTAGTTGTCTATAATCAATGCACAACCGCATCAAGCCATCCTTTTTTCCTAACAAATAAGACAGGTGCACCCCATGGTGAAGTACTAGGACGAATGAATCCTTTATCTAACAGTTCTTGCAATTGTACCTTTAACTCTCGTAACTCAGCTGGTGCCATCCTATACGGAGGGATAGAGATAGGCTGAGTATCAGGTATGAGAGAGATTTCAAATTCAATCTCTCGCTCAGGTGGTAATCCAGGTAGTTCCTCTGGAAATACATCAGTAAACTCGCACACTATAGGCACATCTTCTATCATTCTTTCTGACCCTGATGTAGTGGATACATAAGGAAAATAACCTTGGCACCCTTGCTCTAACAACTGTTGTGCCTTCAATGTAGAGATATATTTGATATTATCATTGGATGTCTTTCCAATGAACTGGAACTCTATCGAGTTAGGAAGGTGGAATGTTACTGTCTTCTGGAAACAGTCAAGACATGCATGATGCCTTTCTAACACATCCATTCCTAGTATAAGATCAAAATAATTCAATTCGATAAGTAGCCGATAAGCATGTGACTGATGTCCTGCAATTTGTCACACACAGTTGTCTAAGATCTTCTTGAATTATAATTGACCTCCTGGTTCCAACTGAGATAATGGTTTTGTTCTTATATCGGAATCTTATCCTTACAATAGGAATCAAATATTCTTCTTTGTTTTGGTGTTTCTACGAAGTGCCTCCTCCATCGCTCCTCTAACTGGAGTATGAGCAACCAAATTCTATGGACCAATGGTATCTAGACTCTTTCTTACGAGGATGAATAGAACCCTCAACTCTATTATCTGTGGGTCTGGAGGACTTTGATCTCTCATAGTGGCAGAGTCTTCGCTTTAATGCCTATTACCTTTGATCCATCTCATGGGTCATCACTATCATAGCCGCTAATTGTCTAGACATGTCTTGATCTGCCATGATCCTGGGATGAGTCAAGGTCAAAGGTCAGATCCTATATGTCATAGCATGATGTACGTAAGGGACAATGACTTGTGAATGGTACTGCAGTCACTTATTAAGATCAAAGGATCTTAATACAACCTTAGTTTTCTGAACACCGCTCATAGTTGATAATTACTAAATAAATTACTGGAGTAACCTTGCTCTGATACCAATCTGTAACGACCCCGTTTCCTGGGCCGTCGGATCCTCCCATATCTGGATATGGTTACTCAGCAATAATTTATTCAGCAATCACAACTAACATTCAGAAATATACTGCAAATAAAAATACTCGGAAAGAAAGTATTTCAACACTTTTCCATTCACAAAATAAAGTTTAGAGGATACATTGTCCCACTATAACCATTACATGTACATCAGCTTGAAAGGAAAATATACAAAAGATTACTAACTACCTTTAAGAGTAAAGCTACTGTGGCTGGCTGGATGTCTAGTATGTAAGCCGGATGAATTTTTTAAAGTCCTTGCTATGGCTCACCGATACCTGTTGGGTTTTCCATAAATCATAGGATAAAAATTAGCGAATGTTAAGTAACGAAGAAGAGAAAAGCAAATAAATTGTGTAATTTTTTTCAAAACTTGATATCACAAAATTTCATTCCTTTTTATTAATTTAAGTCCTATTCCTTTCTATTCCACATCAGGGATTAGTCCAGGGGAACCCCACCATTCTTGGACTCCGGGGCTGTGGATGCTTCGGGATTGGAGATTGTGTTGATCTTGGTAAGCTTATGCCGCCGCACGTCGCCTCAACCAATCCTCCAATACTACCCTGACAATTTCCTTTTCTTTTATTAAACAGGGTCTCAACCCTCAGCCTGGAAAAACAAAAGAGCACATCGTCCTCGAGGACTCGGTTGCTTAAAACCTCATGCTAACATTTAATCATATAACCTAGCGGCTTTAAATACATGTTATCGTGACCCAGCCGCTATTGAACCACTCGTGCCTCGACATGACACGACCACATCTTCCGTCGTTCCAACCCGAATATATTGGCTCCCGGTACCACGCGTTGCAAAACATTCAATTTGTGCGCACTTATCATAATAGGGCAACCGTGTACCACCTAGGTAGGGAAATGCCAATACGGGTTCCTTCCGACAACCTACAGGTTGCATGCCCGACCTGTAGTACTACTCCCAATCATCCTTATCGTGGCACATGATCCTTTTCAGGATCCAACTCAAATCACACCAATTCACATGATGTAATTCTTTTGTTAAGTCTTTGATTTGTATAAACCGCAATACTTGGTATCGACTCACATATATATTATTCATAACCATATGTATACTCCTATTTATGCCTATTTTAACTCCCAAACCCTAACTTTCAGAGCCAACGCATCAATTTGATGTGTAAATCTTATTTTAGTGGGAATTACAAAGCAATTCTTCAGACTTTTTCAAAAATAGCCAAAATTAGGGTTCTTCGTAGCAAAGAACACTAAATCAAGAATTTCAATAATTTCGTATGAAAACCCAACAGCAAAAAGAAGGATTTCGTTACCTAATCAAGCTCTCTCTCGTGTATGCAAGGCTTTATCGAGTTTCGTTTTTAGAAAGGCTAATTTAAGGCTCCTGAAAAGATCGAATTTCATTTTTCGTATCAAAACGCTAAGAACATGTTAAGAACGCGAAGAACGAACGAAGAACGCGAAGAACACGAAGAACGTCAAGAAATATTTTCTCTTAGAAATTCGGCGGAGTTTTCCCTTATATCGGGATATATTTCTCGGAAAATTTCGGCAGAGTTTCCCTTATATCGGGATATATTTCTCGGAAAATTTCAGCAGAGTTTCCCCTTATATCGGGACATATTTCTCGGAAAATTTCGGCAGAGTTTCCCCTTATATCGGGACATATTTCAAAATAAAAACGAAAAGAGTTTCCTCTATAAAATCAATCGAGAGGAAAATAACAATGAAACTGAAGAATATACTCAACAACAAGAGATGAAGAACCGGTAGACACCACACATCTTTGGTGAGTGAACGTGTGACGAATCACAGGGTCACTGACGTGCATAGCCGCCCGCACCTAAGTAGGGTATTACATAGATTTCTCCATCAAAATAACTATAAAAGCATAATACGAAGAATAGAAACATAAACGATGGAGAATCGGTAGACAACCATCCGTCTTAGATGAGTGAACGTGTGACGAATCACAGGGTCACTGACGTGCATAGCCGCCCGCACCTAAGTAGGGTGTTACATAGATTTCTCCTCGAACCACAACAGGAAAACGAATCGGAAAGAAATATGAATCAAAAACAAAACTTGGAAGAACAAGAGTATGAATTGAAAGCCTAGCTTACGAAGCAACTAAGAGAGGATCATACCTTTCTTCTCCTCGTTCTCCCGGCAGCGCTTCGCTAGCGCTCCTCCCTCGCCTCCCACTCCTCCTCCCAACCTCTCGACCCTAGCCCTTGGGGTGGTGGTAGTGTAAGTTGTAGAGAATGATTGGGTAGGGGGGTCTATTTATAGGCCCCAGAAAACCACTAACCATGGTAGAAAACCATGGTTTAGACCTTAACCATGGTTTAGCGGCCCATGGTTTTAGCCAAAACTTATCCCAAACTTGGAGCTTAAGTTAGAACATTCTAGAGGATTCTAGATTCGCTAATGACGCTTAATTAACACTAATCGTGATTAACTTTCACTAATCGTGATTTAACTTTTGCGGCTTACGCATATCTTTTGTTAACTATTGATTAGTGTTTACTAATGATCATTAGCGGCTTTCAATCGTCATTAATTTCTTTAATCATGTTTAATTAGTCTTAATGACAGTCATTATGGATTAATGACATCTTAGCCTTCCTTCCTTCTCTTTCTTCCGAAATTCATAACAAATCGAAACGAAGTCCGATTCATACGAAACAAATTCTGCCGGTTTCCTCTTTACGAGCCGGATCTTATTATATAGGATCCGAGATATGCCAAGTTCAAGGCTTTACAGCAGCAGCCTCCAGTTCAGGGTGGCCAGTACGACCATCAGCGAGAGCAACACCAGCAGCCCCCAGTCCCCCAGCAGCAGTCATCCCATCCACCACAGCAGTACGGTCCTCGTCCCTATCAGCAGGTACAGTCTTGGAGGCGAGAGCAGCCTCAGCAGTATCATCCCCAACAGCACCCCTCTCACCCGCACCAGCCACAGCAGCAGCCTCACTACCAACGAGGCCACCCGTCGGGTTCTCATGGGCCAGCCTATGAGAACCCCACCTTAGACGACCTAGCCCGCCTCATGAAGAGAAACAAGCTATCTTCAGACGGGAGGTGGATGAGTTCCGCCAGGAGATGTAGGAGATCGTGACAGGGAAGGCCGCCATTCCTGCCCAGATTGAGCTGAACCCGAACAATCTGAAGAGGAAGTTTGAACAGGTAGAGTTTACAGAGATTACCACTCCTAGTGATTCTTTTGGTGATTTGTCTGCATACATGTTTGATGCTGATTTTGTTACACTTAGGAGCAGTAGGATGCCAGCAGGTGGTGCCTCGTCTGAGCGACGACCTCACGCCACTTCCAGGGTGCCAGGCTAGGAGGAGCACGGTACTGAGGCCTCGAGAGATGATGACGGTGGTACTGATGCCACCATGGACGTTGATCCAGCCGACAGTATTGAGGTCGTCGTTTCACTAGTTGGAGGAAGTGGTACTGACGCCACCGTAGTTGCTGAGCCAGAGCGCGGTACTGATGCCGTGAGATGACATGCTGAGGGTGATACTGAGGCCACCATTTCTACTTCTGCTAGTCCTATTATCTTTCCGTCTATACATGTATCTCAAGACGTTTATGGAAATAAAGGAAAGGGTTTGTTCTTTTCGGATCCACATGTGTTGATTGATGATGTTTGTGTGCATTCTACTGTTCATGAGAATGCCAGGCCCTCTCCTAGTCCTTCATCTGAGAAGGACCCCGTGATCCCCTTTTCCACAAGCACTTCACATGGCAAAGGGGAAGAAAATAGAAAATCCAAAAAAGAATCATCAGATAGAGTTCAACCAGCAGATGATAGTTCGATTCCATATCCAGTTGACTCTTCAGGAGGCCTTAGAGCACATCCCTCTACTCCAGAGATCACTCAGAGACAGGACCACAATCAGGATGAAGAGGAGGAACCATCAGTCTGAGATCCATGTGCTTACTAGAGCCACTTGTTTCGCGATACAGAACCGTCTGCCAGCCAAGAGGCCAGATACAGGAGCCCCGTATGTCAGATGTCACATTCATGAGCAGAGATTCGACCGCACTCTATTAGACAGCGGCTCTTCGATCAACCTACTTCCGGCAGCCCTTCTCGACCGCTTCGAGTTGGACACTCTTCAACAGAGCAGGACGGTACTTCAGTTTGCTGATCGATCTGTCAAGAGGCCGAAGGGGTTGCTAAAGGACGTTGTCGTCACGATTCAGGGCCTAAAATTCCCCGTGGACTTCATTGTGTTGGACATGGAGATCCCTGAGTCTGTGATCGATACCCCCATCATTTTAGGACGCCCGTTCTTGGCCACAGCCGAGGCAGTGTCTGACCATAGATTCAGAGCCGATCACAGATTCAGAGCAGATGATAGAGGCAGGGTGAGACATCCACCAGGACTGTGACTTTGTGATTACAGATGACAAGGCAGTTTGGGCAAATCCAATCGCACAGGCCATCCTCTCACCTTCAGAGTTCGCTGATGCAGAGACACCAGCAGAGGAGAGCTAGGAGAGCGCATTCCTAGTCCAGGATACATTTCAGGCCGTAGACCCGGTTCTTGACCGCGAGACAGAGTTTAGTGAGTATGATACAGATCCCTCGGAGTCAGATACTGATTGGGCAGAGTTCGATGATTTAACACCATGTCTGCCTTCTACTGAGCCTACATCTAGAGAGGAGGTTGATTCTGAGCAGAGCAGAGACAGACCAGTCGAGCAATCTTCTCCAGATCCAGTTTGTGAGCGAGAGTTCTCATTCTCCCGTGCAGATTTGGCAGCAGACACTCGGATTCTTCAGAAGCCAGATCCGCCAACACCTACTTGTCCAGAGCTGAAGTATAGATTCCTTGCGGGTGAGCATGAGATGTACCCAGTCATTCTCTCCACTGATTTGACTGAAGAGCAAGAATCCCGTCTGATGGGGGTTCTTGAAAAGAACCACAAGGCGATAGGATGGAGTGTAGCCGATCTCCAGGAGATAAGTCCGGCGCTGTGCTCCCACCATATCTATCTCGAGGATGAGGCAAAGCCGTCGCGTGAGTTCCAGCGACGGCTGAACCCGAATCTAAGAGATGTTGTCATGAAGGAGATCTCAAAATGGTGGAGCACCGATTTTATCTACCCCATCTCCGACTCCAAGTGGGTCAGTCCGTTGCATGTGGTGCCCAAGAAGACGGGCATCACTACCGTTGTCACAGAGTCTGGAGAGGAGATCGCTACCCGGGTACCCACTTCTTGGCGGGTCTGTGTGGATTACAGACGATTGAACCAAGCCACCAAGAAGGATCATTTCCCCCTACCCTTTATTGATCAGATTATTGAGAGGCTGGCAGGGAAGAGCCATTATTATTTCTTGGATGGGTACTCCGGCTATAATCAGGTGGCAATCGCGCCCGAGGACAAGGACAAGACTACCTTCACCTGTCCCTTCGGGACATATACTTTCAGACGCATGCCATTTAGATTGTGCAATGCTCCGGCAACATTCCAGAGATGCATGATGTCCATCTTTTCGGACATGGTGGGGGAGTGCTTGGAGGTCTTCATGGATGATTTCTCGGTCTACGACGACGGATTCGATTTTTGTCTTGACTTCCTAGACCGATTCCTTCAGCGATGCATAGAGGTTCACCTTGTGTTGTCTTGGGAGAAGAGTCACTTCATGGTGACTCAAGGGACGGTGCTTGGACACATCATCTCCAACAGGGGCATGGAGGTGGATCCGGCCAAGGTGGATGTCGTTAGAAAACTCAATCCACCGTCCAACTTGCGGCAGTTACGGTCTTTTCTGGGGCACGTCGGTTTCTACCGACGCTTCATTCATGATTTCAGCAGGATTGCCCGACCGTTGACTGATCTCCTGACGAAAGACACTGAGTTCCTTGTTGATGATAAGTGTCTATCGTCATTTGAGACTCTCAAGCGATGTGTTATAGAGGATCCTGTTCTCCAGCCACCCGATTGGTCTCTCCCATTTGAGATCATGACGTACGCCTCCGATTTTGCTGTGGGGGCCATGCTGGGACAGAGGAGGGATGGAGTCCCATTTGCCATTCACTACGCTAGCCATACATTGGATGTCGCGCAGCGGAACTATACCATCACTGAGAAGGAGATGCTAGCCGTAGTCTTCGCCCTAGATAAGTTCAGATCTTACATCATTGGATCTAGAGTGACCATTTTTACTGATCATACCACCATCAGGTACCTCATGGCGAAGAAGGATGCCACAACTAGATTGACCAGATGGATCCTTCTACTCCAGGAGTTTGATATAGAGATTAAGGATAAACCTAGAGTCAAGAATGTGGTGGCGGATCATCTCTCCCGATTGGAGTATCTTTGAGGATTCTGAGCAGACTGAGCCTATTTGTGAGACCTTCCCAGATGAGGCGATCCTTGCTATCGCCTCACTCCCATGGTATGCTGATATTGTGAACTCTCTTGTCGCCAAGAAAGTTCCACAAGATTGGCCCGTGCAGAAACTTGAGACCTTCCTCGCGAAGGCCAAGTTTTACCATTGGGAGGATCCCGTCCTTTACCACGAGAGAGGGGATAATATCTGGCATCGATGCATTCCTCAGGAGGAGCATCACAATGTCCTTACTTACTACCACAAGCTTGAGGTAGGAGGACATCACTCAGGGAGGAGAACGACACAGAAAGTGCTCCAATCTGGCCTATGGTGGCCTACTCTCTTCAAGGACTCTGATGAGTTCGTGAAGAGGTGTACCGACTGTCAGAGGATGGGCACTTGTGGACAGCGTGATACGATACCGATGCAGCCCATACACTTCTGTGAGGTTTTTGACGCATGGGGCATCGATTTCATGGGTCCATTCCCTAGGAGTTAGGGATTTGAGTACATTCTCTTGGCCGTCGATTATGTGAGTCGTTGGGTTGAGGCCATCCTCGCCTGAACCGCAGATGCTAGGACTGTATGCAGATTTTTTAGGAAGAATATCATTTCACAGTTCGGGGTACCTCGAGTGTTGATATCTGACGGGGGGTCTCATTTCGTCAACGACAAGGTAAAGGCCCTTGCTAGCGAGTTCAGCATAGATCATCAAGTTGCCACTCCATACCATCCTCAGACGAATGGTCTTGCTGAAGTGTCGAACAGGGAGATTAAGACTATATTGCAGAAAGTCGTCCGCCCTGACCGAAAGGATTGGTCACAGCTTTTGGACTCGGTCTTGTGGGCATATCGGACGTCTTTTAAGACACCTTTGGGTACATCTCCCTTTCACCTCGTTTATGGCAAGCCGTGTCATTTACCTGTTGAGCTGAGACATAGGTCACTTTAGGCAGTCACTGATATACTTTTGGATCCAGAGAGTGTAGAAGATCAAAGGAGGGCAGAATTAGCAGCCCTGGAGGAGCTTCGTGATACCACCTTTTAAAATAGCCTACATTACAAAGAGAGAGTGAAGGAGTGGCATGATTCTCATATCAGCCACAAGCAGTTTGAGCCAGGACAGAGAGTATGTCTGTTTGATGCTAGGCTTCGTCTATTTCCAGGAAAGCTACAGAGCAAATGGAAGGGACCCTATTTGGTTAGAAAGGTACATGACAATGTGAGTATTGATATATATGAGTTGTCTTCTAATGCTACCTTTCGAGTGAACGGCCAGCAGCTCAAGCCATATCTAGATCACGAGCCACGGGTCGTTGATGTTGCCCCTATTCACTTTGCGTGAGATGTGGTCTCTTGACTCACATCTATTGCATCTCACACATGATTATCACTGTTCTTCCGACTTGTATAGATCCAGTTATCCATATCACTCTATTCTTTAGTCCCACATCCCTTTTCTCATCTTATGATTATGCTATACTTAAGGTGTACTTTACCCTAAGTATTCTGTTGATTCTTTCTACCCCTGTTTTGCTGCCTATACTTAGGGATATTTCACCCTAAGTATGGGGGGTAGACCCTGTACATCCTTCTACTCGGATTTCCCTTCATGTACAACTTGCTATACTTAGGATTACTTGATCCTAAGTATAGGGAGAAACACCGAATCCTCTTCATTCTATTCTTTGATTCGTCTTTGTAATACCATTCCTTTTCACTTCCCTATAATAAGCACGAGTTATGTCTTCTTCATCGCTCTTGATCACTTTGAGGACATCGTTCGAGCTAAGTATAGGGGGTGTGTATATATTTAATATATACTTTAACCATAACCCGTACTTTGTGTGAGTGTGTTAATAAATGAAAATGGATAAAAATCCATAAAAAATTTAAAAATTTCCCTTGTACATAAAATTCATCTTGCACATACCTATTTATTTATAAATTATTTTTGTACAAATAATTGTAAAATCTTTTTGTGTAAATAGCTTGCAAATATTTTCATATCAAAATCTATGTATATAGTACAATTTTTTGAATGTTTGAAAAACAAAAAGTTTGCAAAAACCCTTGTGTAAATTTTTGTAAATATTTTACAAAACTTCGCATTCATGCATACATCCATATTTTCAAACATTTTTCAAAAAATTTGCACATGTGTAAATACTTGTAAATAGCATCTTTGTAAATACTTGCATAGTTTTTCTAAATCATAGTTGACATTTAAACTGGCCTGGAATTAAATTGACAAATGGAGCTTGGATAAGACCTTAATCCACCTAATAATAAGAGGAACCTTATAGGGCTTAGGTTTGAGACTTTTCAGGTCCATTGGGACTTAATTCTTTGAGTCCACTAGGCTATGAGTATATGTCATCTTGATGAGCCTAAGTAGAGCACTTAACAACACACGCATGACTCTTAGAGACAATGGCTTTACTTGCACCAGCACTTTACACATAGCTCTCCACGGATGAGGTGGTGAGGAGGCAATTTCCTTTGGCTTGGGGTAGCATATGAGGGTAGTACTTCTAGGCGGAACCTCTCTTCTTCTTATAATGAAGGAAGTGCGTCTCAACTTGGTCTGGTGGTTATGAAGTCTAAAGATAGAAGCTGCGGGTTGCAATAAAGCTTCAAAGAGGGATAGTCTACTGGCTCAAGAGGAAAAACTCCTTGTATATATGTTGCACCATGTAGATATGTTGTACAGATGCACATAAAAATGTGCAAAAAGAAAAGAACTCCAAAAAAGTGGTGGGTCAGATTGAAAATTTAATAATCCCACCGGAGTGTATATAGTCAAATAAGCAAAGCTTGTTATCCATGTTCCATCTCATGAAGCTTGCAGTGGGAGACTCAGCTACACTGGTTAGAGCTCCCAAGGATACATGCCTACACTGGTCATGGTCCATTCTCTTTTTCCCACTCTTCTTGAGCCGGTTGCGCTTGAACTTAGAAGGGAATACCCCGCTTCTCGAGGAAAGAGTTGCTAGACCGAGGCATTAGAGTTACCGGGTTGGGGGAGGTTGTTTCTTTGTTACTTCTGAGGTGGGGAGCTACATATCACTTACACCGTACAAGGAAAGATTCATGGTCATTAGAGTTTGTGTATGTAGACTTGTTCTGATCTGGTTTATTGAGGAGTCTTAACCATATATTGGTGGAACTTAGAGGCTGTTAAGTTTTAAGATTAAGTCCAAATAAGGTTCCGACAAATTAATAATCAAAAGGTCTGACTAGGCTCCATATTTCAATTTAATGAAGGAAAGTTTAATAATCAACCTTGATTTCTCCTCTTTTTCTTTTTCTTTCTAGTTTGCACTTCTTTTTCAAATAAGTGTTTGCTGAGGGACTAGCAAAAGTAAAGTATAGGGGGGTGATGAATCCCAATTCATCACTCTTCATTCCTTTATTTTAGCTAGAAATCTTAGCCAAATACCCTGTAAATAGGTGTAAATATCATAAATTACCAAAACACATGCATCTTGTAAATATGCATAATTAGCATATTTTTGTGTCAAAATAAAAGAATAAAGAAACACAAGAAAAAGAGGGAAATATTTAAATAAATATTGAGTGACCTAATCCCAAGAGAGGGCGCAGCATGGGTCTGACCGCAAAAGAGAACCCAAGTAAAGGGAGATAAGGTCGATCATACATGTACATAACCCTATGTGTATAAATAAATTTATTTTCCTCAAAATAAAAATAAAAAGTGTTTCTCATATTTTGTACATATTTATAAAAATAAAATAAAAATCAGAAAAATAAAAACAAAAATAATAAAAATCACTTTCCCACCTTGTATATATACCATGTACATATGTATATCAACCTATTTATTTAACCCATGTAAATACATCATAAAAATAGAATAAAAATACGTTATTATTCCAAATTTTATGATGTAAATAAATAAAATATAAATTTAGAATAATTATACAAAAATAAACAAATAAAAATAAAAATAAAAAATACATATATGTATATACCTATATATAATAATAATAGATTGTAAATACATTATATATTTTTCAAAAAAATAAATAAAAATCACTAAAAATAATTTGAAAAATAAGAAACATTTTTCTTGTTTTAACTTTTTCGAAATAAAATCATTTGCTAATTTTAATTGAATTTCTAAATAATTAATAAATGGCGGATTCTGATTGGTCCACGGGGGATTGTTGACCCCCGGTCAACTCTCCCCCCAGGACCACCAGACCCGGATCTTGCGCCCCGAACCGACTTCTCGAATTTTTCACGACTCGATCCAATCACCATCAACCGATACCCCGGACCCCGATTATTCTTGAATCATCCCTAACCCTCGCCCGGAGGTTTTCCTTGGGATCCGTGCTTCGAGCGACCCTACCCGACTCCATTTAGCCGGACCCTTCATCATATAGAGACCCACCTCAGGCCGCAATTCCCCTCCATCTTTGGCTCTGCCCTTCTATCCCAGGACCTCCACCTTCCTTCATAGAGTGACAGCTATCGAACTGAGGTGTCGCAGTGAGGAGGAGGCGTCTCCAGCCACTTATCCGGCGAGTCCATCATCGTGCGCCGCCGCAAGGTGCGTCAAGCCTCGGGACTCCGACGAACCCTTGAAGCAAAGACCCCAGGAGCTCCCCCAGCTTCAGCCTAGTCGATTTCCTCCATCAGGTAGCTTCGATCACTTCTAGATTAGCTTAATTTTTGATTATGCCCAAATCGCACCGCCGGCCTCCGCCGGCCAATTCCCCTCGCTACGCTCACCCATTCGACCATCGGACACCTGACTCATCTTCACGAGACTCCACCCCACATTCTCCGCACCTCCGTTTACCTTGGTTCACCCCGGAACTAAGAATCGAGTCTCCTCCACCGTCGCCTCGCCGGAGACTCTGCTCCGCCCCCCTTCCGAACATCCATTTCACCCCTAACCGGGTCGAGGCAATTTTCCCTTGACCCAGGAGTCTTTCTGTGCTATTCTGCAGGTCAAAGGGACCCACCTGAGGGTCTGAACTTTCGAGTACGGAGGCTTAGCTCCTCCGCCGTCGTCGGGCCGCTCCGGTGGTCCCCGACTTCATCGGAGGAGCTCATCAGCTGCGAATCTCCTCGGCGATCACTTTCACCATTCCAGCAGCCTTAGAGGAGCACTCCACCGTACGCATTGATCCGACAAAGTTCACCGGAGGTCTGTTCTTGGAGGAGCCCCCGTTGCCGTCCGATCAGCCCCCATCTCCAATTGCGATCGTGATCGTCCATTCGCGAGACACGCCCACCGTCCGATCTATTTAGGGTTCGATCAAGACCATCCATCCAGCTGAAGAGGCATGCACGCACCACAGCCCTCTGATCCATCTTCAGCCTTAGATCTTAATAAGAGGGTAATTTCACTTAGGCCCTCCTTAGTTTTGTTATTTCCATTTGGTCCTGTAAGTAATTTTAGTAATTGTTTTTATTTTGGATATTTTGCATAGTGGACCTCGATGTTTCTTTTATTTGCAATTTAGTCCCTGTTTATGAGAGCCACGTGCGTCGACACGTGAGGTTTTGGAAAATTTGCATTTTTAGTCCGGTATTTCCTGGATGTTACTGATTGAATCTTTTTAAATAGGATTTACACTTATGACCCTCCGTGTCTGATTCACGTGCCTTGCGCGTGTATTTGTGGACTTTTGCAAAAGAGCCCCTGAACTTTCTTGATTTATTATTGTTTGGTCCCTGAAACTATGTTTCTTCGCATTTAGGTCCCTATGTACTGTGTGCCTTGTTTTGATTGAATAAAATAGCAAATTAAATCTAAATTAGGTGAAATTTGGCCATGTGGCTCCTTCCATAGTGTAAAAATTTATCTAAATTTTTGGGACATTTTTGAGGCTTTTTACTATTTAAAAATTCAAAAACATGCATTTTTATTACTGTTTGGAAAAGAAAATCAAGGAAAAATACAAAAACTGCTTTAAAAATTCTAAAAAAAATTAGTGGTAGTTATTTTTAGTGTATTTTAGCTTTTGTCAAATTTTTGTGCCATTTGGATTTATAAAACACTTAAAAATTGTAAAACCCTAAAATTCTTATAAAAATTCTAGAAAATTCTATAAAAATAAAAAATACAAACTCTTTTTCTGTAGTTTACTTTTTATATATATTTTTCATAAAAATTGCCTCCAGAGTTTTATAGATCAATTTTGTATTTTTAATTGATCTTTCAAGTTTGGTTGCACAGTAGCCCTTATTTTCCCTCTTTCCTGATTTTATAAAATCAAATAAAAATTGAAAAATTCTGAAAAATCCACCAAAAACACTTAAAAACCTAAAAAACATAAAAACATTTTTATTGGATTTTTTGTGTATTCGTGAGTGCTTTAATAAATTGTTGTGTTTGCTTATTTTCCCTTCTTCTTATTTTTCCTCATTATTAAAAATACAAAAAAATTTAAAAACAATTAAAAATCCACCAAAACATAATTTCTCTTTATTTTATTATTTTGACTACTTCGTAGGCCACAAGGCCAACTCGTGCTCCATGAGTCCGACCCTGGTCGCTATACCAGGTTAATAAAAATAGCGAGGACCCCTCTCGATTTTATTGATTGATTTATCTCTTATTTGGTGGTTCTACATTTTCTTGTTGAGTCTGATTTCCGTGAGATCCGGGTCACGATGACCCTTTTTTTACCTTTACCCGGATTGTGTGGGATATTTCGTCTCATCATTGAGCTACATGTAAAGTGTGTGTCCAGGTTAAGCCATTATCTCTGAGAGTCATGCGTGCGTCGTTAAGTGTTCTACTTAGGCTAATCAAGATGACATGTGAACAACCTAGTGGACTCAAAGAAATAAGTCGCTGTGGACCTGAAAAGTCTTAATCCCAAATCCTATAACGTTCCTCTGAAGTAAATGGATTAATGTCTTATCCAAGCTACAGGCTAGTTTAAATGTCAACCATGATACTAAAGAATGCACGTGTAAATATTTACAAAAACTCCTTTTTGTGGTAATTTTTCAAACTATGTATTTTTATGGAATTTTATTTTCCATTTTTTTAGGTATTTTTGAAAAAGAGAAGTTTTCACAAAACATATAAACATTTATAAAAGGGTATGTGTTACAAGTTTTATACACAAAAATGGATTTTAATCGGGTCTTATTATGGGTGTTTATGTACAGAATTTAGGGATAAATTGTGATTTTAGTGTACACACACATATATAGGTGGTTTTCATACCCCCAATTTATTTCCCATGTAACAAAACAATTTATTTTTCAAAATATTTTTTTGAAAAATTTTAAAACTATTTTTATAAACATTTACAAATAATTTTACAATCAAGTGTTGCAAACATTTTATTTTTTATATAATTTTCAAAAATTTTGTATAGTATACTTAATTTTGTTACATAAAATTATTTGGAAATCATTTTGCAAACAAAACTTTTTTATAAATATTTGTACAATTTTTTTACAAAAATAATTTGCAAATGTTTTTACAAACAATTTTTACAAAGCATTTTTTGAAAACATTTTTCAAAACATTTTTATTTCTATTTTATTAATAATAACCATATTATTAACACAAACAAAGTACGAGTTATGCCTAAAGTATATATATAATATATATGACACCCGCTATACTTAACTCGAACGATGTCCTCAAAGTGATCAGAGAACGATAAAAGTAGATATAACTCCTGTTGAGTATAGATAAGTGAAAAGAATCCTATACTACAACGACTCCAATGAATGAAAAAATAAAGTCAATATAGGTCGGTGATCCCCCCTATATTTAGGATCATGTAATCCTTAGTGTAAAGGACTGTACATAAAGGGGAAAACCGAGGGGTAGAATGTACATACATTTCCGTCCCTATACTTAGAGTAAAATATCCCTAAGTATAGGCAACAAAAATAGAGATAATGGAAAAATGAATAATCATAGGTCTAATACCCCCTATACTTAGGATAAAGTGCATCTTAAGTATAGCAAAATCATAAGATGCATATGGAGTACTAAACAAAACGAATGAATCATATAGACAATATGAATCTTTACAGTTGTAGAGTAGAAGTGCAAATCAAGGTATGAGATGCAAGTGATGTGAGTCAAGGAACATATCTCATACAAAATGGATAGGGGCAATGTCAACGGTCATAGCATCATGATCAAGATAAGGCTTCAGGCATTGACCGTTGACTCGAAAGGTGGACTGATAAGAGAACTCAGATATATCAATGCTACCATCGTCGTGCACCTTTCTGACTAAGTATGGTCCCTTCCATTTACTCTTTAATTTCCTTGGAAATAATCTTGACCTTGCATCAAATAGCCATACTCTCTTGTTGGGCTCAAAATGCTTATGGTTGATGTGAGAATCATGCCCTATCTTTACTATATCCTTATAATGTAGGCTACTTGAGAAGGTTGTATCTCTCAACTCCTCCAGGACTTCCAATTCTTCTATCCTTTGATCTCCTATACTCTCAAGATCCAACAATAACTCAGTAACTACCCAAAGTGACTTGTGCTTGATCTCCACATGTAAGTGTCATTGTTTGCCATAAATGAATCAAAAAGGAGATGTACCCAAAGGTGTCTTGAAGGAGGTCCTATAAGTCCATAAGACTGAGTCCAAAAGCTATGATCAATCCTTTCAGTCTGGGCGGACAACCTTCTGCAAAATAGTATTAATCTCCCTATCTGAAACCTCAGCAAGACCATTCGTCTATGGATTATATGGCATGGCAACTCTATGGTCAATGTCGAACTCATTAGCAAGGGCCCTTACCTTGTCGTTGATAAAATGAGTCCCCCATCAGAAATCAAGACTCTAGGTACCACGAACCGTGATATGATATTCTTCCTCAAAAATTTGTAAACAGTCTTTGTATCTACGTCTTAGGCAGTGATAGCCTCAACCCAATGACTCACATGATCTAAAACCAATAAAATGTACTGAAATCCCTAACTCTTAGGGAGAGGACCCATGAAATCGATGCCCCATGTGTCAAAAACCTCACAGAAGTGAATGGGTTGCATCAACATCGTATTTCTTTGTCTACAAGTGCCCATCTTCTAACAGTCGGTACATCTCTTCACAAATTCATCGGAATCCTTGAATAGGGTAGGACACTAAAGACCAGATTGGAGACACTTTTGTGTTGTACGTCTCCTAGAGTAATGTCCTCCTGACTCAAGTTTGTGGCAATAGGTGAGGGCTCTATAGTGCTCCTCCTGAGAAATACACCGACGCAGAAACTATCCCCTCTTCGTGGTAAAGGGTGGGATCCTCTCAATTGTACGACTTGGCCTTCACAAGGAAGGTCTCAAGTCGCTGCGTGGGCTAACATTGTGGAAATTTCTTGGCGACAAGATAGTTCATAATGTAAGCATACCATGAAAGCGAGGTGATAGCAAGGATCACCTCGTCTGGGAATGTCTCAGAGATAGGTGTAGTCATATCAGAATCCTCAAGATGCTCTAATCGAGACAGGTGACCCGGCACCACATTCTTGACTCCAGGTTTATCCTTAATCTCAATATCAAACTCCTAGAGTATAAAGATCCATTTAATCAATCTGGCTTTGGCATCCTTCTTGGTTATTACGTATCGAATGGCGGTGTGATCTGTTTAGACAATCACTCTAGATCCTAGAATATAAGATCGAAACTTATCCATAGCAAATACTATAGCTAGCATCTCCTTCTCAGTCACAGTGTAGTTCCATTGAGTGGCATCCAAAGTCCGGCTAGCGTAGTGCATGGCAAATGGTATTATCCCTCCTCTGTCCGAGCACATCCCCTATGATAAAATTAGAAGCGTTTGTCATGATCTCGAATGGGATAGACCAATCAAGTGGCTGAAGGACAGGAGCCTGCACAACCAAATTCTTGAGAGTCTCAAGATAGGAAAGCCACTTATCATCTACAAGGAACTCAGTGCCTTTCGTGAGAAAATCAATTAGCGATCAAACAATCCGACTAAAGTCCTATATGAACCATCGGTATAAACTGACATGGCCCAGAAAAGACAGCAACTGTCTCAAATTAGATGGCGGAGTGAGCTTCTTGATGATATCCACCTTGGACGGATCATCCTCGATGCTCTTGTTGGAGATGATATGACCAAGGACCGTCCCTTGAGTTATCATGAAATGACTCTTCCCCAAGATAAGATTCGGTGGACCTTAATGCAACATTGAAGTACTCGGTCTAGGAAAGCAACACAAGCATCAAACCCATCGTTGTAGACCGAAAAGTCTTCCATGAAGACCTCCAAACAGTCGCCTACTATGTCCGAAAATATGGAAAGCATGCAACTTTGGAATGTAGCCGGGGCATTACATAATCCAAAGGGCATTTGTATAAAGGCATACATTCCAAACGGACAGGTGAATGTCGTTTTCTGCTGGTCTTTGGGTGCTATGGTCACCTGATTGTATCCCGAGTACTCGCCAGGAAAGAAGTAATGACTCTTCCCAACTGACCTCTTAATAATATGATCAATAAATGGAAGTAGGAATTGATCCTTCTTGGTGGCCCGATTCAATCATCTGTAGTCCACACAGACCCTCGAAGAAGTGGGTATTCGGGTAGCTATATCCTCTCCATACCCATTCACAACTGTAGTGATGCACATCTTCTTAGGCACCGCATGTAACAGACTAACCCATTTGGAGTCAGAGACGAGGTTTAGATAAAATTAGCGCTCCACCACTTAGATATTTCCTTCATGACTTCATCTCAAAGATTTGGATTCAGCCTATGATAAAACTAATGAGATGGCTTGGCATCATCTTCGAGATATATGTGGTAGGAGCACAGGGTTGGACTTATCCCATGGAGACTAGCTACAATCCATTCGATTGCCTTGCGGTTTCTTTCAAGAACCTCCATCAAGCGAGATGTTTGGTCTTCGTCGAATATACTGAGATAATGACTGGAAACATTTCTAGCTCACCCATAAGGAATCTATACTTCATACTATGTGGTAAGGTCTTTAATTCCGAGCATGTGGGAGTTGGCAGATCTGGCTTCTGAAAGTCTGAGTGAAGGATACAAAACTGCATGAGAGAACTCTTGGTGAATCGACGAATCTGATGAAGACGGTAACAAATGTACTGGCTCATCTTTGTCCTAGATGTAGGCTCTGTGGACACCAGACGTGATAAGCAATCATCGAAATCATGCAAACTGAAATTAGTGTCCGAGTCTGAGGGATCTGAATTGGAACTGCAAGAAATATATTCTGCTTCGCTACCCAAATGACAATCATTAGCCTCTAAGTTGTCCTGAGTCATGAGTGCGCTCTACGAACTCTAATATGTTGGCATCTGTGGCTCTAAAGTCTCTGAAGGTGTGACAAGAGCTCGTGAAATAGGATCTGTACAAATGGCTT
Organism: Ottelia alismoides; assembly: GCA_037367405.1. Lineage (NCBI taxonomy): Eukaryota > Viridiplantae > Streptophyta > Magnoliopsida > Alismatales > Hydrocharitaceae > Ottelia > Ottelia alismoides. The sequence goes on from JAZKJV010000696.1 coordinate 25,020, forward strand.
CATCATCTGTAATAACAAAATCACTCATGGTGGATGTCTGATTAATCTGTGATTCATCACTCTAAAGGTTGAAAATAAAGCTTTGTTCCCAAGTAATTCGATGCATTTCATCACTTATATTGCATAATTATCATTCATGCATGTGTAAATAATATCTGCATTTTAGCATTCATATTTGCATTAAATAAGGACCCAAGTTCACTAGTAAATATTCACATGTATATTAGTCAAATTCACCTTTTTGTATATATTTTATACTAACCTTAAATCCAATAAAATGAATTCTATAGTGTATATACTACTAACACTAATAGAAAAAAGTATCAAAAAAATAATAGTAAAATTGAACAATAAAATCCAAATCCAAGTTTGAGACTTTGAACCTTAAAATGCGCATATCTCTCTCATACAGTGTCAGATTTATGTCTACTCATTTTAAAGTTATATGCATTCAAAGACCTTCAAAACGAGACCAATTTTATAAAAAAATCAGAGTTCGTATGTGAAACTTGATTTTTAGGCCACTATTGTATCTTTTTATTTTCTTAATTATTAAAAATAGAAAAATTAAATTAGGTTGTAAATATTCCTTTCGTATTATTCTAACTTTATTTTTTCTTTTTCTCTTATTAAAAATGACAAAAAAATGCAAAAGATAAAAATATGGTATTTTATACCTATAAGATACCATCCAAGATACACTTTGTACATATGACTTCTTTTGATTTTCGGTCCTTCATGAAAGTTGTAGATATCGTCGAGACGAGCAACTTTCATGTTGATCACTTTTTATTTTTCCACTTTTGTTATTTCTTTTTAATTTTCTTTATATTTATTTTTTTATTTTTCTAGGTGCGACACGTGACAGCTCCTGGAACTGCCACGTGTCACCATATTTTTTATTAATTTATTAATTTCATATTTATTTATTTTATTATATATTATATATTATTATTATTATAAATTAGTTATATTTATTTATTTTTATTTTCCCTTCATTATTTTAACAGCCTGCTTATATCAGTTTATGTTTTTTTAATTTTAACCTCTTTTGCTGCTTCTCTACTTCTCACCCAAGTCATTAACTCCTCATTCTCCCCTCATCTCCCACCACTCTTCCAACTTCCACCCCACTTCCTTTCCAACTTCCTCCTCCTATTTATTCAACTCGTCCTCTTCATTCATCTTCATCTGTCGTTCTTGAGAGAGAGCTCTAGCCCTCGTCTTGTTCTTGGTGACAACACGAATGATACGATTTGAGTGACGATGATCTCGACCATCTTCGGCCATGGTGAGATCCAAGGAGATTCACAACTCCTTTTTGCAGCTTCCACACAAGTTGCTCAATCTTTGAAGCCTCCCTCTTTGAAGACTTCTTGAGGCCACGACGGGAGCTGCACACCGCGGCTCCGCCCTCTGGTGAAATTACCAGCAAGTATCCCTCTCCTTTTGCTTGTCAATTTTTTTATTTATCTAATATTTTTGTTGTTGTTATTCTATGTCATCATCACCAAATCATTTTCATCAATAAAACCACTATCATCATATGCATTCACCATCTTGATCCATCACTATATTATCACATCAAAAACCACATCACAATCACCGCCATCATTATCTACACCACATCTTCATTCTCATTTTCTTACATAAAAATTAAACAAAATTAAAATCAACAAAAAAACAAAAAAAATCAGCTCCGGTCTTAGCACGCGTATAACCCACGCTATCTCCACCTCGCTGCTAGGGCTGCTAATCGAACTGAACATATTCGTATTCGATTAGAGTTCGTTCGATAATAGTTCGAAAAATGTTCGTTCGTTTCTAAACGAACTGAACATGAACTTCAAATTTTAGTTCGATAGCTTAACGAACCGAACATAAACATAACATATGTTAGTTCGATAAGTGTTCGAGTTCGATATATGCACATGTGTGATGAATCTCCATTTCTTCACCTTTATTCTATCATTTTGGCCTTAAAGACCCAGCAAATGCATGTAAATAGCATTAATTTGTACATATTAGCATTCATTATTTATTGTATTAAATGTACATAGAATAAGGTTTTTAATGCCAAAATTATAGAATAAAGGGAAGAAAAGAAAAAGGAATAAAATATTGCAAATATTTTATGACCCGAACCTCGAGACCAAGGCCAGCATGGAATTGGTCGACAAGGAATAAAGTAGGGGGAGATACGGGCCAATAATACAATAAATACCTTATTTATTTATTCATTCATTTATGCATTTTTGACACATATTTTGTACATAATTATTTATTCATCAAATAAAGAAACTTTGTTCATGAAAGTTGTAGATAATAATGTAAATAAAAATACAAAATTGAGTTTGTGTAAAAATAATACTCAGTGTACATTTTATACACAGAATAAAAAGCAAAAATCTGAACTTCACAGATCCATGTCTTGCAAATAAAAACTCCAAATCACCCAAACTCACCTTTAATTGTATATAGCTTTCCATGAACTATTTAATAAAATTAGTTTCATAATTTTTGGAGTCCATCTGTGGAAGTTAGGTTTTTGGCCCACCTTGTACATAATACCTGATTAAAATATTCCATTTATTCAATATTCATTATTTGTATAAATTTATATTTGTTAGTATCTGGTAAATAATGTTTATAATACATGTACAAACTGAGATTAAAAGAAAACTAAAAAGAATTGGTGAAATAAAATAAGTCTATGTATCACATAGACAAAATACCTATGTTAAGAATGTATATAAATAAAAAGAGATTTTATTCTTTTAATTCTTTATTCATTCATATTTTTCTAATAATGTAGATATTATATATAAATTATTAAAAATACAAATACAAAATAAAACAAAATAAAATACATTAAATAAAATGTATAGGTAAAATACTTATAAGTATACTTACATATACCTATTTATTTAAAAATGTAAATAAACTCCTAAAAATTAAATAAAAATACCTTTATACTCACAAAAATAAATTATAAATTTATAAAATAAGCCAATAAAATAATAAAAGAAAATAAACAAATTAAAAAATAAAATACACAAAAATACATGTAAATACATACATATACACATTATTAAATTAAAAACATAATAAAACACTTCGAAAAAATTCAATAAAAATCACGAATAAATACTACATGAAAAATTACACATTTTTTATATTTTAAGAAAATTCTAATAAAATCATTTACTATGGCAAATAAATCGATTTAGGCTAAAATCCCCTGTTTTGTCTTTTAGCGGTTGGCGTGGACCAACCAGAGCGCGGCCCGAGTTGACCCCTGGTCAACTGTCCCATATGGGACCAGGCGCGCCAGGAGGTGGTTTCAACAATCTATAAATGCGAGGAGTTTAGGAGTTAATGGAGGTTAGGGTTAGGACATGATTAAGTGGTGATAGGAGAATGAAAATGGCAATGGCATTTGGTCAGAGGGGAGATCAAGGAAGTTGGGATAATAGGGAGAAGTTGAGTGGTTGGGATATAGAAGGTAATGACTGGAGGTTGAAGGAGATATGTAGACCATTGGATCTGTGAATCCAACGGTCCACAAATGGGTGCGCACGAAGGGTTCTGATCTGATCATAAAATCAAATCAGATGGTTGATGCAGCAACAGGGATGGATTGGTCGATTGGATCTTATCGAGGATCCAATGGTGAGTAACTGAAGGCGGGTGACACGTAAGGAACAAGCCACATGGCGCAATATGAAGTTGCCATGTGGCCCAATCATAATTGAAGAAATTAGAGAAAACACAGAATAATTGGGATTAATTGGATAGAAGATGAATTAGAAAAAGTGATAAACATGGAATTTGTAGATCTCGATGAGATCTACAATTTTCATGTAGACATCAAAAAGATCAGAGATCATTTTATACATAGATAAAATTTAAATACTTAATAAGACAATATAAAACAATTTTCTTTCATCTTTATTTTGTTTATTTTTGGATTTTTTATTTTATTTTATGTTATTTTATTTATAAAAATATTACATTAATTAATATTTGATTTTTAATATAAAATAAATACATAAAATAATAACCAATAATATGGTTATATATTGTATATCAATTAGTGTTAATTATATACAACACATAAATTACTAATTAAAGTTAATTGTCAACGAATCTTGTAGAATTACTTAAACAAGAGATATAAATATATTAAATAATGTAGATAAATTCAGGATTTATCATACAGAACTCGCACTGAGCATAGAAGAGCCTATACTACAATAACGAAATAAAGAATGAAAGAAAGAATGACTAAATGAGAGTCGACCGTCCTCCAATACTAAGGATAAAATAATCCTAAGTATAGCAGGTTGTATCTACATGCATGGAGGATCGAGGGTGGGAATAAACATATCGCAACTCTGTATGTCTGCCCCTATACTTAGGGTAAGATATCCCTAATTATAGACAAAAATATGTTGGGTAAATCTACGCATCACTCCCCCATACTCAGCATAAAAGAGCCCTAAGTATAAGCAACAACAAGAGTGATAAAACATGACGGACATGAACACACGATGGTTGCACCCCCTATACTTGGGACAAACTACATCCTAAGTATAGACACAAAGATATAACAAGTGATCTTGAGTGTAGAACAACATGCGGAAGAAGGTAAAAGGTAAAAGACAAAACACATATGCATGAGTAGTATGGAATGGTCAAGTGTAGGATGGTATCTGACAATCGAATACCGTGATTTTGTCATCATCTCCCTATGACAAAGACAATGCAGTCAGAAAAAAAATAAGACCCGAATATGAAATCAAGTGGGTCTGTGCTACTCGGAGAACATATCGAAAACTAAGTCAGGATCTGGATGCGTGAAACAGAACATCGACTCATGAGGACAGATGAGGAAACAAAGCTGATATTGTAAGCCGTGGAGTATGAAGGAATAATACATATTCCTCCATGTCATTTATGGTCTTGATAAGATATGAAAAATGAATAACTGAAGACTCTCCACATAGCTCGATATCCGATGGACATATGGCCGAAAGATCAAGAACACACTGAATACACAGGACACGGCTCAACCTTACGAGGGTCATCAAGGCGAGCAGGCTCATATGAGTCAGAGATCACAACAAATTCAGAAGACTCGGTCTCGTGATCCGCCAAATCGGATACACAACCAGAGATGAGATCGAGTATACAAATCAGAAGACTCAACTTCATGTTCCACCAGATCGGATACCCCAGAAGTGAAACTGAGTACGAATCAATTGATGTATCCTCTCATAGATATCCCTTGGGAATGATACATACTAAGCAATAAGTGATCAGCATAGAGGCCAGCCTAGCGAGGGTCATTAAGGAGAGCATGCTCAAAGGAGCCAGATCCATCAGATGGATCGAAAGAAGCGATCTCGGTAAGCGACAGATCGGTTGCCCATCACAAGATACCGAAAGTCAAGAAAATGTCATAATATCTCGTAGATAACCCTCGGAGAGTACTGTGAACTAGGTAGGGAATACTAAGAAGAATGTGACTCATCCTTGCGAGGAACGTCAAGGAGAGAAGACTCAAAGGTAGCCAGGATAAGCGATCTCGTGCTCTGCCATATCGGATGCACAATTAGACAGTGAGATCGATTGCTCATATCAGACGACTCAGTATCGTGCTTTAACAGAATGGACGCATAAGCAGTGAGTGAAAACGATCGTAAAGAAAATGTCGCATTCTCCAGTAGATAGTCATCGGGAGTAATGCAAACTAAATCAATGATATCAGGGTAGTGCCAGAATCTAATCTTAATTCTCAGGTCCTTAAATAATCAATCAATCAATCAATCATCTGTAAGAGGACATAGGCTACGAGGGTGACATGGATGAACATGCTAGTCACAGTGCAATCCCGCAAACAATCATATTAGCTGAAATGGTATAAGATATAAGAAGGAGGTTCTCTGAGTGACTAAAATGGATAGGACAGTCATGAGACGGAAGGTAGATAGATCAATAAGATGAATGAAACCTTGCAGTTTCCAAGCACCATCGCTTTGAAGCACATAAAGAGATAGTACATCCAACGCCTGAATCAAGATGGACATAACCGCATAGGAGATGAGACAGTTATAGCTTAAGGAATCATCATCAAACCATCAGGAATAAATTATATCCTTAATCCGATGGGCGAGATCAAAAATCCTCAATAGGGCATAACATCTATAATTGTGTCACATCAAAATCCTCAAGAATATCTATGCACAGATCATATCCAGATGCACTGAAGAGAGCACACTCAATTCAGCTTCCTCAACTCTGTCTGGCTTACTCAAAAAGATTCATGCAATCTCAACCTCAATGCGGTCCTCACAACACATCACTCCCAGGTGAAAAAAAAGATGACACTGTAGGGAACGAGGAGGGCAAGCAAGATTGGTGAAAGAAAGACAAAATTGTGGCTCGAGGAGTGTGTCTCCTTGGAATAGAGATCTAGTGATATGGGTGAGAAGAAAGGCATGAGATTTGACTGCTAAAGTAAAGGTCAAGACCTGATATCATGACATTAATAAAAAGAAAAAGACTCGAGGAATGAAAAGAATAAAAGACTCGACATCGATAACTCAAACGGAAGATGAGCGCAAATGGATCCAAAGTCGCAAACAATGTACCAAGCCAACTCCATTTTCACCTCCTCAGCATAGTGAAGATTGAAGATAGTGGTTGTTTTATCTTTTCAATTTTAGGTGATTTTCAATCAGTTATACAAGCTCGCATGTGTAGTCTCCTACGGTGACCATGCCCAAGTCAATGAACCACAATTTTTGAATACGAATCACTTCATTTATGGTCCGAGGCAAGTGTTTGCAGCAAGTGACATGACCTAAGAGCTGACCCAAGTGCTTAGGGAACAAGTCCAGGGTTGGGGGCTCTAGTTCTTAAGTGTGTATGCCTCACTCAGACAGAATACAACTTGCATCCAATGTGGGAGTTGCTCTTCCCAAGATAATGAATCCATTTCATTTATTTTAAAGTCAAGCAGAGTTAGCAGTCCCACTTTTATTATAAGTTATGATTTTTTTGGTATTTTTCAATGCAGTCGTCTAGCAAATTTCCAATTCCATTAACATCCTAGGTGGTCAAATCAGAGGGAGAAGGTCGAAAAAGTAATGCAAGTCGAGAATCGATGATGCATGCATGGTCAGGAGACTTATAGTGCTTCCCAGCTCTCTCCATGTTGGATGCATAACATACTTGAAAACTATCCTATATGAAATGCAAGCCGATGAAATCGCCTAGAATAGTAATTATTAGTAACATGAAGTGTCAGATGCTAACTATCTATTTATGAAACCTAAGGTCCGGTCTTGGAGACTCCTCGGTGCCCACCACAATGGGTCCAGCAAGTGTTGCATGGAGCATCTTGCGACTTGCGATCTCAAGTCTAAATAATCAATAATTTAAGAATTGACTAAGTCCTAGCGAGAATCTATAGGTACATGCAATTTAATTAGGGCTTTGGACCTAAAATATCGAACAAGTAAATCCTAAGTAGGACTCAATCAAACAAATCAAATAAAAGAAAGGCAAAAAACTCAAAACTCATGAAACAAAATAAAATAAAGGAGAGAAAACACGAAAAATCTGACAAGGCCCTCAGGTGAACGATCACCCGTGTAGTGAACCTCGTGAAGTAACAGTGTCCTGGAGAGTCTAATTATTACAAATAAAGGTATCTCTATCACTTTGAATTACAATAAATAAATAAATAAAAAAATAAAATACAAAATGCTACTATCTTCAAAAATCCTCCAAGACTTCTTTTTTTCACTCCCTCCTGTCGGCTTGTGTAGAAAAGTCAACTCCGCTTCATGTAGGTGCATAGACCTCCTAGGAGAATCTCCCTCGATCTACGATCCCTCACAAAAAATTCAAACAAGGAAGAGGGTTAGACAGTTCATAAATAATATCAAATAAAATGACAAACAAAGCAATAAAGATGAACAAATAAACAAGAGAGAAGGAACAAAGAAGTACAATCTATGCGACATTGCTCCCCCGATAATGGTGCCATTTGATAAGATGACTTTTGCGATGGTCTAAAAGTTATCCTCACTGAAAAAGGTAGCGGAGATAGAGTGTCGTTGAGGCGACCGCTCACGAAAGTTAAATCAGGCAACCATTAACCCGCAAATGAATACATCAATAAAAATCAAAACAATTGTGAAGTTAAAATTTATTATAACTCCACAAACTATGTATCAATGTAAGTATGTGTAGAGTGTCGAACACATGGAGCAAACGTGATATACTGCGATATAATGTGTAAAAAGCTTATCCTTTTATGGTATCTTTTGTGTGGATTTTTAGTTATACGCATATTATATTATTTATGTTTTTAATTTTATATTTTTTATTATATTTTATACTTTTTGATTTTTAATTCTTTTTAATTTTAATATAATTAATAAAGGTAAATATATAACTATATAAGTATATTATACAAAATAGGATATAATAATTATAAATATGACTAAAAATAATCAAAATTTGCAGAATAATTTTTTTTCTTTTTTATACTTTTATACTACTTTTTTTGTGAATTTTTGAGTATTTTTGCTAATTTTTAGGCATTTTAAAGTGCTAAATACATAAAACCAAGGCCTTTTTCAATAAGCCAGATTGTTTTGGAATTTAAAAATAATAAATATAGTAATTTTTTTAAACTATTTTTAATAAATAATATATGATATGATTAAAATTAAGGGACAGAAATAGATAATTTTGGACTTTAAAAGATTATAATTTTATAAGTATTTTGGAGCTTTTAAATTTTTAGTGATTTTCATTTTATATTTTTAGAGATTTTTGGCCTGGAGTTATAAAATACTATAATATACAACATATTTTCTTTGGATTTTTTCAAAAAAGTTTTATATTTTTTATTTTTAAAAGCGAATAGGGACAAAATGTGCTCTTTTTTATTTTTAATAAATGGACATATTGCATAAAATGCAAAACAAATTACATAGCATGAAAGAGCATGCATCCAGGTACCTTATTATATTTTTCACAATTTTTGGAGCACGGGTGTTATTTATAAAAACTAGACAATCAAGCACAAAAGTATTTAAACTGGTAGGGGCATATTTACAATTACAATATAAGGCAAGGGTTCAAATGCAAATCCCCCAAAACTTTACAACCGATATTTTAATTCTTTCGATCATTTTACAGTTATCGAAAAGAGGGGGTGTGCCCCTAAATTTTGCCTACCTCACATGATCGCCTATGTGAGGTGAATTGGCACAAACCAAAATGTAAATCTCAAAAGTAAGGGTTTTATTACAATTATCACATATATTTTACACTACAGAAGAAATTTTGAATATTAAATATTAGTATATAAAAATACAGGGGGCATATATGAAGTTTACCCCTTAAAGGCGTAGATCGTGTGACTGTAGATCTTCAACTTGATGCGTGGCAACACGAGGTGGCGCGATGACGCTTCGGCGTTGGCAGCTTGGATTAGATCTGGTGCCCAATCTAATGGTTGGAATGATGCTTCATCCGACGATTCATGATAAATCTGGAATTCCGTTCTTCATCTGACGACTAGGAGATGCGGTGGAGAAACTAGGGAAGAACAACCACCTGGCGACCTTGGATTGTGACTCGTGAGCAGCTCCGACCATCCTTCGTGCAATTGATGGGCTACGAACCTTCATGGGGTGACGACGTGATGCTGAAGGTGGCTAATGGTTGGAAGAAGACCACAGACCTGAGGAATGGGTCCTGGTAGCTTGAGAAGCACACCGGACCTGGATCGCCCTTTTGAACATCAAATAGGGCTCAAATGCCCTTCCAACTGTTGTACTTGCAAGAAAAGAACAGGATGCAAAAGTGAAGCAAACTATGTTGTTATTGATGGGAATCAAGGCGAAGATGGATGGGGCGGCGAGGTCCGGCAATGGGCAATGGAGGTGGACCTCGATGGTCTAGATTAGAGGGGATCTGGGTGAGCTAGGGGGTGTGAAAGGTGGAGAAACTGAGAAAGAACGAAGTGGAGTGGCTTGTGTGATTGCGTGTGACGACAAAACAGAGGTGGTCGGAGCTCTAGAGCTCCAGCAAATTAAATCCTAAAAATTATGCTAACACAACGTGTTAAGCCATAGAATTATAGCTAAAAACTAAATCTGCAAACTAAATCTACCTGTAAACTGAAGAAGTGCATATCGAACTCGGTTTTCATGCCAAGGAGCATGATGACGTCGGAGCACCGCCATGGGTTACCTCCTCTCCTCCATTCTCCGCTCCAACATTGCAGGGGATCGCATGTTGTCACCAGGTTGCACGCTTGGGCGAGGGTAGAGGGATATGTGGCTTGAAAAGGGACCCAAAATTGAATGGTCAAAGTGGGAGCTTATTTATAAATAGAATAATGGGCAGAGATGTGAATCGATTCAAGGATGATACAAAGTAGATCGATGGGATTGGAATATCAGGTGTGAATCCATGGAGATTCCATCAGTAATATTTGTTTAATGCTCAAGGTAAATTGATCATTAGATCATTAGAGGAAATGGGGAAAAGTTGAGTGCTCAAGGTGGGGGTGTTAGAGCATCGAACGACGAGGGGGTTGTTAACTTGGGGCAACAAATGAAGTGATCTGGTTGGTCCACGTGGACCAACCCGATAAATGTGAGGGAAAAAAGCCTTATAAAATGAATGATAACTAGTAGACGAATTAATTAGTTTTAAATTGTAAAATAAGAAATGTTTATTACTTTATGTACTATTTAATTCCTATTTTATTTATTTATTGAGTTATTTATTATGAGTTAATATTTACATGCATAAACATATGTATATTTACTGAGGTTTGAAGATCAGTTTTGCTTGCAATAGCTTCGTTTGGAGGCTTCCAGCATCAACTTTCCGCTAATTGTGAAGCATCTCCAGGCTCCAACTACTTTGAAGTAGTTTCAAGCCTTAAAATATAAGTTACACCAGAAGGGGGCTGGTGGAGCAGCATAGTAGTACAACCAGGGGCTCCAACAACATCTATTGGATTGCTGGGAGCACTTCCTGCCCAAGACTTGAGCAATAACTGTTATACTTGAAGCCCCAAACACTTGGTTGACAGTAGCAGCTGTAGGGTGCTATATGAGGAGCTCCAACAGTTGCGATTGGGAGAATGGTGGCTCTAATGTTGCTGGACAACACCTCCGTAGGAGGAGGAAAGAGACTTCTTTGTTGGGATTGGAAGAAAAATAGAGAGAAAAAGATGAGAGGAGGTTGTTGTTTATATAACAAGGGAAGGAACTTTGGAGTTGACATGTGGAGGTGGAGAAAAAGCCAAGTGGAAAGAAGAAGGAAGGCCAATTGGAGGGACAACATAGCTGTTGTTCTGTTACATTTTTATAAATTTTATTTTTTATTTTTATTTTATCACTCTATTTTATTTGGAACATTAAAGTTGTTCGTATTCACACCTCGAATCTCGGATTATGAGGTATAATAACTCATTTTGACCGTCTATGCATGACGATCAAACTGCATTAATTTCATACTTTTTCTGATTTAATATGGATACATAAATTGACGAAATACGACCTTGATTTATGATCATTTTTAGTGATTTAAATGATCAAATGACCTCCAATTTATGAATGATCGATTTTTTTGGTCTTACTTCATGAGACGAATTTTCTAATGGTATCAGATTTATTTTTACGATTTCCAATTGCGTCATAACCTTTCCGATGGTACGCATTGCGATGCAATCGATTTTTGGTCGATTGATTCCAAATAAATTTTGATATACTATTTATGGATCGATAGATCATTTAATATCGACCGATAGTTTTATCGGATCAAATGAACCATAGTCGGGTCGGGTTCGATTTATTCGGATTCAGATATCACAATATCAACATGGCTTGCCCCATTGCTTGGGTCATGAATGAAGCCGGAGAAGCTTTGTCATCATGTTATGGGAATCAAGGAGGAAGAGGGGAGTCGAACAACAACCATTCGATTGCCTCTTTTTATCTCCATCCCACGCTGAAGTATCGACACATGCCACACTTGTAGCCTCTATATCTCCACCATTGAAGGGTCACTCGAAGCTTCTCCATCCAATCAGTATTGGACATGATCAAAACCATCTAAGGAACAATCATTGCTCACTGTTCTTTTGCTGGATGTGATATGGACCATTATAGCAGCACCACGACAGATGAAGAGGAGGGGGTGTTGGAGGAGGGGAAGGAGGATGATGGGGAGATGGAGGAGGAAGCTGGGGTGGAGGAGGAAGCTGGGGCGGAGGAGGAGGGGGAGGAAAGACCACAACAATACTTTTTTTAAAATTTAATTCTTCTTGGGTCCTCAAAGTTAACGTCCGTTTGTGTTGGGGTGGATGACAACTAATCCGAGGAGCACAAATGATAGAATGACAACAAGTCAGATGCACAATTGATATTCCTAAAAAAATAAGAAAATAATTGATATTACAATATCTCGAAGGGCCATAACCCATAAAAACCCTTTGTCTTTTTTTACCATCTTTGTAAAAGATGACTTACCCTGTGTGCACCTAGTTTGAAATAATAGGAGCTGAAATATGCAAAATCACTCATTTATTTTGGGAGGAGGACGGGCCTGTCGATCCAAACATAAATAAGGGCATCTCGAGTCTTGACCCGCCCCGTCCCCTCTACGCCTCCACTCCCCCGTGGTCTCCCCTCCCTTCTTCTCAATTCCCCACTGTCCGGCGGCTCTCCCACCCCTCCTCTCCGCCATTAAACCCTAATAAAGTCTCCCATTCCACTGGCGGCATCGACCTCGATCCCGCCATGGACGCCCTCTCTCTCACCCTCTCCCTCCTCCTCCTCCTCCCTCTCATATCCCTCTCTGCCTCCGTCTCCCCCGTCTCCGATCGCCACCGATCCGCCGCTCTCGAACTCTTCCCCCCGGTCGACCGGCCCTTTGCCAGGTAAAAAACCACCGGATCCCGTTCTTTCCCTCGCGAATTTCGCCGCGTAATGCGAGTTTCATATGTGATATCGATCTTTCAGCTTGGAGGAGATGTACGAGGCCGTGAGAACGTTCCAGATTCTCGGGATCGAGAGCGGGACGGACGCTGTCGGTTCGGCATGCGGAGCTGTCACGGGAAGGATTAGAGCGGATTCGACAGAGCCGAGAGATCTGCTCTACACATTGAGGGTTGCAAGTGTATTGGGATGTGAAGTTGATCCCGAGAGTCTTCAGGTAGTTTTCTCAGCTGTGCGCGAAGGTGGGTGCTTTGGAGTGCGATTGAGACGGGATTGAAAATCAACAAATTGGTGTAATTGCAGGGTGCCGCTTTGAAGCTTCAATCTGCCGTGAAGGATGGTGGCAGTTTGATGGATTTGTACAATGTCATTGGTAGTTTGGTGCTTATCAAGGTAAACGTTTGGGACGATGTCTGTAGTTCTTTTTCCCGAATGTTTGGTCCATTAATACAGTTGATGTTTTGTGTCCAGGAGCGAGGTGTTGATGTACTGCTACCCAATGCTGACGGAGTTTTCCATTCCATTAAGGTGTGTGGTGTATTGTGTATGTTATGCTCCCTTTGGCTTTGCCAACTCGTGTTTTTTTATCTTCTGTTAAAAAGGTTCATGACAGTTTTGAGTGTGTCCCTTGACTATAGTTTTTGTGCATGTGCAGTCTCTTGCGCAGAGTGATGGGAAGTGGCGATATGATTCGGAGAGTGTTGAATCGAGTGCTCATGCTTCTGGTATGGTGCATCATCCTATCATCATAAAGTCTTGTCATTTATTGACCTGGTGGTTTTTTTGCAAAAATGCTTAGTAATCTTGCTCAACTTAAGGGTTGGTGTCGTGTAGGATGGGGCTGTATCCGTAAGCTTAGGTGATCTTTTACGGTTGTGGAAAATACAGGACATGTTTTGCCTCTGTATCTAATTTCACACCTTTTACTTCATGACGAGAAAGCTAATCCCCAAGGTATTGGGAAAGCTGTATATGGTAAGAAAGTGGCTTGTGGGAGTATGATACCTATTCTTACAGCCCAGAGTTGTAAAACTTGCGCTCATGTGCAATGTTTGGAGGATATTCAAGTTGAAAAGAAAGATGGAAGAAGTTTGCAGATTGAGATAGTGCCTCTTCTGACTTGAGAAGTATAAAGCTTTAACCGACTAAGTACAGGGTGAAGATGCCGGAATTCATGAACACTATGTATAGATCGACCCTAGTCCCCTTTCACTTTCCCGCTCCGCTTCACTCCCGTTGGGGATGACATTTCCCAGGGAAAGAAAGTCAGAGGTAGACTTCCCCTCCCGTATACTTGACCTAGCATTGTCTAGTTTCATGCGTTGTTCCTTTTGTAAGTAATTGAGGACTGTACGAGTCTTAAAAAATGAGTCCTTTAAATGTCCTTCAATTCTTCAATACATTGATTGCCTTGATGATGGATGTATTTGTTGGGCTTGTTATGTTGTTTTCTTGTCCCTTTGCTGTGAATTAGTACATATAAGTGTAGAAGAGAGTGTTTAAGTGCTTAGGAGTACTAACAAATGGGTGCATTAACATAATGAATTAGTAATTTATTTTTCCTCAAAAATGAATGGGCAATCCATGAGCATCTTTAAACGAAATTTTAGACAAGACCCTAAATGTCGGTTTCGGTCACCATTTCGGTGACCGACCGAAATGGAATTTCGACCGAAATTTCGGTCATTTTTGTACTAGGGCCCCCATATTTCAGTCATTTCAACCATTTCAATTGAATTTCGATTTTGATAGGATATCAATATTCGACAGAAATTCGACCGATTTTCGCTGAAATTTGAGTCCATGATTTTAAAGGAGTTCCATCATCATGGAATTACCAAGCGCACATCCATTCTATGGAGGGTTGCTAGAAGGACATCAAGGGAACATAGATGCCTCTTGCGGGGTTAGCTACCTTAAGCATGAGACAAGTCAATATGGATTTTTTTGGACACATGTCAGAGAGTTCTCTCATGTATGGCCCTGTTATGCTTTAGCATATCCATTCATTCATTTCTTAAAACATCTCATGGCAAGGGTCCATGGGGTTTCTTTCTCCCATTCCCTCCACAATCTATCATTCTTTTATTCCCCACTCAAGTTTTGATTTCATCAAATTATTAGATATCTTGTACCGATTGCACATTATAAAGAGAGTTATAATTATTTTATATACACAACATGTTGGGTGGCTACTAAGATGCATACTTAGAGAATGAGCGGTCATTCGAGTATAACACAACAATATTATCCTTCTATTAGTATTGATACTGACAATAATCACCCTTCTATCGATATTAACTATTGTCAAGCCTTTCCATTTTAAGTGGGCCCAACTACATAGATTCATTGATCCCAAACAAATTTATTCTCAGTGTTGTAAGTTGGTATGGATTTAAAAAATGCCGTATTTTCTTTAAGTTTCTATTTAGCATTATTTTTGGTCTTCTCTGTTCCATCTTGTAAGGATCTTTTTCTAATTTCTGTCACCTTGGTCTATGATGGAGACATTAAAAACACATGAGAAAATGTATGGATGGCGAGAGAAAGAAATGTGAGAATGCTTGTAATGTGGGGTTTTTGGTGAAGTTTTGAGAAGTGCACGGGTTACATAAATGATAAAACAAAATAAAGCCTTAGCAAGTCTTGGTTGGCTCTTAAAGAAGACTTCTAATTTAAATAACTAATTACTATACTATTATTACTGATCTTCAATTGATATCAATTTATTTAAATCAAAGTAGAAATTATGATGGAATAAAACTAAATGAAAAAGAATATTTTAACTCGTAAGACTGATATATGCAGCTCAGATAAGCTCTTTCATCGAACTAAGAAGACACATACATGCATTTATAACACTTGAACTTTACATAATGTGTGTGACCAACTTGGCTTTGACCAAGTAAAATTGAACTATCAACTATGTTGGCCAATATGGACGTGGAAGTACAAGATATGGCCATAAGGCCTTGAAATAGTTGAAGTATAAGAGATGAAAATCAAGAGCAAAGGCTAATAATACATGCCTTTCTCTCTCCATTAAGTCATGAAAGCAAAGCTATTTGTGCAAGGAGAAACAAATGAACATGTCTTCATTCCACCTCTCTTCTTCCTTGATTTAAAAAATCCTTGAGATCCAATTCCTTTTGATTAGCAGACCTCTTATTGAAGTCTTCCATCTCTTCCTCAGTTCCTTGGTGACTTGGTCCATTTGTTGCATTGAATACCGAGTTCCACTTTCTCATTCACTTTGGAACAAACTTTATCCCTCTTTTCCCATAGATCAACTACTTTCTTCCCCTCTCTGATGTCCATATGACTAAGTTGCTTTTTCCATACATGTAAAACCTCAACATTGGAGACTGATGCACCATCCTCCACCTTAAATTCCACCTATGCTTTTTCATTCATCTTTAGCTAAGAGAAACTGCCTTCCCATTCTTGGACGTTCTTAGGCAACTTCTTATCCAAATCATGATAAAGGTCATTAGGAAGCCATGGATTACAGACGACACAAAACTAAGATGATAAGAGATGTGGGTAAAATACTTGACCATATGGTCCTTATATAGGGTAACCCAACACCCTAGTACTAATGGGAATGGTTTGCTGCCTACTTTCCTTCCCCTTTGGCATTGATTTTGTAAAGTTTGCATGTGGGAGAAGCAACAACAACAACAACTAGAAGGCCTTTTTCCACATGAAGTAGGGTCGGCTACATGGATTTTTTACCTCCATTCAGATCTATCTCGGGTCATTCTCGGACTTAGATCCAAAAAACTAAGATCCCTTTGTATAGTCTCATTCCAACACTTATGGTGCCTTCCTCGCCCTGTCTTAACCGGTTCAACATCCCAAAACTCGCATCTCACCATTGCATCAACTGATCGATGATACATGTGGGAGCGTTAATTAAGGTTCGAAATCTCGATTTCGATCTCGTTTCGGTGACTTGGAATACCAAAATTTCGACAATTTCGAAATTTCGACAATTTCGGTGACTTGAAATCCGATTTTTTCCCAATTTTATTGTAAATTTCTATATTCAAGTTATTAGAACAATAAATAACATAGAAATACACAATTATTTCACACATATTGGTCATCTATACCCCTTATATAGACATATCGGTCATATCGGCCATATCAGTCATATCGGTCATATTGTAACATTGTTAGATATTGCAAATGGACTTCAAACAATGAAACAAACAATAGATGTACTCCTATAGGCTTATAGCATACATATCAATCATCTTATCATATATGACTATGACGGTATGTCACATTCACACACACCATATCGAACATATCGTTGTTACTTGTTAATAATTGATACATAATAACAGAGTAATAGTCTTACAAGCTACAACAAGTGAAAATTATTAAGAACATGCACATTAACGATCAATGCAATCAAAGATTAAAAATTTAAAATATATTACCTGGTGATATGTTTGGTTCAGAACCAAGAGTTCCGCGGTGGATCTGAATGGCCCTCCTTCCTTGTTGTCTCGCATAATGCATCGCAGATTCAATGAACTCGCAATAGTTCTCCCATGTCATGTACGAGTACATGGCCTTGTAATCCATCACATGCTGCATGTATTGGTGGTCATCGATGCCTATGAGTATCTCGAGACGAGGATAAGCAGCACAGATCCGGTATCACGAGTGGCACGACGAGACTGCTGCGAACTACTGGCCTGAGATCCTCGGGACGACGACGACGGAGTAGGAAAAGATCTCTGCGGAGGAGGAGGAGGAACTGGCGTGTACTCAAGGAAGAAACCGTAACTGTCACCCCCAAAGAAGCTGCTCTGGCTCTGCTCAGGTTGGTTACCTTGGTAGTTGTCTCTGCTGTAGCTATTGTATCCCCCATACCCACTGTAACCATATGAATATGATGGAGGTGCATACTGAGGAGGAGGAGGTCCCGGAGGAGGAGCATGAAAGTATTCCGGGAAGACGCCAAATGATCTCTCATTGTGCGACGATCCGCATCCGCCTAAAGGACTTGGTGTTCCTCCGCGATATGGGTTGTCAATGTCCATGCAGCTCAAAGAACCTACAGATGATATCAAATCGTCCATGTAGCTATCGGTTGGACGATGGCCTCGACCGTACTCGTAATCCATAGGTCCTGGACTCGGACTTGGAACAAACTGTCTGTGTGTGTTCCTTTGTCGCTCCATATATTCACGTCCTGCATGTAGCCCTTCCTCAAGTGGTCCACGACCACCCCCTGACCCATCTGAGTTTGTCTCGCCACCATCACCAGCTCCACCATGACCAACATCATCATCATCATCATCTCCACTGTCATCCTTTGACTTCGATTTGGATTTGGAGCTACTGGAGAGAATTTCAATAACATCCGCATCAATCTCGCCCTCCAACCCTCCAACAGGGTCTGTAATCCGCCCGGATCTTGCCCAAATAGTCACCTATGTCTGCTCCCATTTGCTGGCTTATATTCTCATTTGGTCTTCCACCTGGTTTATCAAGAACGGGGGCACCATTGGAATCTATCCACCTCTGGAGAACGTCTTCATCAACATCATCATCGTGCATCTTGAAAATGTATGCAAGATCAATAGGGTCCGTGTAGTCCTCTTTGTCTTGTCCCTCCCTTGCATGTTTCAACTTCAGCCTCAAGTTGTAATGCACGTAGACAAGGTCATTGAGCTTCTTTTCTCTCAACCTGTTCCGTCTCTTGGAATGGATCAAATTGAACGTGCTCCAATTCCTCTCACAACCACCGGCAGATGCGGTTTGAGACAACACTTTCACTGCCACACTTCGAAGGTTGGGAGCTTCCATCCCGTATAACAACCACCATTCGGCTGCAAAAAAATACAATGAGAGAAATCAATAGTAGGAATAAATGAACACACAAGCAATGGTTTTATTTATCTTCGTCCCTACCAGGAAGAGTATTGCTCCGTCCATTTACCGCAGTAATCCGATCGAAGGAACCCAACGCATCCCGGAAATACTTAACCTACACACATAGGTTTAAGTCGTAATCCTTCTTAACGAATTTTTTGTGACTCCTAATTTAGCTAGAAATTGAGGATTATCTCATTCATGCACAAAATCTGTAACTTTTCGTCCTTGACGAGCTTCTCCACAACAATTTGTACGACTGCTAGAAGGTCAGCATTTGTACAAAGTCCATTCTTGTACTGGTATTTAGGATTGAAGTAATAAGCTGAACACAAAGTCACGAATTAAATCTATAAAAATTTTAAAAATGAAAAAGAAATTAGATTTTTACATAATACATACCGGCCTTGTGAAGAGGATGTGAGAACATCTTGGATCATCGCTCGTCTATGATGTCCAACCATGCTTTGGATCGCTTCCCAACCGCTTCTCTGACCTTCTCTCTCATGCAGTGCATTGCCTCGTAGATGACTCCCATGGCGGGCTTCTTATCGCCATCTACGATCCGCAATGCAGAAAGAAACAACTGGATCCATGATCCTTGTGACCCGAGTCACGTCATCCAAAAAGGAGATATCATTGATCAATATCTCCACCTTCCGTCCTCCTTCAGTTCGAGTTTCAGGTATCTCGAACCGCTCACTTTGGCAACACATGGTTTTCAAACCTGTATTATGTTGTTTGAGGCTTTGCAATGCTATAAAATTGGTTGCAAAGCGTGTGATGCCAGGCCTCACCAGCTTCCCATTGCACATCCGCCTCATCAGTGCCAGCACTTTGCCGTAGTTGTAAATGAACGTGGTGATCATTCGTGCTTTCTCTACCACCCTTGAGACGAGCTTCCTCTTGCTGAAATCCTTGAGGATCAAATCAATGCAATACGCAGCACACGATGTCCAAAAAATTCCGTAGCTGCTCGACTTCATTATTGTTTCACCCGCCTTCTTGAAGTTGCTGCCGTTATCCGTCACAATCTGCACAATGTGATCTTTCCCAACCTCCTTTATAACGTCCTTCATCAACTTTAGCAGGTACTTGTCGTCCTTCACATGCTCGGATGCATCAACCGATTTCAAAATGATCGTCTTCCCATCGCAATATACAAGGAAGTTGATGATCTGCTTCCTCATGTAGCTCGTCCACCCATCGCACATTAATGTCACCCCGTAGTTTGGCCATCTCCTTCTCAGCTCGATGATGTACTCATTCGTCTCCTCCTTCTCCATCCCCAGATATTTGTTCATGATCTCGTACAATGTAGGAGCCTTCACTCCCGTTCCCGCTGCAGCGATCTCATCAGTGGCATGCTGTAGAAATGGTCCACCTGCAATGTTGACAAGAATGCTCTCCCCAAAGAAGAGCTTGCTGATGGCTTTTCCCACCCTTTCTCGTGCATTGGTGAACATTCCCTTCACTGTTTTCTACCTCGGATCCTTGCTTGCCTTGTATTGCATTGATCCGCTCCTCGTCAAGAAGGGCTCAATTCCCTTCCCCTTGTGTTTCTTGGTGGGTGGTGGTACTGATGTGCCTCCAGAACTAGTCCCACTCCCACCTGCACCATAGAAGCTGCCCCGTGCACCACCGAGTTCTCTCCTATCGAACTCACTCCTCAATGATTATTTTGTAGCCCTTCTGTATGCCCTCCTCTCCGCTGCAGTCTGAATGTCGGTGGGGTACACAAAATCATCATCATCTGAATCAGAAAGGACGTTGAATTCTTTCTCGAACATGAACTCCTTCATTTGTTCTTCCCTTCTTACCCTCTCTGTGTCCCTTTCCTTCTTTCCGTCCAAGCTGACCTTCACCTTGTCCCTCACATCTTGGGGACAATGTGTGCACTTGGCAACATTCTTGTTATTGCCAACAAGATGTTGCTTCATCCTTGTGATCTCGCCTCCTCCCAACCACCTCCTCCCAACTTCTTTCCACAGAAATTGCATTGTGGCTTCGCCTTATTTCTATCAGGAGCGGAGGCATACCTCCAGCCAATGTCCCCACTGAAATCACCTCTAATCATCAGAATTGTCAGATCTAGATCCAGAACTAGAATGTGCCATGGTGATGATCGTCGAAATCTGCGGGGAAATTCAAGAACAGTCATTAAGTAGGCATATAATGCGACCGCTTATGAATATGCAAATCATTTTATGTTTTAACTTTCGGAATTATTATATATTTAATTTTTCTAAGGCCTAATATTCCGATTTTCAAAAAAAACAACCTTAGATCTATACATTAGGGTCTTAGATCAAGCAATTAGGGAACCATTTTCAAGAAAGATCACCTAAGTGACACAAAATATGTACAAAAACCTAAATATTAAACATATGATTTTCGGATTTTCTCAAATTTTAAATTTTATTAATAAAAAAAATTCTGGAGTATGATTTCTAGTTACATAATTTAAGATCCAAATTTATAATAACCCAACTCATTACCGTTCCACTTTAAACCTCAAAAGCTCCAATTTCCTCATTCATATATCTAACAAAATGTTCTCAAACTGTAGTTTAGTTCATGTTAAACTTCAGATCCGAGATACCATGTTCATATCTACCACTATTGTGCAATCAAACCACAAAAGGCCTAATTTTCGTCCCCAAATTTAAAGCTATATTTCGGAAATATCTCAAAATAAACACCATGCTAAGCTATTTGAACATCCTAAGAGTGAAACCCGTAAAAAAATTATGAATTTGATGAAGAATTAACCTAATTTGGCTTACCTTGAAGGAAGAAGAGCTTGGAGGAAGATGGGGATGCTTCTGCCTGAACTCGGTCGAAATGTGATGCTTTCGACCGAAATTTCGGCAGATATCGGCATCTCGGTGAATATTTTAATGCAAGATTCCCTCTGTCAGCCGATATCTCGAGTTGAGCCGAAATCTCGCCGAGATCTCGCGAGATTTTGCTCTAAACCGTGGATATCGATATATATATATACTGGTTTCGAAAGGCCAGACCCGTCGAAACTGATCGTCGAAATATCGCAAAATTTAATTCCATGGCGTTAATGCAAAACTAAGCCATATTTGTATGTGAGAGAATTAATGCAAATTTTTACCCCTTTAGTATCATAATGTCCTCTTCCTCATGTTGTGCCCAACTTCCTCCTTTAGATAAATAACTTTTGGTCAATAATATCTTTAATGTTTTCCCACAAGAACTCAATATCCCTTCTTTTATGGGTTTTGAATCTCAGGAGAGATATTGCAGCCACTCTCATTAGGGTTTCTCCTCTGTTCTCATGTCTTTGATGGCGTCAAACCCTAAGGCTAGGGCTCCAGTGATCATAGTTTCCCCACATGGTATGGTGGTGGCATAGTTCTAGGGTCACGTTGACTCTGGTTCAATTCTTCATAGAAGATCGAGCGGGTTTTCTAAACTTGCGATAGCAATGAAGATGTTTGAGGAGATGATGGAGCTTCCAACATTGGCGACATTGTTAGATGTAGCAAAGTTGATGGTTGGGGTTCACGGAATCAATGGTAATGGCGGTGACTCGGTTGGCCGCATTGTGCTTGGAGAACATGATGTCATAGGCCCTTGATGAAAGGGTGATGGTGTTGGAAAAGATGGTGACATTGGGATTGGTAGTGGGACGGGGGGTAACAGAGGGGAAAGGGAAGGTGGTGGTGGGGTTGGTGGTGTTTATGTTGGGGGTGTTGCATGGCTAGGGAAGGTAACATAGCTGGTGGGGTTTGTTGCGACGAGGGTAATGGAGTTGGTGTAAGGAGGTGCTGTGCGGTTGGGAGGGTGACAACATGGCTAGTGCAAGAGGGAGGAGATAAGAGATAAACTCCTATTTTTAACTTAACTTGAACTGCCTCTAAACAATGACCTATGCCCCTTTATATGGAGTGGTGAACTTTCAAAAATAAATAACTAAAAATAGAAACCTTAACAAAGCTAATTCGAATCCCGAAAATTACTCAACCTACTAACTAATTTGTGATCATGCGCGATTTCTTTATTTTAAAAAAATCAATTAACTTAAATTGTACCGCATCAAGATGACAAACTCAAATTTAATTTTATGACTCTATGGAGACAAGTGAAAACCCTACTTTTAAAAATATAATTAGACAAAAATAAAAAGGCAGCAAACCCTAATTTTACACTAATTCTTAAATCACCGCTGCTTCACAATGCATGTATTCTTGAGACTAATGCCTTTCTTCAGAAGTCTTTATCACAAAGGACTTGCTCACATACAGTACTTCCTTTGGACCTGCATATGTTGGTTTTATTGGCTGTAAATCATCATCATTCATGATGTATCCCATTCCTAGAGATATACCGCCACAGTCTCTTTGTTTGAAGACTATATGGTACACAAGCCTTATGGGTCAAACTTTTCCATCTTACAATTACCATGCTCAATATCTTTTATGTTGTGAGAAGAGTCAGTAAGTATATGGAAACCATGATACTACCATTGGCGTGATGTGCTTCTTATTCTCTAGTATGTGATGAACTCACCAAGGAATGGACTTTTCTATCCTATCAATGGTCGCACATGCATCCTACATGGATGCATATTACGTCTGTTTTTATGAGGGTAGGTGATCCGCCACTAGTTTTGCTATGTTTGTTGGTGGGGACCTGGTCACCTTATGCAGTAAGAAGCAGGTTGTTGTCAATTGATCCAACACAGAAGATGAATCGAGTCATTGTTTCAACCACATGTGAGATTAGATGTCTTATGGCTTGTCTTTTTTCTACATGATCTTTGGTTGTTTCCTAAAACTCTAGTTTTCCTCTATGCGAATGCAATTTATGCCAGTTCCTCTAAGGATAGACATTCCACCACTGGGTTTGCCATGTTTGTTGGTGGAAACTTAGTCATGTGGTGCAACACGGAGCAAGCGGTTGTTTTCTGATCTGTTGAAGCTGAATACATAGCCATGGTTTAAGTTACCCATGAGATTAGTTGGCTTGTTTCTTAGAACTCCAGTTCCACTCTATTATGATAGTAAGTTGGCTACTTATATTGCCACCAATCTTGTTTTTCATGAGTGTACCGAGCATATTGAAGGTGACTGCCATTTCAACACAGAGATGCAGTGCGACATGGGAAATCTTTCACTCATATTTCTACGGACCCTTATCTTGTGGATATATTCACCAAAGCTCTTCCGAAGAAATGTATTTCCCTTGATCTCCAAGTCGGTCATGATCAATAGATGCTCGAACTTGAGGGGGGAGTGTTGATGTTCTCAATTCTTGGTATTTATATTTTTTGCAGCTCCATTTTTAGAAGTTCTGTGAAGGACTTCTTTGTATTTTCTGCCTTTTGGGTTCCCGGATTTTACACTTTATTAGAAACTGTACAATTTCAATAAAATTCATCTCATTCCATCCCATTATTGTTTCACATATTCAAATAGACCTCATCCATAAAAGTTATAAAGGGATAAACTTGAACTTGGATGGAACTTGAAATTAGATGATCTTTCTCATTGCAAGGAACATATGAGAAGTGTTCACGCAATGTGAATGGGCGAGATATTGGCATAGAGCTTAAAGGCCCTAAACGAAGAGGTCTATGCTTGTAACCACCTCAGTATTTGCCTAGGGTTGCACTTTTCGATACTTTTCTATACCCTAGAGTTACACCTCTTGAAAAAACCACATAGTATCGACTTGTGTTGGTTTATTTATCTTTGCTCATATTTCTTAGTTACCATTTTTTAGTTTGCATAACTTTGATCTTCCTTTGCAAGGGAGTTTTATATTTGCTTTCTTCTGAAAGAGGAAAAGAATTACGTATTTGCTTTTACAGGTGTTGCCCTGGAAACTCTTGCCGGAGTTGTTACATTGGCCAGTGATGAAGTTGATCAATCAACGGTAAGTATTTCTGAAGCTCTTACTAGAGATATATTCAGATTTCTGCCACCATTATTTGATTAACTGTTGAATTGACTATGTATTGTCATTTATATCGATATTTAATAAGTTTGCTGTTTTTAAGTGCATGGGATGATGAGCTTTTGTTGAAATGGAGTCCTCCGACAAGTGAAATATTATGATGCAATCCAACTTGGCTCGTGGATAACCACTTTTCTTTTGTACCTTTAATACATTTGTTTCCAGGTTTACATATCAATCTCACATCGACAAGCCTTGAAAGGGATATATCATGGTTGTTGATGGAAACCACAAAAATAGCACCTCCACCCCCCAAAAAGGACAAAATCATGGAAATAGTTTGAAGAGCTGACATTCTCATACATAAGTTAAGATTCCCATAGTCCTTGGGTCAATAAATAATATTTAAGTGCTCTTCTACCAGGCATTAAGGATGCATTTGAGATATTTATATATATACCTGCCCATATCATATAATGCATTTTTATAGCCTATTATATATCATAATCGACACAAACATGTATGTATTTAGGACACTGTTTCCTAAAAAATGTAGACTATGTTGAAGAGAAACATATTGTTATCACGATTAAATCCATCAAAAATTAAAAAGACATCTTAAGAGAAACATATTGTTATCACGATTAAATCCATCAAAATTAAAAAGAGATCTTAAAAGCTAAGGAAACCATATCGCAGTACTTGAAAGGTCAATGAATGGGTCACTGATGAACAAATATGACAAAACTCTTTTCAAATTGTCATCTAAAAGGCTAAAAATTCCAAAAATTACCTTCAAGAGGTCATTAAGGCTTCCTCCGCAAGGAATCACAACTTAAGACCATATGTGAGGTAATCAAATAAAATATATTGTCATGATCTTTTTGGCTGAAATGAGGGAAAATCGTGCTTCTTACCTTGCATTTCATGATACTGTTGACATGGTCCCGATATTTCATCGTTATATCATGTTATATATCTTGCGATATCTTGTAGTTTATATGCAAGTTCTATCTGTATCCAGCCGATGCGCTGGGGATATCCAACATGTTGACCGATATATCTGCGGCCTATCCTCTTATTTAAGTCATTGCTTAGTTCTATCTTCCTCAATATTTTCTCCATCTCACGTTGAGTTCGTGCCTTTTTCTCAGTAGGCTCCAGGGACTTGGCTAGTTCTATATGTAGTATGAAGGTTTTCTTTTGATGCAAGGAATTAGGCGGTTGATTTTGGTCATGTTCTGGAATTCTAGACATTTTCAGTTAGTTTGTTTTCAACTAGTATGAATAAAAAGAGGGATGCTTTCACCTTGTTCTCTCTGGCCACCTTGAGCCTGCCAATGATTTTAATTTTCAAACCTTTGGTTGTAAACTGTCTTAACCGTGAATTATATATATTGACTCATGGATATGGTGCAATCAATTTGGATGGTTTTGAAGGTTATGAATTACCCATGCAAGGTCAATACTTCATAACCACCATATCTCATCCCCGATCATTGCTGCGTGAAGTGTTTTTGTTGACGAGTTACTGTCATATTGATGTTTTCACAATATGGAGAAACCTGAGGAGATGTGCGCAGATTATACATGTGCAAGTTGAATTGTAGAGGTGCATCATAATGCGATGGAAGGGCAGCAACCTTGTAAAACTAACAATTGTTTGTGTCTAAGCACTGTTCTTTGAAGTTTGAATATGCATACAAGAATATTTTTGTGATAGGAGTGAGATTGATGCCTCACAACAAAAACAAAAGATTTGATTTATAAAGAACATTTAGAAAAAGTTTTTATTTCACAAACACATGTAAAATGACATTTGAGGCGATTTGGGCATTATAGAGAAGGTCGACACATAGTCCAGTTTGCAAGTATACAATGTGTGACACACTGCCTGAGGAGACCATTAAGATATATCTACTCTGTTTGCTGCATATGCGAATGACATGGTTTTCTTCATTGAGGGGGTCAACTCGAGTGCAGGGGTATTAAACATTGTTGGATTTTTTGGAGAGGTGTCGGATCTACATGTGAATGAGAGGAATCTATTTTTGTCCCTTTTGGCCCGACGAGCAAGGAGGTGGGGGAGGTTTCTTCTTGGCTTCTTCGAGGGGAGTCAAATGGTATCCATTTAGTGGACTGGAGTACGGCTACACAACCCATGGATGATGACGGTTTGGGTATTTTGAAGCTGAAGGAAATGAATAAGGCATTGATTGCCAAATGAATCACGCGGATTTTGGGGGAGGGGGTAGCCTACATTTTAAGTTGATTCGATCAATTTATGGAGTCACAATGGAGCTTATGGCACATCCTTGGATGGTTGATTTACCCTCTACTTTTGGGAGGGGTATTTGCAATGTGCTACATTAGGTGATCCAATTGCGATGCTTAGAATTCATGCTGTCCCATCTCATTGAGAAAAAGACTTTGAAGTCAATCCTCTTGACGATCCCTATCTTTTTTCTTTTCGCACGTTTGTTGCCTGCTGTGGCTTCAAAGCGTCTTGAGCTCATGGTGTGGCGTTTCTTCTTGGCTTCTACGACATGATTTACTTGGTATGCATTTAGTGGATTGGAGTATGACCACACAACCTGTGGAGGATGGCGGTTTGGGTATTTTGAAGTTGAAGGAAATGAATAAGGTTTTGATTGCCAAATGGGTTCTACAGATTTGGAGGGAGGGTGTGACCTACTCTTTTAGTTTATTCGATCAATTTTATAGCACAACCCATCTAGGAAACTGCCATAAAAGTGAGACTATACAGATAATTAGATAATTATACTGGATGTATTTGATAAATACAATTTTTATTACCTGCTTCAACCATATTCTATAAATTCTACTACCAAAACAAAAAAAAAATAAAAGAAGATGCAAATCTTTTTTTTGAATAGTAAGTGCTAAAATAAAAGTAAATTCTATATTTTTATTAATTATCTTTATATTATTTTTATCTTTATCTCATTCACAGAGAGCATATTAAATTTCGATTTTGTGCTAACCAATCCAATTGTAATATCACATTTTATGGAGTCACGATGGAGCTTGTGTCAGATCCTTGGGTAGTTGATTCACCGTCTACTTTTTGGAGGGGCATTTGTAGCGTGTTACATGAGGTGATCAGTTGCGATGCTTACAAGGTACAAGATCCTATCTCATTGAGGTGATCCAGTCGCAAAGCTTACAAGGTACAAGGTCCTATCCTATTGAGCAATAAAAGGCATGTGAATATGGAGGGATGATCATTTTTCATTGAGGAAAGCTTACAAGGTACTATGCTTGATAATAGTTTTTGACTCGAGGATCCATGCGTGAGATTGTGCATGCATTCAGGGTTAGAAGATACCTTTGCGAATAAAAGCCTTCACATGATTCCTGAGAAGAGGGTGCATTATGACATGGGCTGAAGAGTGCAACAATTCCAGGGTGTGAATGCACAGTGTTTGCGATGGGAGGAGTTGGAGGATATTAACCACATTTCCTTTACATGTGTTGACTCGAGGTGGTATTGAGAGGCATCAAGGTTACCACATCCGCTTGGTATGAAAAGTCATACCTCGAGGTGCAAATGAGGTCAAGGCGAAACGAGGCGGGTCTAATGAGCCTCAGGTCCTCAAGGCGATCGCCTGATGTCATCTGGCAAAGATGATTGCCTTACATGACTGAGGCTGGTGAGGTGAGGCGAGATGATGAGACGAGGCGAGGCAACCCTTGAGGTTATAAGGATTTTCAAAGTATTTTCTTAATAACTATTGGTGGTTTCAGATGCTGTACAGGTCTAGTTGTTTATAATACATTTATACATGACAGATGCTTAAATTTGGCCTTTTCATATTCATATTTAACATGTTCAATTGTTTTTGTAAACTCTAAATATTACACCCTTAAACATATGAATATGCAAATCTTAGATGCTGCGGGACCCTCGTACTGGTAGGGTATGGTGGCTTGGGGCAAGGTTGTAAAAGTCGGTAGTCGGTACTCGGTCGGTTGGGTCACTGTCTAAGGATTAATCAGCATTCGGGCGACTAATCGGATTTAGTCGGACTTTAATCGGCTTTAAATTTTATAATTATTTTAAATATATAACTCATTTTTATACATGTATTTACATAAATTTTGTACATTTTTATACTACCATAATAAAATAAAAGAAATACTTAAATTTAAGTAAAACATTATGCATATTATAGTAAGTTTGCTCATAAAAAAGTAAAACATTAAAAAAATACGGTATCTCTAAGCAAAAATTGGTCGATTAGTGTACCTAGTCGGAATTAGTCGGTACTCGGTCGGTCAGCCTACTGACTAGATTAGTCGGACCTACTAATCGGGCCAGTCGGGCGACTTTTACAACACTGGCTTGGGGGGACATCAGACGGTTCTTCAATTGGGTTCATCAGATTTGACGATTAGGATTTAAGGCATATCAACATCTCATATACTCTAATGTCAACTATAGCCAATGGCTCCCTCCTTTGATAAAAGTGACAACTATATAATCTCGGATACTTCTTCAATAGCTATAATAGAAAATGACCCTCTTTGATTGGATGGAAATTTAGCAAGATGGTATACATAGTCTATATCTTTTCTTTTGGTGTTTTTATCTATACAATTTCATCATATATTAAAGTGCTATATATTATATATTAGTCAAATAATATATATTTTCATTAGAATATATTTTATTGTAATTTTTATGGGTATTTTCCTTTAGAAACCGAGGCTTACACCTTGACCACCTTGAGGTTACACCTCACCTCATTTCCAGGGAAAATGTTTTGTTCTGCTTTTCCTTTTTCCAAACCTTGCCATGTGGGACCTCACCCTTATCCCCCCAAGCGGCAAGCCTGTGAGCGAATCAAGTGGAAGGCCAACGGACATGCGAGCTTAAGGTTCAGAGTCGACTGCTCAATCTCAAGGAGAGGAGTCTCGCACTCGCACTCATGGGGAAAGCATGACCCATATTCATTCCTTCCCTACCATTACAAGTCGGTTAGCTATTCATTAAATTTCTACCGGGAGTATGGATCCTTTTTGGGATTTGATTGCCGAAGGCTGAAGAGGATCAGAGGAAGGAAAGCAAAGGACTATTGCCATGGTTTGTTCTATATGGTTGGCTAGAAATGGGATCAGTTTTAAGAGCATTTTTTTGTAGAGAATGTATTGGTTCATGCTAAAACACTTACTGAAGGATGGTCAATGTAATACTATGTACCTTTTTATAAGAATATATATGCAGGGAAGGGTGCACATCTTTATGATGCACACCCATATTTTCCTAAAAAAAGAAATCACTAATATGCCCCTAAAGCTAAATCCATGTACGGCTTAAGATTGCTATAGTGGTAAATGCGTAGTGTATCCAGCCTCACTTATTGTAGGAAGAAACCAATAAGATGACCTTAAAGCCAAGTCCATGTATGGCCAAAGATTGCTAGACCAGTTTGCAAGTGTGCAGTGTTGGACAAATTGCCTTTAATGTTGGGAAGAAACCATTAAGATGACCTTAAAGCTTAGTCCATGTATGACCAAAGATTGCTATGGTGGCAAATGAGCGATGCAGCCAACCTCACTTGATGTAGGAAAAATGCTGTTTCTTTTGGGTCTTCGTTGATAATGCTTATAAAATTAACCACTTATATGCAACTCAAAATGTTCTCTCTCTTCGATGTTTAGCTGGTGTGTTTGAGCAAGTAGTATATGACCTCTAGCCTTGCTCACTGCAATTTTGAACCGCACTTTCTTTGGATAGTCACAAGTTTCTAACGGTCATAGCTCAGCATTTTTGAACCCACTTTCTTTGAATAGTCACAAGTTTCTAACAGTCATACTCTTACCTTACAATACGAAAATCCAAAATTGCAGATATTTTAATATTAAACTATATTGCTTGGTTTCACTTCTTGGAAGAGTTTATCATATTTCTTAACTCAATGTTTTTATCATTAACGTAGTTCCTGTTTTCCAATTAGGTCGGTGTCGTGAAGAACGACATAGTGAAGTTATTTGACAGCATTAAAAGCTATGGTAAGTTCTCATCTTTCAATTGTTGGTTTTGTACATATATGTCCTACTCTACCTGTTCTTATGAAGTTAATTTTCCTTCATCAACCTTATGTGATGGGTACTGCAAGGGGGTTATGTGAACCACAAATAAATTGTGTTGGTTGATCCCATCCAGATGGCTACATTTACCTTATGGTTTTACTAGAAACTCTGATTTAGGATGGTCTACCTTAATTTCTCGACTTTATCAAACTGACCCGATTAGTGTCTGGTGGGTTTTGCCGAACTTGCTAACATGATCCAAATCTTGTGTTGAGGTTGTTTATTTTGGCTATTTTTTTCTCAGAAACTTCAAGCCGTATTGCAAATGTCAAGGTCCTTGAGGCATTCAGAGGATGGTTTACAATGAATATTTATTGGCCGTTTTCTATTCTCTACCCTTTTTCCATTTATGTCTATATTTCTTTACCCCTAATTGGTCCTTCAAAATAAGACTTTTAATATTATCTTATTGGAAGTGAACCTCATGAAAATTGTGCAAACCATGAAGGTCCACGTGTGGAAAGTTTCTGCGTTCTAGGTACTTGTTTTTTTGAACTTTGGTATTCTAGGCCCCATCCAGAAAATTGAGTTCTCATCAATCCTAATGGAGCTGGAAACCTTGTTTAAGTTGTGTTAACTGTGAATCTCGAACACTAATATTTAATTATAATAGAGCATTACTATTACATAGAATATATACTTTTTTATTTCTCCGTAAGAAGAATATAGAGCTGTATAAGCCGAATGTATCTGTCGTTCTTATTTTGAGTGCAAGGAAGTTGGAGTCAGTGGCTGTGAATACCCCCATAGTGAGCATCAAGCCAACGGTCCTGAGGTGATGCTCCAAATACTCACAGAGGTATTTGCATGGCGGGGCGCAATTTCTTGGTGAAGAATAACCCTGCCATGTAACTTTGTACTAGTGTTGAATTTTAGAGAATCATGACCATGCTATGAATACTTACGAGGAATCATGAATTGTCTTTTTTATGTCCTTGCTATTATCAACATTAGATGTTGGAGACTTCACTCCCGCCTCTGTTAGTATGTGTTTTAACTAAAATGGAATGATCTTGATGTTGCTGGAACTTGGATATCTTTGGAGACGGTGTTTTATATAACAGAGCAGCTCTGAAACTTTAGAACTATAATTCTGAAGAAATTAGATTAGTAGGGCTATATGCCGAATATCCACTTGGTCATTGTTTAGGATGAGTGGCTAATATTTGGGTTGGCCAATTGTGTAGATGAGCTTTCGTTTGATGCGGCAAAATTCTCAATTGTATGGTGCATATCCATTGAAACCAAACAACTTGAATCTAATTTGTGAAAATTCCAAATACAACAAATGCATTTTAAGAATGACATTTTCAAAGCAGAACAAAGTTGCAGACAGAAATATATGCCCTTCTTCTTAACGTTTTGGGGGAGCAAAAGCAAATTTGATATATAAATTGTAGGGCAGTCACTTGTTTTGTAGTATTTATCCCCATTTGAAGAGGAGAATGGGGTCTGGCGTATGGAGTTTAAGTTATCGTAGTAGAATTGTCAAATAGCATGTCCTAGTTTTGGAGCAACTTTTCCTCCAATCAAATAAGTGGGGGGTGATAATATTTTTTTGTTTTATATTTCTGGAAATTGTGATGTAAAAAAAGAAGCAGCTCTGAAATTTTTAGAGCTATAATTCTGAAAAAAAATAGATTAGTAGGGCTATATGCCGAATATCCACTTGGTCATTGTTTAGGATGGGTGGCTAATATTTGGGTTGGCCAGTTGTGTAGAAGAGCTTTCATTTGATGCAGCAAAATTCTCAATTGTATGGTGCATATCCATTGAAACCAAACAACATGTATCTAATTTGTGAAAATTCCAAATACGACATGCATTTTAAGAATGGCATTTTCAAAGTAGAACAAAATTGCAGACAGAGAAATACATGCCCTTCTTACCGTTTTGGGGGAGTAAAAGCAAATTTGATAATATAAATTGTAGGGCAGTCACTTGTTTTGTTGTATTTATCCCCATGTTAAGAGGAGAATGGGGTCTGCTGTATGGAGCTTAAGTTATCATAGTAGAATTGTCAAATAGCACGTCGTAGTTTTGGAGCAACTTTTCCTCCAATCATATAAGTGGAGGTGATAATATTTTTTGTTTTATATTTCTGAAATTTGCGATTTAAAAAAAAACAGAAGCAGTTCTGAAACTTTTAAAACTATAGTTCTGAAGAAATTAGATCAGTAGGGCTACATGGTAGCTAATATTTGGGTTGGCCAGTTGTGTGGATGAGCTTCTGTTTGATGCAACAAAATTCTCAGTTGTATGGTGCATATCCATTGAAACCAAACAACATGAATCTAATTTGTGAAAAATTCCAAATGCTACAAATGCATTTTAAGAATGGCATTTTCAAAGCAGAACAAAGTTGCAGACGGAAAAATATATGCTCTTCTTCTTACTGTTTTGGGGGAGTAAGAGCAAATTTGATATATACATTGTAGGGCAGTCATTTGTTTGGTAGTATTTATCCGGTTATCCCCATTTGAAGAGGAGAATGGGGTCTGCCGTATGGAGCTTAAGTTATCATAGTAGAGTTGTCAAATAGCACGTCCTAGTTTTGGAGCAACTTTTCCTCCAATCCAATATGTGGAGGTGATAATATTTTTTTGTTTTATATTTCTGAAATTTGTGATTTAAAAAAAATAAACATGGTGTCATATCCAAGTTGTGTGGATGAGCTTCCGTTTGGGGCAACAAAATTCTCAGTTGTATGGTGCATATCCATTGAAACCAAACAACATGAATCTAATTTGTGAAAAATTCCAAATGCTACAAATGCATTTTAAGAATGGCATCTTCAAAGCAGAACAAAGTTGCAGACGGAAAAATATATGCTCTTCTTCTTACTGTTTTGGGGGAGTAAAAGCAAATTTGATATATACATTGTAGGGCAGTCATTTGTTTTGTAGTATTTATCCGGTTATCCCCATTTGAAGAGGAGAATGGGGTCTGCCGTATGGAGCTTAAGTTATCATAGTAGAGTTGTCAAATAGCACGTCCTAGTTTTGGAGCAACTTTTCCTCCAATCCAATATGTGGAGGTGATAATATTTTTTTGTTTTATATTTCAAAAATTTGTGATTTAAAAAAAATAAACATGGTGTCATAAAGGCACCGCATGCACTTGCCTATGCTAACTTAATTTTGTGAGGCAAGGACATAGATCCTGGAAGTAGTTACACAAAATCATGAACAAATCAACCTATAAAGCAAAAAAAAACCTTTGAATATTCTTCCCTCATAGAGACAAGCAATGAAATCAAGCAAGATGTTGATAGAATGATATAGTACTGATATCGGCACCGTCACTAAATAATTCAAATATCGCTAATATCGGGGATACATTATGACACCATATACTATCGTTATATATCAGGGGGAAGGATATCCTGGGTGATACTGACATCCTATACTGTCAATATCATGAAACTAAAAAACACGCCTCAAGGCAAGGCAATCCCATTTAACCTTGATATGTGTGCCTCAATCCAATTATGTGAGGCATGCACCTCATGTGGCTGAGGTGGAATGCATTGAGGCAAGGGTTTTAGCCTATTTGGAGCATTTTTTGATGATATTAATTGCTCACTTAGTAGTTTGAGAAGCTTATAAATGTTTTCTTGTTAAATATGTATTTATACAAGATGAATGCTTAAAGTTGATGTTGTCATAACTTTATGATGCAGCGTGACCTCAAATTATAGGGCCACATTTATTTAATTAATTAGTAGTCAATTTTATTTACGTTTTTAGCGGTCGTAATGGTCTAATTAAATAATTGAGATCGCCTGTGATCTCAACGTTTATTTCGTAGATTTTAATTGTAATTTTGGTCAATTGAATAAATTAGAGTCTAATTAGGGTAATTAGAGGTCAATTAGGATAAAGTTGGTTGTCAATTTTAATTTGTTACTATTTTTGTAAACCATCTCTCCTATATAAAGAGATGGTAGTCCAGTATTTTTAGGCAGTCAATTAAGAATCAAAATTGAGAATTATTCTCTCTATCTCTCTCTCGTTCCTCCGTCCCCACGCGATCTCCCGCGCTTCTTCTTCTTCAATCCCTCGTTACCGACGAGAATTCCTCTTCTCAAGCCCTCTATTATTCTTCCTCCAATAATCCACCGTCCAAAAAAAACATTATTTTCGCCGTCGCCGATTTTCGATCCGCATCAATTGGTATCAGAGCATGGCAACCGAATCGTCCCTACGATTCGACGATCCCGTCGCGCATTGGAAGATGCAATATGATTTGAGTTGCATATCTCATGATTCGCGTTCACGCGCACGTCGACACAAGTTCATGAAGCGCCTTATGTCAATCCTCAAGGTCGAGCAATTCGTCGGGAGACGAATTTTTTAAAAGCGGAGGAGAGTTGATGCAGCGTGGACTCGACATGTAGGGCCGTCTAATTATTTAAATTGTGGCCGTTAATTTTATTTACGTTTTTTAAGTTGTCGCAATTTTAAATAAAGAGATCACGTGTGATCTCAATTAGTCTTAATTTGAATTTCAAATTTGGTAGTTAGTCGGTTAAATAGTTAGAGTCAGTTTAGGATAATTGGTTGTCGGTTTAAATTATTTTCTATTCTTGTAATGTCATCCCTCCTATATAAAGGGAGGGTCCAATGTTTTAGTCAGTTCAAGATGTGATAAAATAGAGATTTATCTCTCTCCTCTCCCCTCTCTCTCCTTCTCCCCGCGTGATCTACACGTGTTCTTCTTCCCCCAAACCCATCGTATTCCCGACGAGTCTCTTCTCTCTTCCCCTCGCGGTCTACGCGTTTCTTCTTCTCTAACCCCGCGCATCCGGCGTGTCTTCTCTTCTCAACCCTTCCAGTTTCTTCTTCTGAACCCCTCTATTTTCTTCCAAGGCCTTAAATGTCGGTTTCGGTCACCATTTCGGTATCGACCAAAATAGAATTTCGATGGAATTTCGGTGGAATTTCGACCGAAATTTCGGTCATTTCGGTCATTTTTTGTACTAGCACCCCCATATTTCGGTCGTTTCGGTCATTTCGATCGAATTTCGATTTCGACTGGATATCGATATTCGACAGAAATTCGATCGAATTTCGCTGAAATTTGAGGCCATGTTTTCTTCTACCATCGAAAAATCCACCGTCAAATCTATTTCCCGTGCCGTGCCGTGCCGAATTCTATTTACCATTGCTGCGACTTGTGAGTAGCGGAAGAAAATACTAACATCGAATTTCATATTTGAAGGGGCCACTTCCTCGCAACCCCCGCAAGGGGGACGGGAGTGGGGCACACCTGCTCCCCCATGGTCCGCTGATCGGGCAACGAGACCTAAGTGTTGGTAGATAATGGTATGACAATGGGGTTTCGTCCGCCCTTTTTGTGCAGAGAAACAATTTTAAACAATATCTTAGTAATAAATATCAAATATGTACTAGTTAATTCTTTCGTAACATTTATATACAGTAAATTCATCTTTGATTGCATGAAAATATTGTAGATTGGATATGGAGTTGTTATATCTACTCTTTTGATGCTTTTGTCTCTATTATTTCATCATATCTTACCGTGTTGTATGTATAAAGTGTTGGTCAGAACATATATATAATTACATCGACGCATATATATATATATAATTATAGTTTTATGTGTATTTTCTCTATATAAACCGAGGCGTACACCTTGACTGTCTCGAGGCTATGTGTCACCTTGATTCCAAGGAAAATGATTCATTTCGCCTTTTGTTTTTTTCAAAGCTTGATCGATACTGATATATTGTCGATACATCGAAGATATATTGAGATATTTCAAGGGATTTTACATTCATAACATGTATACTTTTATTATCATGTACATAACCCTCGATAATCGCGAACTACACACAACTCTGAATAGTGCTTAGCTCGTACATGACATAACCTGATCACCCTGTGTTAACTTCCATCCAATTTTTCCGTTAACCATAACGGAATCTGTCAAATATTTACATCTACGCACATATATATAATTATAGTTTTATGTGTAAATATAAATCGAGGCTTATGCCTTGACTGTCTCGAGGCTATGCCTCACCTTGATTCCAAAGGAAAATGACTCATTTCACCTTTTGTTTTTTTCAAAGCTTGATCGATACTGATATATTGTCGATACATCAAAGATATATCGAGATATTTCAAGGGATTTTACATTCATAACATGTATACTTTTATTATTATGTACATAACCCTCGATAATCGCGAACTACACACATAACTCTGAATAGTGCTTATCTCGTACATGACATAACCTGATCACCCTGTGTTAACTCCATCCAATTTTTCCGTTAACCATAACAGAATCCGTCAAATATTTACATATTCCTTCCTTTAATTTCACATTATTTACAAAATGATGCCACCAACCTCCCTTTCTTCATCGCTACCAACCCATCTTCACTACCACCACCCTCCATCTCCTGACCCTTTGCAACCACCTCCATTCATTGGTGGCCTTCGGAATCGCTGCCTCCTCCAATTTCTCGACATACGATTGAAGGCCAAGCGGCAAAGGGAGGTCAAGCCGCTACGAAATTGCGGCCTTCAAGTGAGGCCAAGCATGCACATAATCTCTATTCTACTAAATAGAGCTTTGCCTAGAGAAAATGTACGGGTCCCTCCATTGAAGATCTCCCAAATCAGCAAGAACATGTCCAATACCTCATGATTACCCGATTCTACTAAGCCAGTAATGATCGTATTCCAAGAAGCCACATTTCGGCGGGGTACTTCCGTAAATATGTAAAGTGCGTCAACCATCATCCTGCACTTGACGTGCATTAACAACGCCCGATTCTTCATATATTGACCGAATTCAAACCCAATATCCATCTTGTGATTGAATTCATGTCCCGAATTGTTCACAACGCAGTGCACGTCATAATTAGAGCATCACATCTGTTGGTACTGAGAGATATGTTGTTGTCTTTTGGAGCGCAATGATTCAAACAATTACAGGGCTTCCCCATACCTATTGAAGAACCAACTTCTCAACTTGGCTGCTGAGAGCCAAAGGTGTTGCCTTTTCCACAGGAGCCCTTCCGAACTTGGTCTCCGGTTTGTAGGTCGGCGGAAAAAACCTCCTTTTGGGGCGGGGTTTAAGGTTGTAGCTCTGCTAAGAGGATGAGGAGGCGATAGCGAGTGGGGTGCTTTGTTGAGAATGGCATGATCGATGGAAAGATGGGAACTTTGTGGAGATTGAGTGGGCATGGGAGAGCGACAGAGAGGGGGGGTGAGGTGGAGATGGAGAGAGTGGATTCCATTGCAACCTCGTTCGATCTTCGCTGGAATTGTTGTGGTTCATTTGGAGGTGTTGGCACTCAGGCTTCATAAGCTCCGCCACCTCCTTGGCATCAGGGAAAGTTGTGGATCTAAACTATGAGATCCATTTAATCGAGAGGAGGTTGGTGCCTACTAATAAAAAATTTAAAGAAGAAGATTCCATTGCAACCTCGTTCGATTGAAAGAAGAAGATCTTCGCTGGAATTGTTGTGGTTCATTTGGAGGTGTTGGCACTCAGGCTTCATAAGCTCCGTCACCTCCTTGGCATCAGGGAAAGTTGTGGATCTAAACTATGAGATCCATTTAATCGAGAGGAGGTTGGTGCCTACTAATAAAAAATTTAAAGAAGAAGATTCCATTGCAACCTCGTTCGATTGAAAGAAGATCTTCGCTGGAATTGTTGTGGTTCATTTGGAGGTGTTGGCACTCAGGCTTCATAAGCTCCGCCACCTCCTTGGCATCAGGGAAAGTTGTGGATCTAAACTATGAGATCCATTTAATCGAGAGGAGGTTGGTGCCTACTAATAAAAAATTTAAAGAAAACCAAGGAAAAAGTAAATAACAACTCGAGGATGTGGTTTATTATATTAACTTATTAGTAGTTGAGTTATTGGACTAACATAACCGAGGGTTATGGGTGCAAGACGGAGTAACTATCTGGGGTCTGGGTGTAATTCACGATTATCAAGAATTATGCACGTAATAATGAAAGTATACAGGGTTATGGAGGTAAAAATCCCATATTCAATCCCTGTAATAAACCAACAAGAATACTGAGGAGCGTGTGCCCCTTTAGATTTCTGCCATTCATCGAAAGGATTCATGCGTTACACATGAAGTCTGAAGACTCTGAATTATTTCAGAGGGCTCCTCATGCTTCACTTCCAAAAAAGCTCATTTATCACATTTTTCCCTCGGCAAGTCCGGTAATTTTGGGGGTCTCTCATTGCATAAAGAAAGATATTAAAATGTAGCACAGATTCTTCTGAAAAAACAATGTATCACAGATGAGGCATTTAACCTCCTTTATCAGTTGTCTAAATATTAACCACCTAATCGCTGTAGATCATGATGGATTTGTTTTGCATTAATAAAGATTTCATGGTTAGGATATTAATTTGTATTTTGTAGATGATGGGAGTTTATACTTCGACGATGAACAAGTTGATGCTAGTAAATATCAGGGCCCTCTTTCAACCACGTCTTCTGTTGTGCGAGGATTGGCTAAATTTGCTGCAGTTGTTTCTGGAAAAATAAATGTGGGTTATTGACTCTGACTATATTTGATCTATGTCATGTTTCATGCATTTTACAGAAACATAAATGCTCATTATTGGTGATATATATATTTTGCAGGTTGCTGGGGACAAAATTATAGGACTGGCGAACTTTTTTCTGAACATTGGAATTCCTAGTAGTACATCAGACTTCTTTAATCAGATAGAGTCCTTATCATTCTTGGATAATAATAAGTAAGCAAAAAATTATAGTTTTTTTGGTTTAAACTTTTAATGTGAGCTATGTCGATATTCACAGAATTTAGACATAGACCGCTTTAAATAAAAACTAATTGACATACGGTCTAACTACATGAAGGTTGTCAGATTTTGAAGGAACATGAAGGTTATCATTAATTGAGTCTTTCCTATTCTCGATTTGAAGTGCTGAGTTGAATTAGGTGCTGAGCTACGAGCCAGTAAACTTCATTATCTGTAATTAGGAAATAAGTGCTTCTGATAGCTTGAAGGGATTGTTTACTCTTCCATGGATATTCGTGTTTGGATGGCTATTATTTATGAGTACCCACCCTTATATAACTATATTGACTCTTCTATGGCCGTTATTTGTGGTAGCCGTCCTTGTTTTCGGAAATAACAAAGATATGAATATGGAGGGTTGTCATCAATTGAGTCTTTCCTATTCTGGATTAGTAGTGCTGCGCTTAATGAGATGTGTTAGACTTAGGGCCCGTTCGGTAGGAGAATAAGCAGGAATAAGGATGGGGAATAAGGAGAATAAGGGTCTATTCTCCGTTCGGCTGGAGGATAAAAATAAGGAGAATA
Organism: Ottelia alismoides; assembly: GCA_037367405.1. Taxonomy (NCBI): domain Eukaryota; kingdom Viridiplantae; phylum Streptophyta; class Magnoliopsida; order Alismatales; family Hydrocharitaceae; genus Ottelia; species Ottelia alismoides. Next base: position 65,358 of record JAZKJV010000696.1, read on the forward strand.
AGGTGAAATAAAGGTAGGTAAGGTGGGATAAAGATAGGAATAAGAGTGAAATAAGATGAAATAATGAGGAATAGTCATACCACGGGGAAGCGTGTTGAGGGCTTATTCCCCTTATTCCATTCCTCCTTATAACCCAAACGAACAGGGCCTTAGAAAATAGAGAATGCGGAAGCAGAATGACAAGCAGAGCGTAAACTAGAAATATAAAACATGGAACATAAGAATTTTGCGGATGAAACCACGGGAGAAGACCTCAAATGGGCGGATATTCTATTGATTTTCTCATCCGAATACATGTGTGTGGGGCTCCTTATATAGCACCCACTGAGTCTTCACGTCTCCAAACTGGTAGATGTGGGACCAAACTCTGGATGGGGTAAATGGATCCTGGAGAGATCCATTTACCCATCTGCCATACATGTGACGATATAACAAATACTCCAATACTCTCCCTCAAGCTGCAGCATGCAATGCTTAGCTTGGACAAAAAGAAAGAAGCTCAACTCACGGTACATGACACTACAAACAAATTCAACTCAACGTGCACAACTGTCGGCTGCTGTCGAGGATGTTGCTTCTCATGCCGTGCAGGTGAGGAGGACGAATAGGTTAGAGTGTGAGTAACCGAATCTCTTCGTTGGAGAGCATGTGCTCTATACTGCGCATGCCAGAGTCTTACAACTGAAATGGGTCTCCTCGTCGGAGTACTTTGGCCCGCCACAACATATGGACAACTGCTCCATCTATGAAAAGGGCTGAAATGAAAAAGCCGTGGAAGTGCAATCCTCGTCGGAGTCCACGATCGCTTGGAGAATGGAGTCTGAAAAGTCTCCTCGTCGGAGAACTGGGTCTCTCCCATCTGGCTCAGAGAATGGTACTCTACTATGGAGTCCCTATGATACCACCTGAAAACCCTTGCCTACATGGCATAGGGAATTGTCCTCTACTCTGGAGTCCCTATGGCTCACATGGAAACTCTGACCGAAACAACAAGGATGATGGGGACCACGACAAAAGATGGCAAACATGTGCACATCTGAAAAGAAGACCGCATACACGTACTTGTCTGAAAGTGGAAACTCGGAAACCATCTGGCGTCGAGTCTGAATATCTGATCACTGTAGAGTCTGGAAATCAGACTGGCCTCTGAATCTGGAGAATCTGACAATTGGGCCTGTGACTCTACATATACTCCCCCTTTCTCCCAAATTGGTTGGAATGACAATCATTGATCAAGTTGGGAGAAGACAACAAAGATGGGGATGAACAAAACCATTTTTTTTTGAAACCAAAGCACTTCGGGGGATACACGACATGGTGTTTGCCCCAAATATTATTTAAAAACGATGAAGAAGACAAGGTGGAAGGAAAGTTTTACAATTAGCCGAGCATAAATTTTTCTTCAGCTTTTTCAATCAATCATCATTTTTTTAATCATTTTTTTCTATTATTTCATTCCTCTCCTTTTTGTAATAGCCGTTATTTCATTTTTTCACATCTAAGCCATTGACATTTTTTTTCGGCTTTTCAAACTATTTTTTTAAAATCGTTTCATTCGTCATTTTTACGGCTTTCCAAACACTTTTTTTTAACTAATAGGAATGCGTACGACTTTTTATTGTACGAGCCCCTTTTTTTTAAACCACACCTTTTTGTACGCGTACATTCTTTTTTTTGTACGCACTGCCTCTCTTTTTTATACGACCAGTTCTTCTCCCTTTTTTTTAACATAGCACGACCCAAAGGCCAAACAACAACACTTTTTTTTAAATGAATAAACGAAGGGCCATCGGGCCCTTGTTCCCATAGCCCTAGGGTTCCCATCGTGGGAACCCTCCTTAAAGACGCGCCCCTCGATGGGGCCTCTGCCTTGGAGGAGACCCGCCAGGTCTGGAGTGGCGAGGATGGAGGGGAGCACGATGGGGGCACACGCGGGGGACTTGGGAGACATGCGCCGCCGCCTACGCGACTAGAAGGGTCGCGCGAGAGAGGAGCTCTTGCTTGAGGGCTGTTTCGACTGGATCTTGGAGACATGCACGGAGATCGCTGGCATGTGTTTTTTTTATTGAGGCAGCGCCGCTCGCTGGGACTTGGGCTTGTGTAATGGAGTTGTGTCACGATGGCACAAGATGGGAGCGCCTCCTGGATTGGCTGTGCGAGTTGGAGAAGATGTGTCTGTACGGGATCTCGTTGTCGACTGGAATGCACGCCTGTGCGCATGGAGCTACGTGTTTGGGGTTTGTCGCGTGAGAAGTCTAGAGTTTCGCGTGGGAAGCGCGCAATGACTGGGCCTGGAGCAACAGGAGATCGTGCGAAGGAGTTGCACGATGGGCTTATGCGCGCAAGGTGGAGATGTATCATCAGAAGGGCACAAGGAGGAGGCCACGCTGTTGCAGATCTGGCAGATCTGCCACCGCCTGGCTGATATGCTGGAGAGAATAGGGGCTCGAAAGCCCTAACATGATGCGAAGACTCAACAACCTTAGAACTGGAGTTTGCACATAACTGGAGTTTGCGCAACCGAGTAGATGGACACAGAATAATTTCTAGGGTTTCATCTAAACCCTAGAGCAAGAACTTGATCGAACAATGGACAAACATGAATAATATTAAAAAATAAGCCCGAACCAAGCTTCTTGATAATCGAATCTCGAACCAAAAACAAAGAACAAAATGAAAAACCTCGAGAATCGAACCCGTTCTGATGCCATGTTAGAAAATAGAGAATGCGGAAGCGGAATGATAAGAAGAGCATAAACTAGAAATATAACACATGGAACATAAGAATTTTACGTGGAACCCTACTCCCTAAGGAGCGGGATGAAACCACGAGAGAAGCCCTCAAAGGGATGGATATTCTATTGATTTCTTCCTAAGATTACATGGGTGTGGTGCTCCTTATATAGCGCCCACTGAGTCTCCACATAGCTGATATTCTATTGATTTTTTCATATGATTACATTGGTGTGGTGCTCCTTATATAACACCCACTGAGTCTCTACATCTCCAAACTGGTAGATGTGGGACTAAACTCTGGATAGGGTAAATGGATCGTGGAGAGATCTATTTACCCATCTTTCACACATATGACGCATATAACAAATACTCCAACAAGACACATATAACAAATACTCCACACCGCGGACAACACGTTGATCTTCCTAGGGGGGGCGGAGGAGCAGAACCACAATGCGGCTATTTCGGTGGATATGTTTGGCTACCTCTTTGATTTGCAGATTAACTGGCAGAAGTCAGTCCTGGTTCCACTGGGGATGGATAATGAGGAGAGTAACAGGTTAGCGGTGTGGGCAGGATGCCCTCTGGGGTGCTTACCGATAACCTATCTGGGGTTGCCTCTGGTTGATGACAAGCTGAGGAAGTCCGATTGGGACTGTGTTCTTCGGAGAATGGAGGAGCGGTTGGAGGGGTGGAAGGCTACTACTCTGTCCAAGGGTGGCAAGCTTACCTTACTGAAGCACGTTCTTTCGGCCATTCCGATTTTTTTCTTCTCGACGAGATTAATGCCAGTTGGGGTTAGAAGAAAGGTGGAGGCTTTGATGAGATCTTTTTTCTGGTCAGATGGAAGGCAGACAACGAGGGGGTTACACTTGGTGGCTTGGAAGGATCTTGCTGTACCTGTTTCGGAGGGGGGGTCTAGGTGTCAGGGATGTGGAATCTATGAACAAAGCCTTGTTAGCCAAATGAGTGGTGCGCATTTGGGGTTCATCTGACTCACTGGTTTTACGTATGCTGAGGGAGATTTATGGTATCACAGAGGAGTTGGTGGCTGCAAGGAAGCGTCATGAGTCTTCGTTGTGGAGTGTGATCCGTGCCGTGATTCCGGGGCTCATGCCCTTCCTTCAACCGAGGTTGGGGAATGGTCTTCGTTTCCGATTTTGGCAGGATGACTGGACGGGGGAGGGGGTGTTGGCCTATCGCTTCCCTAGGTTGATGGCATTAGCTGTTGACAGAGGGGAGCGGGTGGCAGAGGTGGCCGACTCTGGGTCGTGGGCTCCGAGGTTCCTTGCGGTTCTCTCGGATCAGAGGCTGGAGGAATTTTTGCGGTTACTCTCAGAGATTCCCCCTGTTGGGGAGATGTCAGGCGAGCCAGATTGGGCAGATGGTAAATTCTCGGTAAAGATTGCGTATCGGAAGTTGAGTGGTGGTGTGGTGGAGCGCGGCGAAGATCTATTTGCTGACTCGAATGTGATTTGAGTGGCTAAGATTCCTACTCGGGTTAAGGTGTTCCTTTGGTGTCTAAGGAGAGACCGTCTATGTGACAAAGTGAGAAGGAGCAGATTGCTGGGTGTGACGGATTTGAAGTGTGACAGATGCGATGATGACGTGGAGAATGCAGACCACATTTTTTTCAGATGCATGTCTTCGGCAGATGTGTGGGGTTCTTTGGGGTTGCCATGGGTCCATGCATTCGACGCGGAACATTTTTGGAGATCTATTCGTGCGGTGGGACTTGGGTCCTCCGGTGACGTCTCCAGGCCTTTTGCCGCGATCTGGGCTATTTGGCTTGGCAGAAATGATACCATTTTCAAGGGGCAGCGGTTTTACTTTGAAAATGTACTTGCGCACTATAATGCTTTGTACAATTTCTGGATATCCAACTGATGTACCTTCTCGTTAATTAATGAATACTCTAGTGTGGTGACTCTCGCCTTTGGAGGGCTCCCCCTTTTTCCTATTCAAAAAAAAAAACAAGATGCATACCGAGTTACATGCCGGTAAACTTCATTTATCCGTGTTTATGAGATAAGTGATTGTTGACGGCTCAAGGGACTCTTTACTCTTCTATGGAGAATCATATTTCTAAAAAATGTAATTCATATTTTGATGGCCATTAATTACTGTGAAGATTTGGACGGCATTGTTTACGGTTAGCCATCCTTCTTGCTCTCTGAAATAAGAAAGGAATAACTATGAGTCCGTGCTTAGATTTGGGTCATGCCACACAATCTAGAATGTTTATCTCCATATTAATTGTTTTGTCATAGTTTTTTAAATTGAACAGTTCCTCAAGCCTTACTTTCGATATATTCTTGACTTATATTCTGTTTTGGGTAAGTTTTTGACAGACCACTGTTTTTTGTGCAGGGTTTCTATCCCTCTAATTTTATCACTTCCCTCTACAGTACTTTCATCAAGCTCAAAGGATAAGTTAAAGGTGCGTGATTTGTCTTTTATTAGCTTTTTGGATGATGCACAATATTGCATCGGTGTTAGCTTGGTTTCCTTGGGCTGAGTACCGTTGAAACCAATGGTAGTTTTAATTATGAGGAAGCTTGGTTTCCTTGGGCTGAGTACCGTTGAAACCAATGGTAGTTTTAATTATGAGGAGGTTGTTGGTTCTTTTAGGAAGTTAGTAGCAACTTTATTTTCCTCAGAGATCTAAAACTTGATGAAGTCGTCCCAAACTTTAAAAATTAAAAGCCTGCTTTCTAATCCTTCAAAAAATTCACTTTAATCATTATGACGGTTTCGATGTATTCATATGGTTAAATTTCCGTTAAAAAGAAATGCCCGATTCTTTTTAATTAGTTTGTTATGCCTGCATTTTCAATTATTCCCCTTTGTAGTATATTATATCATTGTTAACTTTCTTCCCTTTTCTCTAGAGACTAATACACCCTGCTCTCCACCTCCTACATCTCCAGTTTCTGATTCTCCTTATTTCCCAAGAACATATCTTCTTATACCCTTGAAACCCCATCTTCCTATTCTCCACTGCACGCCTGCTTCTGGTATGACGTAGGAATCTACATGCATACATGCACCCTCTCTTACTCTCCTTATCGGGTCTTTAGCTTCAACGTCTCGTGTGGATATTCATACACCCATTTTACTCCCCATATCAAGTCTCTTCTACTAATTGGCATGTTTCCCTCTTTTTTGCCTCAGAAAAATAGGCAATAGGCAATGATTTTGCTGATGGGGTTGGACAGCAGGCTGATTTAGAAAGTAAGCTAGCTGTTAGAGGGGGAGACGTGGAATAGAAGGTGGGGGCATTCTAAGTTATTTGTCCTTTTGCATCCTTCCTCCTTTTGCTGATCCTTGTTACATTTGAGATATGAAGGCACTGTGGGTTTGGTTGCACAGGAATACTTTTAAAAAAAGATGCGGAATTGACTACAGCTGTCTTCTTTGTGCTGTACTGCGAGCCTGAAAAATTGAGGAACATGATTTGAAGGTGTGTGCAAGGGGAGGAGATGTATGGTGAGGGGCCTTCTAAAAGAGACGCATTTCAATGGTGGCTGTATAATTAATAGTGATAGTGCTTGGTTCTTGGGGAAAAAGGTCAAGTCTGGTGATGTAACATGTGGGAGGCCATGGGTAATAGAGATGGGGGACGAGGAATGTGTCAATGGAATTGATGCTGGGGCTAAATGGAGTCCTGGTCTGGAAAATTACTGAACTTGGCTTTTTGCTAAGTGAAAAAGGTTCAAAAGATTAGTTAGACAGCTCTTTTAATATAAATCATAAAGCAAAGATCAAATTGGGCTATTTTGTATAGTTTAGAATTTGCATTATTAATTTTTTGAAGTTCAAAGGGGACATTATGATTTGGAGCGAAGTTTAGTAACTTTTGTGTAAGTTACTCTAGATTATCTAACTAGTTCAGCTTGAGATTATTTAAAAATAATTGTAGCCATATATGTCCTGTGCACACTTTGAACACATGCACCATCAGCAGCTAGTATGGCATGTTTTTGTGCACCTGCACAGGCATACCAAAGTCATTTTCATTTTTGGCTGAACTGTGAAATCATTTCATGGATTGAAGTGGTTTCATATTTATCCTGACACTTGAGCCGTCTTTGATTGAGCGACCCTCATGTGAAACAAGTTACTTTTTTTCCGTATATGGATTTGCTCACTCATCTTCTGAAGTTGATTATGATCTTGATCTCTCAATGGTGCTATAAATTCCTAACTGCAGGTTACAGTGACAACAGTTTTTGGTTCTTCTGCCCCTGCATTGTCTGTAGATCTTGAGCATGTTATTGCTTCTGGTTCAAAAGGGAAGCCACTTATTGAAAACCAGGTATTGTATTGATTATAGAGTCACTAATTCTGATCCATTATTTCTTACTGTCTTTTTCATTGAGCACCAACTTTACCCATGAGATACATATTTTTCCCTTCTGCATCTAAACAAAATGTCTTTTCTCTACTTGACATAGGGCCTTGAGTATGATGCGGGGAGTTCCATGCACGTCCTAGATATAATATCTAGGAATGTTGACATTGGAAAATATATGTTTACATTTAAGGTAAAATGTAATCATTTATTTTCCACATAATTATTTTTTATGAGACATGTACACTCTGTTCCATAGCTTATAACTAACTATAGTTGATACTCTTTGAAGATCCTGCTTCATGATCACGAGCTTGCAAATGTTTATGCCACTGGAAGTCGAATAAAATCATCAATATTTATCACGGGAGCTGTCAAAATCGACAATGCTGAAATATCCATTTTGGATGCTGATGTGGGGGGTGTCGATTCCAAAGAAAGGTAAATCCTGAATGTGACTTGTAAATATTTTTTTTGGAAGCCAAAAGGATGGACCTTTAGAGGTTGAAAACTTGAAAGTCATGTATTAAATTTTGGCTTGTTACATGTCGTTCATCTGGTTTGCTGCTCTTTGTGTACGGCTTACAAAAAACTTCTTTTTTTATGATCATTCTTATTAATTCTTGCCACCTGTTTTAGTTTTAATAATAATTTATCATATGCTCAGTAGTTTTCATCTTTCTCTGTCAAATTTCTTTATATCTTTCAAAATGGAATGGAATATTACATGTAATGTTTATTATAGAATATTATTCTCATGGTAACGTTGTCATGGTTACTGCTTCACACAGGTTAGACTTGTCTAGAGAAAATTTTCTGTCACTCACAGCAAACCATTTGCAGAAATTGCAACTATCCCTGCAGTTGACAACACCTCTAGATTATGCTTTCATGCCTCACCAGGTTTTCTTTGCTTTCCTTAACTGTTTTTTTGGTAATTTCTAATATGCATTTGTTTGTAGGTTTTTCTTAAATTGATTCATGAGACCAAGGTGGAGCATATCTTTGTGCTGGAAAATTCTGGAAAAGAGTTCAGCATAGTACTGGTTAAGTATTTCATGCTTAATCGGTTTTACCATTTTTTAGCAGATATTTTAAATTAGACAGATCGTTTCTGGATTGCAGATGTCACAACGAACACAGAGAAAGGAAACCTCTTAGATAATATATATGATTTAACTTGATCGTTTCTCTACTTTAATATATTGTAAGACATGGTAATTGGTCAGATTTGTACATTCTCTTTGGGATGGAAACCCACACGCTCAACCATCAGACTATTGAAATAATTCTCTCTAATGTGCTATCATGCTATTTAAAATGGCTAAAGAAGATTATCATAAAAATCATGCTTGTTTGTATATATACAAAATGGAATTAAGTCCGAAGTTCCCTATTGATCTTATTTCCTACTTTCAATATGTTGTCTTTTATTCTTAAGCCCCCTTTAAGCTTAATTTACTATTGAAGGGAATTCAGTTTAATGAGACTGGTTAAGATGTTAAAATTTGAAACCTGATTATCTTCTCATGGAGACTCTTTAGAGATTTTCTTGTGAAGGAAAAAGGGTATGTGATCACCCAAAATATCTCTTAATAATCTTATCTAATTACAATCGTGTGGTCACGGGTAGTTGGTGATCACTCGAAAACTCCATTTATTAAATCGTATCTAATCATAAAGTTGTCAACCCAGATTTACTTAACTAGAGTGCATGTGCAAGTACATTCTCTGCATAGTGTCTTTCTCTTCTAAATATCAGAGAATTCTGGCTAATCAAATGGCCTGGCATAATGGAAAAACTTTTGTCCACTCGCTCTTAGTTCTGTATGTTGGTTACTAACTTTTTTAGGGCCATAGCAATAAAACTGGTGCTTCAGACCCTGTCCGGTTCTTATTTCATAGAAGAATGTGCACATTGTTAGATGCGTTAACTATTTACTAACACCTTCCGGGACATAAATCATGCCATCAAATAAAAAATAATCGATCCCACCTTGGGCACAGAAGAATTGCTTTGGTAGTCTGCACCAATGGATGAAGCGGTGGAATCTCTATGATTTTGGCTGCTTCCATGAAACAAAGATGGATGAATATGGATGCATGCATCATTTAATATCAATCAAGTTTTATGTGAATAAGACAACCCATTTGTACTTAAAATCTCAATATTTTGGAAGTTGCTGCTTGGTTGCATGATGTTGAATTAATTGCAAGTGAACAGATCCAGGTTCCAGCTCATGGAGGCATTAAATTGATTGTAAGAGAACACATCCTTTTTCCAGCTCATGGACGCATACTGGCACACGATCCAAGTCTTGATACAATTTGTGTGACATGTATACGAAAAGAGATGTATTAAGTGATGGACAAAGGTCGAGGATGATCTGTGCAGACATGTATGCGTGTATATGTATATGGATTTACATTCGGGACAGAGGAATGGAGACAGAGAAAGGGATGGACTATGGTGGAAAGAAGGGAAGATACACTTGTTGCACAAGGTTGTGGGAGAAGCATGGAGATACATTGGGGGGGGGATTACGTATATATAACCAAAAGTCAAGATCTATTACTTTTATTACTATGCCTCTTTTTGTATAGGGCGAGCAATGAAAATTTCACAATAACTCTCCTAAGATGTAGGAATAACTTAAATAGAATTATGCTCATAAAAACATAAACATTAATTTAAATTGAACTCTTGATTGACACCCACGAGACCTTAAGTAAAGCAAACGATGTCTACATTTCCATGAATATTAAAGTCAGCATGTTGCTGGTTCCTTTAGACACTTTTCAAGTCACTCGAAATCATGATTGGGAAGAATCTGATTTATTTTCATTCATATTCAAGATCTTATTCTTGTAGACTTCATTGTTTTTTAAAAAGACTTCATAATAACAACTTTTTGATATATGTAATCTTTTAGACTAGGACATGGTATCTTGATAAATGCATGTTGGTTGTTCTCTGATCTGATTTTATTTGTATACAAGAACCTCATTAAGTCTTCGAAGTGCATAGTTAAATCATCAACATCTTGGGTTTTGTAGATGGATTTTATATGCAAAGTAAGTAGCATCTAGTTTCAACATAAATTTGATGAATAACCTCTATCTATACTTCAAAGAGCATAGTTTGACCTTCAACATCTTGGGTTTTGTAGATGACTTCAAATGCAAAGTAGGTGGCATCTAGTTTCAACAGAAAATTTGATGAATAACCTCTATCTATACTTCGTGATTGAACTTTCTTATTTGCGATCACTGTTGTAAAAGTCGACCGACTAGGCGAGTCGATAGGGTCATCGACTGACTATTAACCAATCAGTCAATAGTTGGTCAATCGACTACTCAACTCGACTAGTCGGTCAATTTTTGCATAAAGATTCTATATTTTTTTATTTTATAAAGCATACTTATGCTTATATGCTTAATAACTTATTTAAATTCAATTACTTTCATTATGATAGTATAGAAAATGTGCTCATTGTAAATATATAAGAATATATGTATAAAAATAACTTATGTATATAAAATAATAAAAAATTCAAAACAGGATAAAGGCTGATTATATATGATTAGTCGCCCAACTGTCGATTAATCTTTAGCCATTGACCCGGCCGACCGATTACCGATAACTGACTTTTGCAACCTTGTTGGTGATAAATTAATCCCTTGCAATATGAGTTGAGTCAATATAAGCTTGATCGACTTATTTTATTATTTCTAGAACTCTTGTTATTTTTGTACTTCACTATTTCATTTCCCCCTATTCTCTATTCTAGAGAGGCTAGGTTTTGCATATTGAAAGCGAAGTAAGTAATCTTTCTTATCATGGTATGGGATTGGCGATCCTAAATCAAAGCTCGAAAAACTTTTTGTTTATTCTTCATTTCCCAACCATTCTATCTGTAACACCCCCAACTCCCGAAGTAGAAGAATACATGTAATATCGGTATTGCACACGTGTTGTTCGGTGGCCACACAGTGAAGTTCTAGAGGACTTCACCTTAGCTTATGAATATCTAAGGATGGGGTTTACAGCACGAAGGTCAAGGACTGTGGGTTCCCCTTGGTACAACACAAGTATTCGGTGGCACTTGATGGATTTTGAGCTGCAACATCCTATGTAAGAATGTGGGGCTCACTTATGACGTGGCGTGATGATATGTCATGCTGATGAAGCAGACAACATGGCATGCTGACGGAATGGTCTACGTAATGTTGGTTGTAGAAGGCGAAGGGATTGCACGGAAGATGAAGAGCCAAGTCATGTGAAGAGTCATCTCGGAAGACGAAGGGTCTTCGTAGAAGACGAAGAGTCCTTGCATTCATTATACATGTAATAATGATGTCCTTTCATATAACCCAACTTGTGTATATAAGGAGGGGTAGAGCTCATTTGTAAACACACTCTCATCAGAGTGAGTCTCTTGCTAATACAAAGATGGTTCAGTGCCATTGCTCTTATGTCTTTATGCTTGAGTGCTTGTTTTCGAGTATTCTTGCGGCGTGGTCAGTCGGTGTGCTGGTGTACGTATACATGCAAAGGGGAAGATTGGTTAGTTTGCGAGGAGCTAACGCTGCACGGGTTGGTCTCAAAAATCGGTTTTGAGATCTCACCCCTGTGACAACTGGTATCAGAGCAAGAAATAACGCCCAACACCGGAGATCGCATTACTTCCTTGGAGGGAGTCATGATGGAGATCTAGTTACAACTGGGTATTCATGCCCAACGCTTGGCTCGTTTGGAGGACGACGCTGGAATGGGATCGTCAGGCTAGACGGCTCCGTGTACGACTGACGTGGTGAATGCACTCGTGGAGAAGCTAGAGGAGCTTGACTCCCTGATGCAAGATCTACATGAGGAACTCTCCATCTCCAAGAAGACGATCACAAACGGGGGGATCCAACGTGTGAGAAGGCCAAAGGTCCCAGAGCCCAAGTTATTTTCAGGTACGCGAAGTGCCAAAGACTTGGAAAACTATTTGATGATATAAAGATATACTTCAAAGCTGTCAATACTCATGAGACAGAGAAGGTATTCTTGATGGCGATGTACCTATCCGACCATGCAAAGCTATGGTGGAGTTGTGCAATCGAAGGATGACGAGACATCTCGTCTTGAGATAAGTTGGTGAAGGAGCTATTCCTACCCACCAACACTACTTGGGTAACGATGGAGGTACTCCGAAGGTTGAAGCAGATGGAAACCATATGTGAGTACGTACAACAGTTCTCATCGTTGCTGCTGAATATCATAGGTATGTTTGGAGAAGACAAACTCTTCAATTTCATGGTGGATCTCCAAAACTGGGCTTAGGCGGAGCTTAGGAGGCATGGGGTGAAGAACCTCCAGATAGCCATCGCTGTTGTAGATGCGTTGGTCGACTACAAAGTCCAATCCACAGCGGAAAAGAACACCGAGATGGCAAAGAACAAACCCGAAGAGAAAAACAAGGATAAGTTCAAGAAGTTCGGCAAGGTCGAAACTTCAAGGGAGGGAGCAGAATTCTCTAAGAAGGCTGAGCAACCTAAGGGGAAGTGTTGCTTCATCTATGACGGACCACATCGGTCGTGGAAGTACCCAAAGCGAGAGAAACTGAATTTCATGACCATGGAGGAGAACTCGGACGAAGAGGCGCGTATGACGAACCTCAAGTTGATACATAACGTTTGCTTGTGTCCGCTAAAGTCGGGCAAAGAGACGAAAATGGAGGTGGAACGCGAGGATCCAGAGCTGGTGTACCTCGATGTGGTGGTACAAAAGAAGACCCTTTCAGTCATGATCGACATTGGAGCGACACGCAACATCCTCTCCAGCAATGAGTTCTGGTGCTTGGGAATTCCTTTGGAGAAGAGTCAGTGCCGCGCGAAGCTTGTCAACTTCGAGTTGCTGCAAATCAAAAGTATGGCAAACTGCACTGTTCAGTTGGACGAATGGTAGGGAAAGGTACACATCCTCGTTGTACCTCTCAAGGACTTCCAAATCCTTTTGGGAATTGAGTTCTTGAAGAAGGCAAAAGCGTCTGTGACACCTTATCTGGGAGGAGTCTTCTTCGCGGCTGCAGATAGCCCCTGCTTCATCAGAGCTATCAAGAAGAAAGGACAAAATAGAGCCATGTCCGTGATGCAAGTCTGTAACGGGCTGAAGAAGGAGGAGACAACGTACTTAGCTACGATACGTGTCGAGAAAAATGGCGAGGAGACACAACCATGCCTCAAGGCAGTAAAGAAGATAATAGGCGAGTCAAGGACGTGATGTCAAAGGAGTTGCCTAAGGAGTTTCCACCGGAGAGAGACGTGGATCATGCCATCGAATTACTAACAGGTACGGTGCCCCGTGCACACCTGAAGGAGATGCGGAGACAACTCAAAGAGCTAGTGGACGTTGGTCTGATACGTCCAAGCAAAGCCCCCTATAAAGCATCGGTGTTGTTCCAGAAGAAGAAAGATAAGATCATACGGATGTGCGTGGACTATCGCATATTGAATAAGGTGACGGTGAAGAAAAGTACTCCGTCCCCAATATTGAAGATATGTTCGGTCGCTTAGGGAAGGTCAAGTACTTTTCGAAGATGGATCTTAAGTCAGAATACTACCAGGTCCGTATCAAGGAGGGGGACGAGCCAAAGACTGCATATGTTACACGTTTTGGGTCTTTCGAGTTCTTTGTAATGCAGTTTGGGTTGACGAACGCCCCAACAATTTTCTGTACTAGGATGAATGATGTCTTCTACGAGTATATCGACTCGTTTGTAGTAATATACTTAGATGACATAGTAGTGTACAACAAGACCCTGGAGGAGCATGTCAAGCATCTGCGGATTGTGCTTGAGAAGCTAAGGCAGAATCGGTTATACTTGAAATCAGAGAAGTGCGCCTTTAATCAGGAGACCATCCCCTTTGGGCATATCGTGCACGGATGCACGATACGTATAAATCAAGGAAGACTCAGGCGATTGAAGAGTGGACAACCCCCATAAAGCGACAGAGTTACGATCCTTCCTCGATTGGTGAATTACTACAGGAAGTTCATCAAGAGATACTTCAAGAAGGCGACGTCTTTAACGGACTTGCTTAGGAAGGATCAACCTTGGCGATGCACGTGTTGCCAGGAGGCATTCCAGAAGCTGAAAAGGGCGATGGTGGAAGAACCTATTCTGTGACTTCCATTTTTGGAGAAACTGTTTGAAATCCACACCGACACGTCCGATTATGCACTTGGAGGTGTACTGGTGCAAAATGGACACCTTGTGATATATGAGAGCCGTTAGCTGAATCCAGTAGAGCGAAGGTACATTGTGCACGAGAAGGAAATGACGTCAAAGGTCCATTGTATGAGGACATGATGTCACTACTTCCTCGGTTCAAAGTTCGTGTTGCAGTCAAATAGTGTGACAACGAGCTGCTTTGCCGCACAGAAGAAGCTCCCAAGCAAGTGCGATGGTAAGACTTCTTTGTCGAATTCGACTTTGAGCTTCGCTACAAGTCTGGGCAGACCAACCAGGTAGCGGGCGTTTTCTCGAGGAAAAATGAACCAGAAGAGCCGAAGGTCGCGATGATTGCATCGATCACCCACGTGTCTGGAGACATGCTGGAGCGTATCCGGGAGTAGACACAAGAGGATCCTGTCACTTCACGCTTGGTGTAGCGCGCGAACGATGGAGAAGTCTGGAGATTCTGGATAGAGGAAGGTCCTCTATGCGAAGGATATGAGGCCCTATGTTCCCTCGAGCGACGGCTTGAGGAAAATGTTGTTGAAAGAGACACACGACGCACAGTGAGCTGGTCATCCAGGGGTGGAGCACGCTGACACTCCTCTCCTCAAGCTACTTCTGGCCGAAGATGGAGGAAGACGTGCAAGTTTACGTGTGTACTTGTCCTGTATGCCAACAGAACAAGACAGAGAGGAAGAAGACGACAAGACTGCTGGAGCCTCTGCCCATTCCTTCACGTTCGTGGGAGAGCGTCTCCATGGACTTCATCACTGGGTTCCCGGAAGTGGAGGGGAATAATGCAGTGATGGTGGTTGTGAATCGCTTCTCCAAATACACGATTTTCGTACCAGCACTCCATGAGTGCACAACAAAGACTACGACGAAGTTGTTTTTGCAGAATGCGGTGAAGCATTGGGGTATACCTTTGGACATCGTGACTCACCGCGATGCTCGGTTTACAAGTCGATTCTGGATGACCTTATTTGAGATGCTGGGATCCGATCTCAAATTACCTACCTGCAACCACCCGCAGACGGATGGACAGACGGAACGGATCAATGCCTTGCTGGAAAAGTACCTTAGAAGGGCCAAATAACAAATAAAAATCCTAATTTATTTTTCCCATTAATTGTATTTTGGGACCTATTTTATTTTATTATTTTTATACATCAAATAATAAAACCCTCAACATGAATATTATATTGTACATAAAAATACAAAATTTATTTCACAGAAAAATAATCATAAGCTCGGGACACACATAATAAAAAAACCACAAAGAATACGTCACTGACATGCATCTTCTACATACAAGCTCAAAATTCACCAAACTCATCTTTATTTTTAAAAATTTAATTATCTATTTATTGAATAGTTTCATTTAATTTGGAGTTAAGATTCAAAAGTTAGGTTTTGAGCCTCATTGTGTAATATACATGTATAAAATAATCACTATATATGTATTGCATTTATATAGCATTAAATTAAATAAATTAATCATTTATTAATCCATTTGTACAATATAAAATGTTGTAGTTATTGTCAAATTTAAAGAAAAAAGAAAGAAAAAGAAAAATAAATGAACATGCAACAGACCTCTACCACATGCCAATGTTCGTTCGAGATTGTGATGGGTAGGCAACCCGTGACACCGCACGAAGTGTCTAAGTAGAATAGCCAAGGACGGTGCCCTGCCGTACATCGCTTTGCAATGGAAAGGCAAGATCGGTAGGAGGAAGCGAAGGATGTGTTGGCTCACGCCCAACATAGGATGAAGAAGGCGGTTGATAAGAGCCCTATATCGGTCGAGTTCCAGGTTGGGAAGAAGGTGCTGCTGAAGCTTACGCCCCAGATTTGGAAGAAAATCCTGAAGAAGACGATTCACAAAGGGCTCATTCCTCGTTATGATGAACCCTTTGAGATAGTTCAACACGTGGGACCGCTCGATTATCAACTACGTCTTCCAGAGAGACTGAAGCTGCATCTCGTGTTCCATGACTGCTTCCTTAAGGAGTACCATGAGGACAGAGAATATAACACCAGGAGGACATCGAAATGTGCCCCTCCTAACGTCCGAGTTCATCATACGAAGGTTGCTGAGAAGATTCTTGACAGACACATGGAGGATTAGAACAAGAAGAACCGGAGGATCTTCTTTCTTGTCAAATAGATTGGACTCCCAGAGGAGGAGGCAAGCCGGGAATGTGATACAATTCTTGGCAGTTCGAGCACATCATCGAGGATTTCTTGATGATGCATGATCAGTCGTGGACGCTTGATGGATCATGTGGGGGAGGCATGTAACATCCCCATCTCCCGAGGTATGGGAATAGCGTGCAATATCGGTATTGCATGCATCTGTGGTTCGGTGACCTCACAGTGAAGTTCTGGAGGACTTCACCCTAGCTTACAGACAACTAAGGATGAATTTTACTGTATGAAGGTCGAGGACCGCGGGTTCCCCTTAGCACAAGTGTTTGGCGGCACTTGATGGAACTTGAGCTGCAACATCCTACGTAGGAGCATAGAGCCTATTGATGATGTGGCATGATGACATGGCATGTTGATGAGGCAGACAATATGGCATGTTGATGGAGCGGGCTACATGACATCGGTTGCAAAAGGTGAAGGGCTTGTATGGAAGATGAAAAGTCAAGGCATGTAAAGAGTTATCTCGGAAGATGAAGGGTCTCTGTAGAAGTTGAAGAATCCTTGCATTCATTGTACATGTAATAATGGCGTCCCTTCATATACCCCCAACTTGTGTATATAAGGAGGGATAGAGCTCATTTGTAAATAACACAATCAGAGTGAGTCTCTTGCTAATACAAAGAGGGTTCAGTGCCATTGCTTTTGTGTTCTTGTGTTTGAGTGCTTGTGTTTGAGTATTCTAGCGGTGTGGTCAGTCGGCGTGCTGGTGTACGTCTACATGCAAAGGAGAAGACTGGTTAGCTTGCGAGGAGCTAACGCCGCACATGTTAGTCTCAAAAATCGGTGTTGAGATTTTACCCTTGTGACAATTGCGAGATTTCCCCCTATTCTCTATTCTAGAGAGGCTAGGTTTTGCATATTGAAATCGAAGTAAGTAATCTTTCTTATCATGGTATGGGATTGGCGGTCCTAAATCAAAGCTCGTAAACCTTTTGTTTATTCTTTCTTTCTCCACCATTCTATCCATCATCATCTTTCCCTCGCATGAACATATTGCTGTATAGCCCCATTCTGTTCTCTCAATTGGACATTGGTGCAATGCCTCACTTCATTTGGTTAATACCACAAAACCTCTTGGCATGTGCCCACTTATCAGAATCTCATCGATTCAGTAGAGGATACACCACTTATCTCGTGTGAAAGTTTGTCCGTCACTCAGATACATGCTCGTATTTTTAGAGACAACTAACTGACTCTATTTATGCATGTTAACAATGATTTGAATGTCATTGTCATGGGTCTAAGATATTGTACTTTTTTCCTTGCTGAGATACTAGTTTGTAGCGTACCTCTTAATAATTATGCAGACCATAACTCTTAAATTTGCTACATATCTATTAATGCTTGTAATATAATGGGAGCTTTGATTACCTTTTTGTTTATAAACCACGAAAAATTACATTATCAAGTAAAACCTAATTTTTTTGAAGCCAAGTAAAACCTAATTCTTCTTCGAACATTATTAATAAAGTTTAAAAAATTGGTTTGAATTAGCATGATACCATGTTAATAATCAACTTAGAGGTTGATTTGAAAAAAGAAATGAGGAGATGGTGTTATATTGAGAGAGTCGCTTGAAGCCATTCAAATTTCAATTTTGCATTATTCTAATTCCACTTTCCAAATTCCAATTCCAAGTTTGAGTTTAGTACGTTCTCCAATTTTGATTCCATTATTAATCAAGTTCAGTGAATGTTGATCATGTGTTTCGACATTCCATTTCAATTCTGAATTTTGCAACGATCCTTATTCCAACTTTATTATTATTTATTGGCAATTTAAGGGTTAGAATTTACGAGGGTTGATCGTGTGAGAGCCAAAAACTGTGAGAGCATGAGAGCAATGAGTTCGGACCATTAGATTCTATTAACTGATTGGAGGGGGAGAGAGATGATCAAAATCTAATGGTCCAGACTCATTGCTCTTATGCTCTCACAGTTTTTGGCTCTCACAGAATAAGCCCTCTAGAATTTACATATCTTATACAAGAATATGTATATACAATGCATATGTGTGTCTTTATATGTATATATATGTGCGCATGAATTTATGTCTAGGTCAAGTAGGTCTAAACCATGGGTCACCCATATTTATTGTTCGAGTTGATTGGATAGGTTAGGTGGATACTATTGAACCCATAAACAATCCAATACCTATATAAATAAAATGACTGATCCGAAAACCCCAAAAACCCAACTCATTTAACCCATTTCAAGTAATTTGATTGGGTTATTTGGGTCGAACCATGCAATGCCTACCCCTACTTGTCGCCGAGGATAAGTGGAGAGCCCCCCCTCTGTAACTTACCGATGTCTTTTCCAAAGCCACCCATCGGCACCCTCATCTGAGATCCAGCTCCATCGTCAATCCTCTTGTTATGACTCCTCTAACCACCAACCCTAGCTATGTCACCACTACATCTCTACGTTCTCCTCTCACCCAAACGAAACCATTCGGACCCTTTAGTTTGCAGGCATCCGTCACTGTACAAGAATTCTTCCTCCACTATCTATTTCTGATAACTTTGTCTTTGTTTGATGACAATAATTAACTTGAATGGTCTATCATCTTGGTTGTATATGTTGATGGGAATTTTGACGTTGCTAGAATTGGTACTTGAAGAGGTTGGAATTTTGGAGGAAAGGCTTTTCTATTCTCATGGAATCAAATGAAAATAAAAATAGTGAAGATGTATAGTATATAGTTGCTAAGCAATATAGATTTTGTGCTAGAAACTACTTATTACAACTGTTACTTGACCCAACATCATTGAGGCCAGGGATGGAGGCCCCCCTCCCCCTCCCTGGTTCTAATATTGAAATAGTGGATGCCCCCCATTCCCCTCCCTGGTTCTAATATTGAAATAGTGGATGCCCCACCATTTTCTTTTGCCGAAATTAAAGAATGGATCTTTCCTTTTTCCAACAAACTTTCTAAACATGGGTTCCATCCATGATTATTAGGTTTATTCTTTAATTTATTATAGTTATTTCTGGATGGTTACTTTAGTTTTGCCTTCTCTCTCAGAATTTCTCCCAGAATGTCTCTCCCCTCTTATAATTACTACATCTCTTTATTTCTCACATCTTCTACATCATCATTTCATTCTCTTTAAACCTAATTTGTAAACAATGCAAAATCTTAGTTAATATTTCAATATCAGAATTTTTTATATCGAGGTTCTCTTTTTCTTGAAATAAAATAATTTTATTTTATATTTTTCCTTAAAAATGTTATATTGTTTCTAGTAACATTTCTCTTGTTTATATTATAAGAGGGAGTATATCTATCTTGTTAAAGTTTTCAAGCGATCACTTCTTCTAATTTTATTTAAATATATCTATCTTGTTAAAAATCGATCTATCTTAATACATAAAAAGTATCCTTAAATCTCATCAATTATGCTTGTATTTCATACTTTAGATAAATATTAATTTAATTCATATATGTTATTAATGCACTTATCTTTAATTCATATATCTTATTAATGCACTTTTCACCTTAATATTATATTTCCCCTTCACCTTTCAAAAATAATATTTTCCCTTCTAAATACATAAGCATATACAATAAATTCAGCTAAATGAAGTTTTATACTGCAAATGTTGAAGTATATGAAGATTCTCCTGGAAAAGGGATTCTTTTTACAAATGGAACAGTCATGTAATTCCTTTGTTTATTTCAATGCTGACTATGTAGTTCTTGGAACTGCCATGCAATTCTCTTGAAGATCGAAGGAAAAATTTCCGGAAGAATTGTATGGACTCATTTTGTGCAAGGGAAAATATCGAACCTAAAGCATATCAGTTGATTTTGTGTGTGTGTGTGCGCGTGGTTCAAGGACATATCACAGTGTTGGGTTGAGGCCTTGAGGTTGTACCAATATCCTAAAGGAAAGGTGAAAGGGAAAACCTTGATGTTAGGTCCGGTGTTTCCGAAGTCCTGCCACAAGATCGCCTAAGAGATATTGGGTAGAAAAAGCAACCACTAAGTCCAATTTTACTAGACATAACAAAAAAGAACGGATTTCGTTATGTTAGGAAGACCTTTGTCGAAGATTTCTTACAATTGTGGCTAAGGATTGAGGATGTTTCTCCCCTCGTACAACAACCTTTTTTTAGGAAGGGAGCAACCGGCATGAAAATAATAAGCATGGAAGCCAAAGGGAGAAGGTGTGCAATTGTCAACAAATGTGCGCCTGTTAGCAATGTACCCCCTTGGAATCTGCTGACATTGGATTTGTTATTTCACCTTTTTTTGGGAAGGAAGCAATGGACTTGTATATAATGAGCATGGAAGCCAAAGGCTGAAGATGTGCATTTGTTAACAACATATTCTCTTGTTATTCAATGGGATGCATTGTTCAGAGAATGTAGGTAAGAGAAGACTGTTGTTATTCAATGGGATGCATCGCTCAGGAATGTAGGAAAGAGAAGAGACATGCATGAAGATATACTCTTACAAATATTATATATATGAGAGTCTGACTCCCTATGTCAAGGAGAATGTGTGGGGGTATGCAGAGCTTCTCCCTTTGCACTTAATAGTGCATTGGAGCTTCTCTCTTTGTACTTAATCCCTCTTAGATTGAACATGAGAAGATCCCCTTTTTGTTCAAGTTGTTTCTGTCTTTGCTATTCTCCATCTTTGTTGACGTGGTTAATTTTCTATGGAATCGATTATGATAACTATATGTGAGCATAGCCTCAAATTCGGTCGAGTTTCGGTTTCGACATGTCATCGAAATTCAACCGAAATGGCCGGAATTTCAGCAATATGGGTGACCTTCGTACAAATCCAAACCGAAATGACCGAAATTTCATTCGATTTTCTACCAAATTTCGATCAAAATTTTGTTTTGGTCGGTCACCGAAATGGTGGCTGAAATCAACATTTAGGGCCATGTCTGTGAGACTGTGTATTGTTGTCTTTCTCAAGTATCTAGGTGTGCAGGTGAATTTGCCTGTTCCACGGTTTCGTGACAAAAGGTTCTACTTGATTTGTCTATTAATCTATAACAGTTCATTGAATAAAAAAAATCTAACCGTCTATGAGAGGACAAATGATATTAAGGCTGATTTTCAGGCTTTCAGCTATGAGAAATATAGCGACGGGTTCATTTGCTCCTCCATTCTTCATATTTGTGATGTAGTTGATCCCACACGGGATTGATCCTGATCACAACCTGCGAGACAGTGTGGGTTGTCATAGTTCTCAAGGATCTAGCAATGCAGTTGAATTTGCTTGTTCCATTTGAGACAGTATTGTGGTGCACGTGCACTTGCTTGCGAATCTCGGGCCAAATTCTTGTAACATTCAATTATCATTTTTTACTTTGGGCGAACACTTCCCAAGGGTGAACATATTTTTAATTCCCAAAAATACATGAAATTTTATCGTTTTATCTAACGAATGCACAGTTTATAGCGAGGTTGATTGTTGTTTCATGAAAAATACTGTGATATGTAGGGAAGTTCATTTGTAGTTTTTCAATTGGGACTGCAAACATATTTACTGTCACTATTCCCAGGAAGCATCGTATATTCCTTCCTGACAAATTATCATAATTGTTATCGACACTTGAACTTGTGAAGGAGTGTTGGTCTCGCACCATCATTGGTTGACTTCTTTTGTCTCATTTGGATGATTATGGAAGAGATCTGAAGTGTAAATCAGGTAGACGAGATTTCATTCATTGGCTCGTTAAGACGGAGATTTTTGCTCATTGTTCTCATTTAACCTTGCTTTTGGAACTTTTGACACTAATATGTTGCAGGATGAAAAACTGTAAGCCAAGTAAAATAATTATACCCCCCTCCCTAAGGTGGCATTGGGAAAAGAGTACCACTTATGAAAATAATCTCTTCGGGATTCCCCTTGGTTCATGTTGAACTTTCATTGGGTGGTCGAGGCAGAGGAACACTTGTTTAGCTTCTTGACTGGTCAACAGCCCTGGTTAAGGTTATGTACCAAGGCATAAAGATACCTGGTGGATTAAGATGTTTAGATGGACTATCTTCTGGATGAAATCGATGGGAGCTCATAGGACCCTATCAAAACACATTATAGGATACTCAAATCAATCATAACCCATAGCTCGCACTGGTATCAAATGACAAATCTGGATGATATCTCTATCACACATATGCATGAGTTACTATAGCGCTTCAAAGGAGCATTGAATGGATGAATTAAATGTAAAGAACATTGCTCGTCAGTGATGCATATTGCCAGGTTCTTGCTACAGTTTGCAAAGCACATCTGCAAAAATATGGCTTCCCTTGGAATTTCATCGAATAAAAGTGATCTGATATTTAATCTCAACAGCATGCGACTTGCGAAGTCCAATAATGTACTCTGTAACATCTTATGCCCTATTTTGTAAATTGTGTCTACCATGTCTAGATCTTGGTTTTTGTAATTGCATTTTCTTAAGCTCTTTGGTGGGTATATACATATGAATGCAAAATTTTTCTCGAGGCACAACTTTTAAAAGTCTGACATGCCAATTACGGGCTTCAGACTTGATTTGATTAATTTGATATTTTCAGACCATGAAATCCAGAAATTCCTTTTCTAATACGTACACTAATCCGGTGCAGAATTTCCTTCGTCTCGTTGAGCGATTTTATTATCTTTCTGGAAGATATGATTTACAACTTTCAGTTGGTGATGCCGTAATGGTAAGTACCTGGATTACTGCTGCACATGCTTAACTTATGGTGCTGATCTTGACTTAAATGTTATCTCCAGGAAAATTCATTTTTACATGTGTTGGGACATGTTGATTTGGACTTACCTGATGCTCCTGAGAAAGCATTGCAACCTCCTCCTCAAGCTATTGATCCTTACTTGAGATTTGGGCCCAAAGCTGAAATATCTCACATTTTCCGGGCTCCTGAAAAGCGTCCACCTAAAGAGTTGTCTCTGACATTTTTGGCAGTCACCTTTGTACCTCTTATTGGATTTGTAGCAGGGGTAAGTAGAGTTTGATTTGTTGTCAGTTATATTTATTTGGTTTTCTATGTTGGTAATGGAAGGTAGATGGTCAACTATCCATCTCGGGTAGTCATTCTTTTGTTCTCAGAAGAAAAAGGTTATTTATGATTTATTTCTTTATTAGAGAGCCGTTTGAATGATAATTTATTGTCAGCTGATACGTCTGGGAGTCAATATGAAGAACTTTCCCTCGTCAACATTGCCTGCAACGTTCTCGTCCCTGTTTCACGTGGGCATTGCGACAGTTCTCTCACTCTATGCACTCTTCTGGCTCAAGGTATTAATTTACTTAGCCACGGAATGCTTGTGAAATCCCACTTCGTTTCCAACCGGTTTTGTTTTTGTGCAGCTGGACTTGTTTACAACATTGAAGTATCTCGGCATCCTTGGAGCCTTCCTGATATTTGTGGGTCATGGAGCTCTGTCTCATCTTGCTGCAGCATCTAACAAATTGAAATCTTCATGACGTCCTCCTCCCAGTTTTGTAGTGCTTATTTCTGGACCTATCTTTGCCTTCTTGGTAGGACAACTTCGCAACTAGCGTTTAACAAACCAGCATACGGAATATTTATAAGAGGTGTTATCAGGACTTGCAAGTTATTTATAATATTGGTGAACTATATGCAAATTCGAACGGCCAGAATGAAACGTCAAATTCCCAAAGGCTGGCTGATTGATTTTTCTTGTTGTATTTGAAGTTTTGAGGTGAACTATTTTTATTCACATCCCAGTATTTACTCTTCAAGATGAGAAAAACCTAGTCTGTTTTCCAAGCATATTGTATCTTTTTCTGATGGCCTTCACCGCCTTTTCACCACACATAATCTTCGCCTTGGTCTTCAACGTTATTAGAATGTGCATGCCATTTTCTTCTTAATGCCAGAGTAAAACATCTTATTCCGAAAAATCTGGCTTTCTGAGTTGTGCTCGCTGTATTAAAAGTTTTGCAGTATGGGCTGTTTTCTTTTCACATTCCAACGTCTACTTTCAAAGATGGAAAAATGCTAGTCCTTTTTCGCTAGCTTATCATATCTTTAACTGATAACTCTTGCCACATTTTCACCATACATAATTTTCACCTTGGTTGTCAGTGTTTGTTTCTTGTGGTAAAGTACAACCAAGCTCATTATCTTTTTTTCCTGTCCTTTTGATGTCCAGTTCTTTACGCCCCAATGTTCCTCTTTCTAGCTTAAAATGGTTGATGGGTGACATGACGTAGCCCTGCAACCGTCGGCGGTTGTGCGAGGATACTTAATATTGCACTTTTAAATGCACAATCCATAAAGCCTAAAAAGCTAGTATTAAGAGAGGTGACATAATGAGCGATGTAATATATCAACAAAAAAATAAGATTAGATTCAAGACATATCAATGTTGTCATATTTTATATATTAGTCATATAAAAAGTACATCTAATCATAACTTTTACGCACCATAACATTTTTAACGAAAAATATATTATCTTTGATGCTTTAATGATAATTATAATCAATGATTCTATTTTTTATTAGGTAGAAATTTGTTCCACCTTTTGTTTTTTAAAACCTTGGTGATAATATCTTCCTCCTCACCTTCACCACAAGAACTCTGCCAAACATCTTTATATCCACATTCTCACCTTCACCATAAGAACTCTGTCAAACATCCTCATATCCACATTCTCTCTTGATAATGCACTCTAAGTACTTGTTTCAATTTACGATGCATAGCTAGCTCCTGACAATGCCCACTTATGAGTTATATATATCTCAAAGGATCATCCCATCAATATATTTTAATATACCAGAAGCTTATAATAATAAAAAGTGATTGAAGTTGTATGTTTTAGTACTTCAACTCATATGATATTTAAGATGAAATATCGTAATGGCAATAACCTTTATGAGAAAAAAGTGAAAACTTGGCCATTAGGTCGAAAACAAGTAAAAACAGGACATTAAATGTAGAAATTGGACCCAACTAATCTGCGAGCATGAATTAGCTTCTTGATAAATTGGATTGGGATATAGATTTGACAGTGAGCCCCAAGGCGAGGTTACTTATGTGCATGAATGTGCTCATGGCGTTTGATAACATTCATGACCAAGCACTCGTATAAGGGAAGATGATCTGCAGAGAGGATTACATAAGAGGTGTTGTAATCCTCCCTAGTAATTTTTTGGAGACTATAATTCCAAAATCCAACATTATATATTGAATTTTAGATAATTGCTTTACATATCTTCTCTACAACAGAGGATGCTTTTCCCTTGTACAAGCCCTCTCGTAGCTTTAAAACACCAATTTAATACTAAAAATGTAGTCTAACTTTTCTGCTTCTACTAACAAATTTTTGAAAAAAATAATGTATATTAAGAATATTTCTTTCGCCATGGGCATTCAATATCTTTCGGAATAATATATATGTTAGAAAATTCACCATTAACTTAACCATAAAAACATTGTTGCAACCTCTTGTAAGTGACAACAACTCATATGCAAGAGTGTTTAAAAGCTCTTAGTAGTATTTATACGGATATAAGGGTACACATTATGAAGGGGTAGGCTTGTGACAATTATCCAACAAGCTTTGATATTTTCTATCTGGTGGCGCCAAAGGAAGGAGGTCACTTGTAGATTGAACGTGGCATCCTCTCCACTATCAAGTGCCACGCTTTTATAGTGGGATTTAGTGTCAACTTCCACCAGGAGCTATCTTCTAGATATGTTCCAGAAAATACGGAAGTTATCAAGGTGTAGCTTTTGAAGAAGAATACTCTTTCCAGCCTTAAGAGAGGGTTATATCTACTGACAATGAGACAATGGATGAGTTGTCTCATGGCCAGTATACTCTTATCAATGGTTCGGGGAGCTCATAATGTAGATGATGCATGTCGAGTTGCAAGAACTGGCAACACTGGGGGTTGGAAGGACATTGATTCTTGTTGGGGGTATTGATCATGTTATCTTTTATGAGGCTTGTTAGAAATCGACAATGGGGAAGCGTATCCGAGAAATAAAATAAGTATGAAGATCACTACGATTTTACATGGAATCCTACTCTGTGAGGAGCGAGATGAAAGCATGGAAGAATGCCTCAAAGGGCTTGTGTTTCGTATTCACTTTTCTCATCTGATACAACGGGTGTGTGACTTCTTATATATCCCCATCCGAATCTCCAAGTCCCAAGAATAATCGATGTGGGACTAAACATAAAAGTGTATGGTAGTTGGACCCTGGAGGGATCCAGTTACCCACATGCTGACACATACTCTATCACTCTCCTCATGGAATTCTCAACTTGGACAAATAGAAAGAAATCTCTTACTCACAATACATGATACTACATACAATATCAATCAATGCATACTCTACTGGTTGCCTATTGAGGACATTGTTTCTCATCGTCAGAGAACATGTACTATGTACTGCATCTGTCAGAGTCACTGAAACTGGAATGAGTTTCTACCTATAGAACTCTTGCCCACAACTGCTCCATCTCACTAAAGGGCCAACGTGGAAAAAACCGTGGGAATATCCTTGTCAGAGTCCACAATTGCTGGAGAATGGAGTCTAAAGTCTCCTCGTCAACTGGGTCTCTCCCATATTGGCTTAGAGAAGGGGATCTCTACTCTAGTGTCCCTATGAAACCACATGAAAATCCCAACCACAACGGCATAGAAAATTAGATCTCTACTCTAGAGTCCCTAGGGATCACATGAAAACCCTAGCCCAAATAAAAGATGGTGACCTTTTAAATAATGATCGCACATCTGCAATCAAACTGAAGACTCTGAAACCAATTTGACGGTGAGTCTAAATATGAATTGTAGAGTCTGAATATGAAGAATCTGAACTGGAGACTTGTAGAGCTCTTTACATACTCCTTTCTCCTATACTGATCTAAAAACAACGGCATCAACCAAGTTGGGAGAAGACATGAAGATGGATAGCAACAAAAATAATCTCTCTTTTTTTACAAGATGTCATCATCATTTTTCTCGGCTTAATGAACTAAAGCTTCCCCCACCCCCAATTTTTTTACTTTGAAATAGACCCAGACTGCTATTTAGGTTTCTCCAATTGTGGGAACCCATCTCACGATATATGGGACTTCTCTTTCCAGAGTGTCACCATCGTCTAGAACTAGAAAGGCGGTACATGCGGACATCATCATGGATCTTTGCTGGAATGAGAGAGCTCGAGGTATCGCCTGTGGTGCGGTGAAGATGTCCAGAGCACCATCGCAGGAGTTCATGATGCCTGGAGAATTTTGCATCGTCACCAGTGCATGGAGTAGGGTTCATGTGGGGGTCTATCGAGGGTTCTAGGACATGATCACATGCCTCCTGCAGTTGCCTTAGAAAGAATACATTAGTACAAGGAGAGTTTTCTACCTCCTGTAGATGCCGCCTGGAAAGAGGATGCGGTGCGACTGAAATCGGGTGGTGTTGTAGATCGGAGAGGAGGTCTGGAGCCTCTACCCGGAGGTTGCGTGCGCCGCCTCACTTTCTTCTTATTCTAATTTTTTCATTAGTGTTGGATATCATCTTGAGATCGCCTGAAAATGGATTTCACCATGATGTCGAAATCGTCACCTCTTGTAGCTTCTCTTCATCATCGACTTGGGATCCTAGATGGAACCGCAACACATGCGGAGATGGCACCATCGGCTGTGGGCCATGATCCTTTTCTAGGGGGATTGCATGTGCTTGCTCTTGGCCTTGATTGCTCTGCATTTCCTCGAGATACGTATGTATGGAAAAGATGATGATTAGAGGATTGTCTTGTTTCTAGAAGACCTTTATTTAGGGTTTTGTGAATTAAATAAATCCTAACTACCATACTAAAATAGGGTTCAACATAAACCCTAAAACTCTCTCATAAATCTTGAACATAAATAGATCTCGAACAATAGATGAACATAAACTCAAGAATCAAATCTGCCATGTTAATCGAGTCTTTAACAAATTAAGTATATATAATAAATCCCTAAGAACCAGACCCGCTCTGATACCATGTTAGAAATCGACAATGAGGAAGCGTAATATCAGAGAAATAGAATAAACATGAAGAATACATGGATTTTACATGAAACCTACTTCTTGAGGAGTGGATGAAACAATGAGAGAACGCCTCAAAGGGCTTGTCTTTTCTATTCACTTTTCTCATTTGATACAATGGGTATGGATCTTCTTATATATTCCCCAACTGAATCTTCAAGTCCCACGAATAAGCGATGTGGGACTAAACATAAGAGGGTGTGGTAATTGGACCCTGGAGGGATCCAATTACCCACCTACTGATGCATACTCTATCAAGGCTTATTTCACAATTGGGACATCGAGTTAGAGGAGCATCAACATGTAGAACACTGCTTAACAATTTTTTCATTACCCAGATACTTAAAGAAGTTACTAAGAGTGAACAATGTCCCTTATCAAAATGGAGACCATTTAAGCAACATCTGATTGGTTAATCTTTTTTGGATATGTAATATTCTTCCCTACCGATCATGCAACCTGACATCACTTGGTAAAGATAATAAAACCACTAGCGAGAAGAAGGGATAGCACACGATTGTGGTCTACGAAGGTGAAACTCTCAGGATTGAGTTTTGGGTGGCTTTCGGTTACTCCTGACCCACCTCTTTCTTAATGACTAAGTTTTATTTTGCACCCAGTGATGTTGGTCCAGGGTTTAGCCCTTCTTTTTGTATATTTGGCTAAACATTGCCATGCTGCCTGGTGGTTGGTTGTTTTTCTGAAGGTGTGACACATTAGCTTGCTCAAAAAGTTAATACGAATATTATATCTACCGTAGATGAGCCATCTTTAGTTATAGATTCTGTATCATTATCATTTGGGGCAATCAAATCGAAGCTTGCTCAAAAAGACAATACAAATATTGTATCTACCGCAGATGAGCCATCCTTAGTTATAGATTTTGTATCATCATCATTTGGGGCAACCAAATCGGAGATCGGAGAGTTACACCGATATCTGATCGAAGACAGATGGCTATTTCAGTCGAATCATCATGCATCCATATGATATGTGGTGATTGAGATGGTTACCAAGTTACCCCTAGGTAACCAGGTTTATCACATGCATCACTGGTTTGGAATTGCATCAAACCGTTGTGACATCACATCGCATTCCTCATTGCAACCCTCTCCCACCCTTCTAACCATCCAACAAACTACTATTTACAGGAGGTTACTCTAACCCAACCCAACCTAGTTACCAAACATGCTCAAAAAGCAAGGACGAAGGTGTCCCATTAGGGTTTTGGCTCGCCCATGGGAGAGCTTCGACCAATGGACAGTTGGAGACCATACTCAATCAATGGGATATTCCCATTGGGGGCTTGAAAACCTCAAAAATGAGAGTTCTAAAAGTTAAATTTTAAGGAAATGTAATTGCTCCCCAAATCCTAAGTTTTTTTGGATAAAATTATAATCATATTCATAAAAATATGTAGAGTGGTAAGTATAGGAGTGTTGAAAATAGGGAGGGATTGGATATGAAATAGAGTGTATAAATGTATTGGTGTAACATGTTAAGTGTCCTCGAGGTCTTTGTATTCTTTTTATCATTTTGATAATAATATCATTCTTTTTGTTTTTAATATACTTTTATTTAAGAATTTTATTTTTTTCTAGTCATAGTTTCAGTTTTTATTTTTATTTTATTTAAAAAAGATGAGTACCTGTCCGTTGACTTCGTGCTTGGTGGAGAAGGCTTGATATTTTCATGGCCTATTAGAAGTAGAAGACACTACAGAAGTTCTTCCCATGATGAGGGATTAACCGATAAGGCAGATCGTCCTTAGAGTGTGAGTGCGTCTGTCCTGGGGATCACCCTTCAGCTTTTCAAATGAGATAGCTAGAAAATAATATTTTTAAATCTAAAAGTGCATTCTATATATGAAGAAAATAACTATGAGTATTATTTAGGTATAATTGTGCTTTTTACTGAAAGTATAGGAACTTTTAGACGAAATGCTATATTTATATTTATTTTTTATTTTTATGGATATTTTAATTCTTAGATATTTTGTTCATTTCAGGAAGAAAACATAATATTTTTTGCTCAAACATTTTGTGTGTGTACTATATAATAATATAATGCTACTACAATGTTTTTGTATTCTTTGCAAATATCTATAAGTATTTTAGTTTTTTTTCCTATTTTTATATTTAGAGTTTTTAATTTTTTTTTCAAAAAATAAACAACTATATTTTGCAAAATAACTTGTTGTATATACTAGATATCAGTAGCTAATTATAAGCATTTCTAATTTTGCAAAATTTTATCTCTTTTGTCTATTCTATTTTTTTTTTGATTTTTAGAAAATAATTTATGTTAATGTAAATACAAATATTTTTCTCAAATTTTTATGTGTGTGTGGAAATACGTGTCAAGTACATATAGTATTTTTGGGAACAAAATCATCACCACTATGTTTTCACAATTAGAAACTTGAAATCAATGGATAGACTTTAGATATCTGCAAAATATTGAAGTAGGCTTAGAAAAATACAAGAAATAACATTATAGAAAAAGGACCAAGAACTACAAGTTCCTCTAAAATGTTCTGAATATTCACAGCAAAAATTGTCCAATTGTTCTTGATTGTTCAAGGATACAAGTATAAAGTAAAAGTTCAATCTTAGTTAATTGCACGTCCTTATCTAGCACCAATATTCAAATCAACAAAAAACAATGAGGCATATCTATATCTGGCGTCGAAGGAAACAATGGGGATACACTTGTAATGTTAAAAGCTACATAGGTTCTTTATGCAATTAGGACGCGACGGCTGGCTTAAAAAATCAAGATTTATATTCTGAGGTCTGATCTTAGCCATGTCTTATCAAGTTGTGCCTCGAGTATTCTTGATGTGTTCTTCCATTACTTTAGAAGGGTAGAGAGCCTAGAGAAGATCCATACTACTCCTTGATCAGCTAGGTGAAAAAAAGCCCCAAGTCTTGAAGTCCATCAATCTAAGCAATCCTTTTGCAAATATGGCAATCTCAAAGAGCACAAAAATGTCACTGATCTAATAGGTTAAGTATGCGTAAAGACACATCTTGATTTTGAACTAAAGTCCACCACTGAATCTAACGTGAAAAATTATAATTTTTTGGAAATACATTGTTATCATTTTGTCATTGTTTGAAGGAACTTTACACAACATATATGTGAAACCCTTATTCCCTAGATCTAAACACAATATTACATTGGGTGATGGACCCTTTAAATAGAAGCATACACGATTGGGCGTACTCATGATCATGGGAAGTGATCAAGTTGAAAGATTGCAAAGTAAGTCAATGAGAAAAAAATGGAGTTGGGGAAAATTAGTTCGAAAATCAACAACAACGAGAAAAAATAAAGTATAGAGGGAACATGTTGTAAGAAGCAAAATTAACATTAAAATGAAATTGAATTCTAATTAAACAACTACCTATATAATTAGGAGAAGATAGAAATGGTGCATAGACCTACATATTAAATAAAGATGGCTCTGTGGAAGTTGAGGGTCGAAACCTCAAGTATTTGCCTTACCTGTCAATGAAGAAGATGATGCTGACCGCTTATACAACTAGCTCTCTTTCATACAACTGAGAAGAGATCTTTGGATCATGCCACCATTCAAGCTCTCTCTCTCTCTCCCGCTTTCTCACTCGATACTCTCAACACTCACTAGACCCTATTACAACACGGTGGGTCTTGAAGAATTAGAGAAGGTTTGAGAATTGAGCATGCGTGAAGGTCTAGCGATGGAGTTTGATCCATTTTAGATCATGCGAACTCCTCTCCATTTCGCTCGCTACTCTCGCAACTTGACTCAATAGTATCACACTCAAAAAAGGTGAAGGTCTGGAGCTTGAAAGTCTCAGAATATGGTGGATGGACAATGCACAATTGAGCGAGTCTAGTTGTCCACTTAGCAAGCTTTTATAATTCACAAGCTTAAAATCATTGACATGTTACAAAAATAATTAATAAATAAGATTAAATCAAGAAATAATTAACATAAAATTCAAAGGTAGCTAATATATATGTTTAATATAAATGATGTGCTTTAAATAGTATAAATCATTAAGATATGATTTGAAGGTATGATATACGCTTTTGGAAAGCATGCGATTGATACTAATTCCCAATAATCAAACCATAAACTTACCATCAAAACCATGAAGGAAACAACCTAAAATAATATTCTAACTTTGTGTTTAATATATAATCTTTCAGTATGCAAGATGTATAACTATTGGGAATACCTGTGGACGATGCGATCTTAATCGATTTTATACCATACCGCTTCCATTCAGAGGGAGTAATTAAACATGTTTGGATTTTAGTGAGTCCACTCGACAGACTAGTTATCTAATCTTACTCCAAATGTTGGATACTGATCTGAATAAGATCCATATAAAAGAACAATATTGGATACCCTGTCTAAGATGATCAATAATCTTTGAAAAATCTTATAGACTTGATGTGAGCTTAGATCTTACTATCCAAGTCACTATACATGGCATATATAGTCACCATGTCCTTATCTCAAAGTATATTTGTGGAAGGCACACTATCCATGAAAGAGTTCAAGGGTTGTCCATCTGAGATGGATCTGGATATTAAGAAAAGAGGAGAAATTTTAGGACGATTAAATCAGATTTAATTATCTTGGATACCATTATCTTGGATAGTGTTATCTGTAGTTATCCAAAAATTATGTGGATAACATTCACATTATTTTGAATATATGAAAATAAGGTTCTGAAATAATAAAATTAGATTTATTTATATTGGATAATGTGGATATGATTCACATTATAATAGACATTGTAATACATACATTTAAGAAGATTAAATTATATTTAATTATCTTTGATAAGATTAACGTGTATAATACTATCCGTGATAATCATAGATAGTGTGGATAAGTCCATAATATCCTATTGCGACTTAATTATGAATAAGATTCATAATTTTAATATTGATGTGGATTGGAGTAACATTATAAAATAAATGAAAATGTGATTTACATTTAGTTTTGGACAAAAGAATATGATTCATAATTGTCAATTTCTTACTTGAAATTGTCATAAAAAATTACGAATTATTTGGTGATTTAATTTACAAAATAATTCAACAAGTGAAGATTTGGTTGTAATAGATATTACATCAATGTGGAAACTAAATAAGAGAGAGATACTCTTAAGGAGTGGACGGCCATGGTGGAGCTATCACGGTGACCGTTCATCCTAATTAGGGAGCATCTCTCTCCTATTTACTTTTTTATTCATTAATTATTGATTTTTAGAGATTAAATGGGAAAAGGGATTTAGTATTTTTAACTCTTAATCCTAATGTGGTTGAGAATCTTGTTTGATCTTTGTCATTGATTAGAATTAGGAGTGCATCCTAATGATTCGAAAAAGAATAAAAGACGAGACAATCCTAGCCTTCTTTAGATTCAATCGAAGAAGAAAAATTCTCTTTCTCTCTCTCCTTACCTACCTCTCTCTTCTCTCACCCTATTGTCATCCCTTCCCCATGGTTGACACCACCATGATAGGTCGTCGCTTTAGTGGTCACTCTGCCATTGTGCAGCTGGATTGATTCAATGGATCACATGCGAAGGTTCTTCTTCTTAGGCCTTATTCTTTTGAATAAGAAGGAGAATTTCTTGTGAAGAAATCAAGATCTATATGATTCATATTATCCTATTAGATTGCAAGAAGCACATGATTCATCCGCATTCCCGTATGTGTTGTCTTCTTCACATCGAATTTGAGACATGAGGTCTCTTAGACTTGTAGATCGAGATCTTGTTTCTGAGGTATGTTCTAAAATCATGTGATCATGATGGGATGAATCGGAAATGACTACAAATCCAAGTCATTCCAATAAAAAATAAGAAAATCCCGTTGATATAGTGTCTTGTATGACAAGTCTATTTTAATCAGATATGTTCTAATCTTCACACTTCCACAATGCACGTGACTTATTGTTGGAAAGAGGTTTTGCACTAGTATGCTAATCAATAACGATTAGAAACCGTTGCATAACCAAGTATCTCTCCAAGCAACAATCAACCCACACAAGATGAACAATGTAGTCAAAGTGAAGTGAGTCAAAATTTATTTTATTTTAACTATACAAAGTATGTGTATAGTGACAAGTATGTAGAGTATCAAAACACATAAAGCAAAAGGGACTAAAGACAAATGAGCAAACTGCTTAGGTGTTTTTGTGTCTTTTTTGTTTTTAATTATTTTGTGGGTTTTTATATTTACTATAATGGCATCAAGATTTTTGTATTGCTTATGTTTTAAAATTTTATAATTTTTAGCTTTTTTAAATTTATAATATCAATATATATATATCTATATAGTAGTAATAATAGTAATAGACAGAATATTATATATATAAATACTGAAAACACAAATAAGAGCAATCCTTTTTATTTTTTAGAGTTTTAATTATAATTATAGGTATTTATAATAATTATTATAATAATGATTATAAAGTATAAATAGCATATATATGATTTTATATGTTTAATTATAGCTATATATAATCAAAAATTACAAAATAAAATATTTTTTTGTATTTTTCTAATTTTTATCTATTTTTTGTGATTTTTCTGATAATATTGACTAATTTTTAGATATTTTTAATTGACGTAAATATACAAAATAGGGATAGGTTGAATTGTTTTGGGTTTTAAAAATAGATAAATAGTTCAAATGCCAAAACTATTTTTAATATGAAATATAAAATAGAAAACTAATTTTTCAAATTTTTGTAGAATTGTTACTATTTTTTGAAGTTTTGAGATTTTTATGATTTCTCGTGTTTTTATTTTGTATTTTTGGTCTATAGATGTCTTATATAATAATATAGACTATATATTTTTTTTGAAATTTTTGAAGATTTTTTTATATTTTTTGTATTTCAAATGGTAGATACTAGATAAAATTTCTATTTTTTATATTTAAAAAATATTAAATATCAATATATTCCTAAACAAAAATTTGTTTCTAAACCAGCAATATTTAAGGCATCCGCAATAATTTCTCATATTTTTTTAGAAAACAAGAGCTATTTTTAATAAACAAAAATACTAAAATAAAATACAATAGGAAAATAGGTCTATTCGTAATATTCAAGAACTAAATATCCATTCTATAACATATACATGCATTCCAACTGCATATGCAATTTTTTTCCAAAAATAAATATATTTAGCGCCTGATAGGGACTGAAATGCAATTTTCTAAATCTTTAAGGTCCTCTAAGAAATATTTACATAAAATATTACACTAAATATACAAACTATGAGACTGAATAGAAATATAGAATCCTAAAAGGTCTTAGATGCAAAATACCTAGCCCCCTCATGTGTATGGACATGTGTGGTGAAATGGATTGGACCTAGGTGCAATTAAAAGAGAGCTCGGGTGTCACAGGAAAATACAACAATTATATTACAACACTACTATATACTTTTCGGACTAAATAAAAATAACAAAAAGCAGAAGGGCACATGTGAAATATACCCAATGAGGCACATAATCCAGTGGTTGAAAGCGCACCACGTAGCTCACTTATGCGTGATCGGATAGAGGAGGTGCAATGCTTCGTCTCAACTAGATGACCCAGATTAGACATACGCAATATGATCGAACAGATATGGAGGTGTCACGAAGAACACCACAAGATCAACAACTTGCTTAGCTTTGATCAAAGATTTCTTACAGCTCCGACCATCGTTCATTGATCCGACAGCCCCAGGCTGATCCTGGGAACCTTGCTCATCTGCAGATGACTACTAGAAGTGTCCAGGTCCCACTAATAGGGACCTAGATCTAGATGCGTTCCACATGACCTGAAGTTCAAAACAAAGCTTCAAAGCTTCGCTCCATACCTCTCTTTGGTCCTTAAACTGCACAAAAGGTAGTTAGGCTTGAGACGGTTCTCTTCAACCCTAAATGAAGTTGAATTGCAAATTTAAATGGAGGGGCAATGAGCTCCGATGAAAGGCAGAGGATAGAGATTGGATCTCGCGATTCCTTGCAAGAATCAGGGTGAAATGATGGGGCTTTGTAGAGGAGAGGAAGATGAACGAGGATAAGGTGGTTATGGGTCAAAACAGGGTGTAATTCATGGAGAAGAGCAAAAATCTTGGAATTAAATCTAAGTTACTGATTAAATTCTAAAAAGATGAATCTATTCTACTAGAAAGAGACGGCATCGAAAGATACTTAAACTACAACTCTTAAGGAGCAGGATGAATTGATGACACGCGTGACAACTCGGGTTAAGTATGCAAATAATCAAGGGTCGTTGTGACCCAAATCACCAAGCGTAATCAACGAGAAAAATATTTATAAACCACTTATTGAAAAATCAATCAATGAGATGTAAGCAGTTTTTGCTATTTAATTTACCTGGTATAACGACAGGGTCGAACACAAGGAGCACGATTGAAAACTTAGCAGTCAAATTTCAAAGATAAAATTTTTAATAGTTTTTTATTTTTCAAAAATTTTTAATTTTCAGATGAGGAACAATATGCACAAGGAAAGAAATACACACGCACCACATTCTTTTTTTATTTTTCACAATAGTAAAAAACTATCAGAAAATTACAGAAAATATGTTTTTGGGTTTTATAGGTTTTAAAATGTTTTCAATAATTATCCAAAATTTTCTGATGTTTTTGTGATTTTATAAAAATCAAACAGTGGAAACAAAGGTAAACAATGCACAACCAAGAGTATTTTGCACCTTAAAAATACTATAGTTTCCAAAACTCCTGGAAATTATTTTTATGTAAAGTATAAACAAATATCTACATACATAAACTTAGATCATGATTTTTTGATTTTTCTATAATTTTCTATAATTTTTCTAAGATTTTTAGTTTTTCACATTTTTTTGGTTTTTTTATAAATGATTAATGTACAAAAATTGGATAGAAAATAAAAGACAATAAAAATCACTTAATCTATTTTTTTTTGGAATTTTTAGAGTAATATTCAAATTTTTATGATTGTTTCAAAGTCCAAACAGAGAAAAAGACAATGTTTTTGAATTTTTAAAATATCAAATAAAAACAAAATGTGATGAAAATTTTAAACAACGATATGAGACACAGCAAGAGTCTACACAGATTTTTGAGGAATTTGTTGGCAGTTAATGATATTTATTTCAATGCTAAGAACAACAAAGGAAATGTCTCGATATGAAGGAATGAAATGCAATTTTTTAAAAGTTTATACAAAAATATAATAAAAAATAAAAGCGATGAAGAAAATGGAAATTTACCCACGTAAGGGCATGAAGAACAGATGACTTGAGGCTGGTGGGGGCTTCTTGGCAATTGTTGAAACTTCTGGGGGGTGATTTTGAAATTTTGCCAAAGATATTTTTTTTTATTTTAAGACTAGGATTCCTTCTTCATTTTTGTTCCATGAGGAAACATGAGAGAGAGGGCCACCACCACCTCTAGAGCTTCCCTGCCACGCGTGCGGGTAGGCATTGGAGGGCGGCTGCGAGGGAAGGCACGATGCTGGGCCTCCTTGCGTGAGGAGGCGACACATGGTCTGGAACCGCAGAGGTCGATTAGGCTGGGCGTTGGAGTCGGAGCTGCATACTGACGTTGGAGAGGCGCAATGCGGCGGAGTCGAGCTGCACGTGCGGGTTCCGCGCGTGAGCGGTAGATGGCAGACATCGCCGCGATGGAGGGCCACACGATTGGTCCTAACGGTGGACGAAATTGAAGGAGGAGTTGTGGTGGTGTGGAGGACCTTGCCATAGTGGAGGAAGCAGGCGTTGGAGGCGAACGACGGTTGGGGGGTGGTCGGCATTGGGCGAAAATCATTCGGAGGAGGGCACAACCTTGTGCTGGGGTCGCGCGACGGAGGCGCTGCTGCGCTTGCGGCGGAGGCCGCTTTGGACGGCGACCGACAGATCTGGTAAGGCGGCAGGTGCCACCTACGTTAGTTAGGAGGTGACCTGTTGCCTGATTAAAACTGTAGACATAAATAAGAGAAAATATTTTTTTTATATTTTTTTAATTTCCTGCAAAACAAATGTTTGAAAAGATTTATTTTTATATTTTTTATTTATTCTTGCCGCAAAAGTGTTAGAGAGAAAAATATAGGAAATATTATCTCGAATATTTATTTATTAATTATATTGCAGGAACGAGAATGGATTCGAGCACGACGGCTCGGTCAAAATTCATGGAACAGAATAGTTTAATGAAAAAATGGATCCAACATTCGTGATAGAAGATCGGAATTGTGCCTCCGACTACCGTGCACGACCGGAGTTGGGAGATCTCGTTTGAGATAGAATGAGAACGTGTGTAGATCAAGAAGATGGGATGAAAATCGAATCGAGGGTGGATCAAATCGGGGTGGAAAGTTTTTAGGATTTTAAGATCTAAATTTTAATGAAATTGAAGCACAGATTCCGTCTTATAATTATATAGAAAAATGATGAAAAGTAAAATGAATCTCACATCTGGATCGGATATGCCGTGATGGCCTCGACAAGGCCCGACTTGTTGTCACTGGAATGCTCGGAGGCTTGACACCCTTCTATGACAATATTGCTCTCGGTGACCGGGCTCCTCTCCAACAAAGATTGACTAAGAACAAATAAGGGAGGAGGAGACCAATAAAAAGAGAATAAAATAAAAAAGGAAAGAATGCACAAATAATGAATGTGTTTAATGGTTAATTAATTAATTAGTTACAAAATTCGAAATAAAATAAAAAATAAAATAATTAATTTGCAAGAATTAATTGACCACCTTAATGGTGGTTATTTAAGGTTTATAATCATATCTTTATATGCAAGATATGTTTTCAAATCAAATAAATTAATAAATTAAATAATTAAATCCAAATTTCGTAATTAAATTAATTAATATTATATAGTTATTTTTTGGTGATTTTTATGTAAGGAAATTAGTTGCATACATGTATTGTATACACATAATCTACATATGTACAAATAATGAAATTATTTTTTTAAATAATTTATTATTATTATTATTTATTTTTAAAAATGAAGAGAATATTTACAATGGTTACAT
Source organism: Ottelia alismoides (assembly GCA_037367405.1). NCBI lineage: Eukaryota > Viridiplantae > Streptophyta > Magnoliopsida > Alismatales > Hydrocharitaceae > Ottelia > Ottelia alismoides. Next base: position 104,994 of record JAZKJV010000696.1, read on the forward strand.
TTTGTATAAAAAATATGAATTAGTATATACAATAAGCAAGTGGTAAAATTACACAAACCACCCCAGAAAATCGACTTTTCAACTATAACTCCAAAAATTATGAAACCATAGCCATTTTAAAGATAATTTAATTTAGAGTATAATAGAAGTGAGTTTGATTCAATTTGAGTTCATATGGAGCCGGAATTGATCTTTCAATTATCACTTTACGGCTTTTTTGAGTGTGATTATTTGTGATCTGTACATTATTTTATTTTGAAATTATTTTTATTATTTACAAAATATTTTTATTTACAACTTTTGTTTAGAAAAATATTTATATATAGATTAATTTATGTACAAATAAAATAGTTTAAGTTTTGTACAAATATACATGAAAAATATTCACAAATTATTTTTGAATTTTTGGATTAAAGACCCTATCTTCCCCTACTTTATTCCTGGTCGATAAGGTCAAGACTTGACCTTCTCTTAAGGTTTGAGTCTGTCTGTATTTATTTTATAAATACATCTTTTATTTTTCTTTTCTTCTTTATTCTTTTATTTTGAATATAAAAAGTGTTAAAAATGCATATTTAACAAATGCATGCAAAATGGTAATTTCATGAAATTAGTGGTATTTACATGTGTTCAACTAAGGAAATGAAACTAAAATAATAGAATAAAGATGATGAATCGTGGATTCATCCTTCCCGTATACTTTACCTTTGCTAGTCCCTTAGCAAACACTTATTTGGAAAATAAGTGAAAATAAATAAAGAAAAGAAAAAGGAAAGAAGTTCGAACAGTGCTGACTTTTAAACTTATCTTCATAAAATTGTAGTATGGAGCTCCATCAGACCTTTGTATTATTAATCTGTCAGAACCTTAATGGGAAATGGATTTAAAACCTAACATCCTCTAAGTTCCACAAGACTCCTATTCAGGTCTCCTCAACAGTCACATTAGAAGAAGTCTACATACACAAATTCTTATGACTATGAATCTATACTTGTACGGTGAAAGTAAATATAGCTCCTCATCTCAAAAGTAGCAAAGAAACAACCTATCTCAATAAGGTAACTCTAATCCCCCGGTATAGCAACTCTTTCCTCGAGGAGCGGGGATATTCCCTTCTAAGTTCAAGTACAACTAGCTCAAGAAGAGGGGATGGAGAAGAGAATGGACGATAACCAGTGTAGCTACCTATCCTTGGATGCATGACTAGTGTAGCCATGTCATCCGCTGCAACCTTACAAACATTTGACTTTGAATCTCTTATTCTCTTTTCTTTTTTTTTCACTTGTATGTACACTCTGGCAGGCATTTTACTTTTCAATCAGGCTTGTCCACTTTTGGAGACTGCATTTTTTTTGAAAATATATACAAGGTGCAGCATGTACATAAGGAGTTTTTCCTCTTGATCTAGTAGACTATCCCTCTTTTGAAGCACTATTGCAACCCCACAACATCTTGTCTTTAGACCTCAACATCGACAAACCATGTTGAGACACACGTCCCTCCCTAGAGGAGGATGAGAGGTTCCGCCTAGATGTACTACCCTCGTATGCTACCCCAAGCCAAAAGATTCTGCCCCCACTACCTCCTCCATGAAGAGCTACGTGTAGAGTGCTTGTCCAAGGTAAGCCATAGTCTGAAAGAATCATGCGTGTGTTGTTAAATATTCTACTTAGACTTATCAAGATGACATGTGAACATAGTCTTATGGACTCAAAGAATTAATTCACTAGGACCTGAAAAGTTTTAACTCCAGTTCTTATAAGGTTCCTCTGAAATTAAGTGGATTAAGGTCCAACTAAGCTTCATTCTTTAAATTTATTCCAAAATTAGTTTAAATGTCAATACTATCCTGAAAAATGCACATGCAAATATAAGAAGTACGCATAATGCAAAGAAAGAAAGTAATTTTTTATGAAGCAATTTTTCTAATTTTGATTTTTCTATGGATTTTTGAAAAATGATGCACATTGCAAAAGGAGTTTTTTAATAAACAAATAGTTAGTAATATATACAAGTATATATAAATTTTTTTAATAAGGGGTAGGGATGAGATACACATATTTATACAAGAGTGAGTCAATTATTTATAAGAATCAGATGAAAAGATTTACAACTTAAGTAATTTATACAGGTATATACATACAGTTGGTTTTTTTATTTTATTATATAATTTTTTATGATGCATATATTATCAAACTTATTTGAAGACAGTTTTCCAATTAGTTTTGAAGATTATAATCCAAAATAATTTTTCAAAAATTTTTCAATCATTTACAAACATTTGAAAATAATTTTGCAAACATTTTTCCAATAGTATATGTAGATTTTCAAAATAAAATTTCAACCATTTTCAAAACATTTGCAAATAGTTTTACAAAATCATTTTATTTCACACAAAGAAAAGAAAATTTTTTACAAGCCAAAATATTTTTACAAAGGTTGAAAATATTTTTCAAACATTTTTAAAATATTTTTCAAATAGGTTTTCAAACTTTTTTTAAAATATTTTCAAAATATTTTAACCTGACTTATTAATCAGTATACACAAAAAGAATTTTGAGGAAATTTCTGCATATTTTTATTGTTTTTTTACAAGTATTTATATAGTATTTTAGCCATATTAAAAATATGAAAGTACGAGTTATGGCTAAAGTATATATACTATATATACGACACCCCCTATACTTAGCTCAAACTATGTCCTCATAGTGATCAAAGAGCTACAAAAGAAGACATAACTCGTGCTAAGTATTGGGAAGTGAAAAGAATACTATACTACAATGACGAATAAAAGAATATAATCAATAGAAGTCGGTGATCCCCCTATACTTAGTATCGAGCAATCCTAAGTATAGAAGATTGTACACAAGGGGAAAACTGATGGTTAGAATGTACTGGGTTTACCTCCCCTATACTTAGGGTAAAATATCCCTAAGTATAGGCAGCAATACAAAGGTAAAAAGAATCAGAAGAATAATAAAAAATCTGACACCCCCTATACTTAGGGTAAAAGTATAACATAATCATAAGATGGAGATGGGGTGTTAGACAAAAGAATGTATGATATGGACAAATGGATCTATACAACTGTGGAAAATGTTGAGGTGCTTCTCAACAAGCGCTAGAGTTTACGCCCCTAGCTGGGCGCAAAGGCTAGGATAATGTAGTATCGAGGTTCAGGACGGTATCTGTGAGGCAAATACCATACTGTCATCGCATTCTTGATGGGAGAACAACGATGAGGTCAACAGAGTAAACTATGACACCAAGTAAACAATCAAGCGGGTGTCTGCTACCAGGTAAAGATATGGGAAGACGAAATCGGGCTCTAGTAGCACAAAAGAATCATTGGCTCAAGGTCTGAATGGAGTGAATGGATGGAGCCAAAGAAATCAAACGTGGAAAAGGAAGGATCTGTCAGGGAATTTTCCACGTTAATCATCGTCTCAAAAAGGTACAAAAGGTCATGATCAGGAGACTCACTATAAAGACTGATATCCAATGCATGTAATGTAGAGAAATCTATAAAATCATCGAAGACCTTAAAGATTGGCTCATCCTTGCGATGGTCGTCGAGGTGAGAAAACTCAGACTCATGACCACAAACATCAGAAGACTCAGTCTCGTGATCTGACATGCCGGATACAATCTCAGTAAGTGAAATCGAGTACACAGGGTACATGGCATCCTCCCGCAGATAACCCTCGGGGAGTAATGCAAAATCATCAGTGGGGAAAGAAAAATCAGAATCGAATTAGGAATCCATGCTGCCAAATATCAGGTCCTCCAAAAATATATCGACCTCATCAAATGGTAGGACATACGGCTCAAAGATGGGATTATCTAGGTCTGTCAAATCAAAATGGTATCCCTCATCAAGCTCTCTATGCTAGGATGGATCCAAACATGTATCACTCTAAAGTTGAAAATAGAGCTTTGTTCCCGAGTAATTAGAGGCATATTTATACTTATATTGCATAATTAACATTCATGCATGCAAGCATAATATCTACATTTTAGCATTCATATTTGCATTAAATAAGAAGCCAATTTCTCTTGTAAATATTCACCTGTATATTCACCATAGTTCACCTATTTGTATATATTTTATACTAACTCCGAATCCAATAAAATCAACTCCATAGTGTATATATTACTAACATTAATTAAAGGAAAATATAAAAAAATACTAACTTGCAAAATGGACCAATAAAACCCCAATCCAAGTCTGAAACCATGAACCTTAAAATGTGCATATCTTTCTCATACAGCCTCCGAATTAGGTCTACTCACTTTTAAAGTAATATACATTCCAAGACCTTCGAAACAAGACCAATTTCATTAAAATCAGAGCTCGTATGCAAAACTTGGGTTTTGGGCCCCCTTTTGTATATTGTACATATTGACGTTTTACCCTTGTATTTTATCCTTTTATTTTCTTCATTATTAAAAATCCAAAAAAATTAGATTATGTTCTAAATATTCTTCTCATATTTCCTCTATTTTTATTTTGATTTTTCTCTTATTGAAAAATGACAAAAAATTGCAAAAAGAAAAATATGGTATTTATACCTATAAGGTACCACCCAAAAATACCCTTTATACAGATGCTTTCATTTTATTTTCGAACCTTCATGAAAGTTGTAGATCTTGTTGAGACGAGCAACTTTCGTGTTGACCACTTTTCGATTTAATCCCTTTTGTTATTTCTTTTTGAATTTTTTTTACATTTAATTTTTGAATTTTCTAGGAGCGACATGTAGCAGCTCCTGGGGCCGCCACATGTCACCCCTTATTATTATTTTCCAATTTATTTTATTATTTTCGGAATTAATTATTATTACTATACATTAATTAAATAAACACCACATGGCCGCATCCGAGCGTGCCAAGTGGCACCATCTCATTCCCCATCTACCCATTCCACCCCACTCTCCCTTGGCTTGAGGAGGAGGCAACCATCGACGACCACTCCACACCCCACCCCCTCCACCTTCTCCATCTCTTCTCCAACCTCCTCCTCCTCCTCTTTATATTCTCCCCTCCTCCTTCATTCATCTCCATCCGCCTACTGCAAGGGAAATCCCCGAGCTCCCTATCCATACTCAGTGACAGTGAGAGTGAGACCAAGGTTGAGCGAAGACGACCCCTACGGCGAGATCCAAGGGATCAAGATCCCTTGCCGCAGCTCAAGCGCGAGCTGCTCGAGCTCTGCATTGCCGCTGCATCGAGCAAAGACCTGAGACTCCACTCAGAGCCTCTTCCCCAAGCATCCCACTCCATCTCCTGGCAAGTTCTTATTCTTCTTTTTTCTTCCTTTCTTCTTCTTCCTCTTCAACACCCATTCTCTCTCTCCTCCATTCACCATCTTCTGTCCATCAATTCGCAAAACCGATCGCACATCAATGGATAAATCAACGTTGGGAACGCAATGGTGATTTTTATTTATTTTTCCGAAAAATTTTCGTCAATCGATTCATCGTTTATTCGCGCTTGCTAAACAAATGCATGTGAAACAGGGGATGCAGTGAAATCCTCTCTGCCCTCCCCCACTTCTTCTCCCTCTCCTTTCTTCTTCCTCCTCTCCTCTACTTGACGCGCCCCCGACCAGTCCTCCATCGCCATGGCTGCATCCCAGCACCGCCACTACGCCGTCGACACGCTCCCAGGCCTCCACCACCAGATGAAGCTCCATAGACGCCATCAAGGTCGTGTGTTGACCTTGAGCCATCGACACTCTTTCAGTCTACACCGCCTCCACCAGGCGCTGCGGCCGCATATCTCGCGCTTAGCCGAGCTTCGCTCGCCGAAGCCCTCTCCGCGCCGACCCCTCTGCAGCAACGTTTGCCCGCTACAGCCCAGCCGTCATCGCGTCAGCCTCTGCGCGGGGGCGCCCCACGTGCGCCCGCCGCACCACCAACCCACTCCGCCACCGTCACCGCCCTCCTCGCTCACCGTCGCGCGACCGCCAACACCGGCCTCCGTCCGACCGCCGTCAACCGTGAAGCTCCGCCTTTATCCCCTGTTTCATCTCGCAAAGCAGAGGAGTTTTAGCGCATAATAAAGACAAACTGGCATTTGCAAAGGGGACACTTGACACCCCTTGCAAGTTATCAAGGAAATTTTTACTTTCCAGTAATTTCATTCAAGTCCCTGTATTGCATCCATAGCATTTGTCATTTATTTTCTTTGCACTCATACCCCTGCATTTGCACGATTATTTTGTTGTCATTTTGTCATCCATTTTTAATTCCGAAAATTGCATTGTGTAGCTTAACTTGTTCTCTTATATGTGACACTTGTTCAATCTTTGTGACATCAGGGAATTTTATTATTATTAAATTGGTAAAATTTTGTCATAGTTTGCCCATTTATGCCTCTGAATTGATATTACTTTCTCTGTGATTCCAAAAATCCCCAAAAATTCACATTAGAATGAGGATACTTAGGTTTACATTATGCCCAAAAATCATCTTATTTACACACATCTCGAGGCATAAATAAATCATTTAGTGATTTCCTTAATTAATTTTGAATAGATACATTTCACATCAAAATTTAGGTTTGATAATTTTCCTAGATTCCTCACACTTAGATCCATCTAGGATAATTTTGATATCTGAAAATAGTGTGATTTGGTATTTATTAAAATTAAATTAGTTAAAATTACCTTGCATTCATTTTAATTCATAGTTAATTCATCCAGTATCAGAATATTGTAAAAGAATTAGAGTAGCTTAATTTCATCATATTTCATTATCTGGCTAAGTTTCATAATTTTTGGAATTAATTTGATCATCTTTCTGATTTAACTTATAGATTGGCCTGATTTTGCACGTGTCTTGCATAAAAAAAATTGAAAAAAGAAAAAAATATCATCTGAACATCAAACCTTGGAAATCGCTAAAAATCTACCTAAGGAGACAGCTGCCTCCTTGAGTTCGACCTTGGACTTCCAACCAAGTAAAAAAAATTGCCACATCTGATTAACTTGACATTAATTCAAAGTGGTTTTTGATATGATCTTATTACCCGACTACAACAAACGACAAATCAATTAAGTTGAACATTAATTTGCTCGAATTAATAAGGGTAGTGGGAAGCGCATCAAAATGGCGCCGTTGTCGGGGAGGCATGGCTTAGGTTAATTTGCAGTAATTTCTGAGTGCTTGATTTTCTCTCCCCGGGTAGTCCGACCCCCGATTTTCTTATGAATATTTTCTACCTTTTAATTTTTGCATTTTTTGTGTCATTCTCCGACCTCAAGTTATTTCTGTGCGAGGAACGCGAGGAGTCAAAGATGCTTCGAGGAATCGACATCTTAATTTCTTGAGTGATTTGAGAGAATTTGCACCTTTATTTTTCTTTATCTTCACATCATTTCCAGCGGTTCCCGTTTGGGTTCTCGCGTGTGTAAAGATAGTGGAACCATGTCACTGTGTGCTGTGTGGTTTAAATTGTAAATTAGGCTTGCACTAGCAGCTCCTCGAGCCAATCTAGGGTTTGCTTGTGCTCGTAATTTTTAGGACCACACAAACACTTAAAAGATGCACCTAGACCGTAGAACTAGTCAAATCAACCTGTACTACACTCGCTAATAGAACTGCTTGTCTAGGAGCGGATTTTGTCGCTTGCATTTGCATGTAGTGTAAAGATTTCAATTCTGTTTTGCATCCTGTATAAAAGCGAAGGGATCACTGTAAGTCTTCTTAACTCAGCATACACATCATCGTTTTTCATGCATCGGCTTTTCTCGATTTCTCCCTCTATTTTTCAAACTTAACTTAAACGAAAATTGGGACTGGATGATAGACGTGCTGGTGGTTGGACTAACAAGTGAAAACTTAACTTAAAACCGGGGCTGCTAACATTATTAACCAAAAAATCAATAAAATTAGAAAATATGTTTGCGGGAGACTAATCCCCGACCTTGTTTTCAGGCTGAGTGAGGGTACTTGAGTGTGTGTGAACACCTTAAGGCAAAGCTCAAATCCCCACCTTCCATATCATGGGCCAACTGATCCTAGCAAATATCACGAGTTGAATATTTTTAGATTCACTGACTAGTACCAAGTAGCCTCCGCCTGTTCGCGGGTAGTCAGGGGTAAACCAACGGTACTTCGCGACAAGTTGCTAGTAACCCTTCGGGGCGAAGTTCCAGCCTTGTCAGCCTCCGCCTACTTGCAGGTAGATATGGGCATGGTCTTTGAGTCCATCAACTTGGGATATGAGCGAAGAAAGGAAGGACCGACAGTATCTTAGGCGATAGGTTAAACAGGGAAGACGCATCCGGCTCTGAGTCGACTTCCTTATAGGTCGCGTAAATCCTTGCTATCTTGCTTGAAAAATCACACTTAAAATTAACAAGATTAATTGGAGTCGGTTTCTAGTCCTTCACTGTGTTGAGTGTGAACCCAGGGTCTTGGATTGTATTGCTTGCTTCAGGTAGGAGTAAAATCCTATCTTTACTTAGAAATCCTGATTCTTCTCGCGACTTCAAGATGACTGACTGGGGGAATATCGACACATTATTCGCCAATCTCTCTTTGAGTCCCCCACGAAAATCATCTTCACCGGACCAAGCGCAACTTGGACCACCCAGAGCTCATTACCCTCTTGAGTTCTGGATCCCTCACACCTAGGGTAGTTACTCTCAAATCAACCCTTTCCTCTCCTCTGAGCTTACCGAGGAAGACCATCGCCTCGGTAAGAATCCCTTCCTTGATTTATCCTATAAACCAGATCATTTCCATTTCCCAGGACTAGAGGACAAGATACCACCAAAGGAACCCCCATATGAGGAAGAACACCAGGACGACCCACTCCAACAAGTCTTGGCTCGCCTCGCCCAAGCCGAACAACGGACCGCAGATCTTACAACAAGAATGGGACAGATCATTGCGGTAGGAGGAATCGACCAACCAATGGTTGATGCTTATAACCCAGCAGAGAATGAGATACAAAGTTGGTTGGCACCAGCAGTACCCCCCGAAGCATTTGAGCTCAAGCCCCACTTCCTTAGCCTGCTACCGAAGTTCAACAGAAATGCCCATGAAGAACCATATGCCTTCCTCCGAGACTTCGAGCTGGTTTGCAACAACCTTAGCCATCCTAGGGTTGGGCAGGATAACATTCGACTGAAGGCCACCCCTTTCGCCTTAGGAGATAAGGCAGCATATTGGCTGAAAAACCTAGGGGTGATATGTACAACCTGGATGCAGTTCAAGGACTTATTTCTGAAGAAGTTCTACCCTCTCAGTAGGACTAACCAAATGAGAACAAAGATCGCCAGTTTCTCCCAGGGACCCAGTGAACCATTCCATGATGCCTGGGATAGGTTTAATGACCTAATTCAGAAATGTCCCTGCCATGACATTTCTAAGGCGATCTTAGTCCAGACCTTGTTCTGTGGTTTAACCCCGGAGATGCAGGGGTTAGTAAGTGCCGCATGTGGAGGAAGCTATCTGAATAAGAATGAGAATGCTGTATGGAAGATATTAGAGCAGATGGCGGAAACCGACAGGTCGCAGGCCCCAGGGCCTATCAGTTGTCACCCTTAATCCTATCCAACGAGACAACCTGGAGGACTGTAGCGGATCTGACAGAGGACCTCATTCCCAGCATGGGGATGATTGCTGATAAGTTAACCATCGAGACAACCTCATTCCCAGCATGGGGATGATTGCTGATAAGGTCGCAGGCCCCAGGGCCTATCAGTTGTCACCCTTAATCCTATCCAATGAGACAACCCGGAGGACTGTAGCGGATCTGACAGAGGACCTCATCCACAAGAGGGTCACTGACCTTGAGCCTCTCTCACGTCTGCCGAAGCAACTGGAGGAACTTTCTAAGAAGGTAGCTAAGATAAAGCTACCTGCCCCTTCTGCACCACCTATATCTGTACATCGAGTCCATCTTGTACAAGAACAGGCACCGTGGCCTCAGAGTGGCTGGGATCAGACTTACACCCAGCAGGACCAGCATGCACCCCCACAAGTGGAAACCGGATACGAGGAGCCTCCACAGGTGTTCGAGATCAACGAGCTGTGGTACAACCGTGATCCTGTCGGTGGACAGTCGGGGATGGGGAACGGTCAGCCTCACCGACCTTCCCCAGCTTACCAGGAAACCAGCTCCATCCCCGCACCGCGCTTTGTTCAGTCTAGGCCCGAACAAGGGTACCAGCCTCAACAGCACCAGCAGCAGTAGCGATTCATCACTCTAAAAGTTGAAAATAAAGCATTGTTCCCGAGTAATTAGAGGCATATTTCTACTTATATTGCATAATTAGAATTCATGCATGCAAGCATAATATCTACATTTTAGCATTCATATTTGCATTAAATAAGAAGCCAATTTCTCTTGTAAATATTCACCTGTATATTCACCATAGTTCACCTATTTGTATATATTTTATACTAACTCCGAATCTAATAAATCAACTCCATAGTGTATATATTACTAACATTAATTAAATAAAAATATCAAAAAATACTAACTTGCAAAATGGACCAATAAAACCCCAATCCAAGTTTGAAACCATGAACCTTAAATTATGCATATCTCTCTCATACAATCTCTGAATTAGGTCTACTCATTTTTAAAGTAATATACATTCCAAGACCTTCGAAACAAGACTAATTTCATTAAAATCGGAGCTCGTATACAAAACTTGGGTTTTGGGCCACTTTAGTATATTGTACATATTGACCGTTTTACCCCGGTATTTTATCCTTTTATTTTCTTCATTATTAAAAATCCAAAAAAATTAGATTAAGTTGTAAATATTTTTCTCATATTTCCTCTATTTTTATTTTGATTTTTCTCTTATTGAAAAATGACAAAAAATTACAAAAGGAAAATGTGGTATTTTATACCTATAAGGTACCACCCAAAAATACACTTTGTACAAATGATTTCATTTGATTTTTGACCCTTCATGAAAGTTGTGGATCTCGTCGAGAGAGCAAGTTTTGTGTTGACCACTTTTTGATTTAATCCCTTTTGTTATTTCTTTTTGAATTTTCTTTACATTTAATTTTTGAAATTTCTAGGAGCGACATGTGGCGGCTCCTTGAGCCGCCACATGTCACCAATTATTATTATTATTTTCGAATTTATTTTATTATTTTTGGAATCAATTATTATTATTAGACATTAATTAAATAAACACCACATGGTCGCATCCGAGCGTGCCAAGTGGCACCATCTCATTCCCCATCTACCCATCCCACCCCACTCTCCCTTGGCTTGAGGAGGAGGCAACCATCGACGGCCACTCCACACCCACCCCCTCCACCTTCTCCATCTCTTCTCCAACCTCCTCCTCCTCCTCTTTATATTCTCCCCTCCTCCTTCATTCATCTCCATCCGCCTACTGCAAGGGAAATCCCCGAGCTCCCTATCCATACTCAGTGTCAGTGAGAGTGAGACCAAGGTTGAGCGAAGATGACCCTTCTGGCGAGATTCAAGGGATCAAGGTCTCTTGCCGCAGCTTAAGCGTGAGCTTCTCGAGCTCTGCATTGCCGCTGCATTGAGCAAAGACCCGAGACTCCACTCAAAGCCTCTTCCCCAGACATCCCACTCCATCTCATGGTAAGTTCTTCTTTTTTCTTCCTTTCTTCTTCTTCCTCTTCAACACCCATTCTCTCTCTCCTCGATTCACCATCTTCTGTCCATCAATTCACAAAACCGATCGCACATCAACGGACAAATCAGACGTTGCGAATGCAACTGTGATTTTTATTTATTTTTTCGAAAAATTTTCGTCAATCGATTCATCGTTTATTCGCGCCCGCTAAACAAATGCATGTGAAACAGGGGATTCTGTGAAATCCCCTCTGCCCTCCCCCACTTCTTCTCCCTCTCCTTTCTTCTTCCTCCTCTCCTCTGCTTGACGCACCCCCGACCAGTCCTCCATCGTCGTGGCCGCATCCCAGCACCGCCACTACGCTGTCAACACACTCCCAGGCCTCCACCACCAGGTGAAGCTCCATAGATGCCATCAAGGTCGTGTGTCGACCTTGAGCCATCGACGCTCGTTCCATCTACACCGCCTCCGCCAGGCGCTGCGGCCGCGCATCTCGCGCTTGGCCGAGCTCCGCTCGCCGAAGCCCTCTCCGCGCTGACCCCTTTGCAGCAATGTCTGCCCGCCACAACCCAGCCGTCATCGCGTTAGCCTCTGCGCAGGGGTGCCCCGCATGCGCCCGCCGCGCCACTAGCCCACTCCGCCACCGGCGTCGCCCTCCTCGCTCACCACCTCGCGACCGCCAACGTCGGCCTCCGTCCGGCCGCCGTCAACCGTGAAGCTCCGTCTCTATCCCTTGTTTCATCTCGCAAAGCAGAGGAGTTGTAGCGCATAATAAAGACAAATGGGCATTTGCAAAGGGGACACTTGATACCCCTTGCAAGTTATCAAGGAAACTTTTACTTTCCAGTAATTTCATTCAAGTCCATGTATTGCATCCATAGCATTTGTCATTTATTTTCTTTGCACTCACACCCTTGCATTTGCACGATTATTTGGTTGTCATTTTGTCATCCATTTTTAATTCTGAAAATTGCATTGTGTAGCTTAACTTGTTCTCTTTCATATGTGACACTTGTTCAATCTTTGTGACATCAGAGAATTTTATTATTATTAAATTGGTGAAATTTTATCATAGTTTGCCCATTTATGCTTGAATTGATATTACTTTCTATGTGATTCCAAAAATCCCCAAAAATTCACATTAGACTGAGGATACTTAGATTTACATTGTGCCCAAAAATCATCTCATTTGCACGCATCTCGAGACCTAAATAAGCCATTTAGTGATTTCCTTAATTAATTTTTAATAGATCCATTTCAAATAAAAATTTAGGTTTGATAATTTTCCTGGATTCTTCACACTTAGATCTATCTAGGATAATTTTGATATCTGAAAATTGTGATTTGGTATTTATTAAAATTAAATTAGTCAAAATCACCTTGCATTCATTTTTAATTTATAATTAATTCATCCAGTGTCAGAAAATTCTAAAAAAATTAGAGTAGCTTAATTTCATCATATTTCATCATCTGGCCAAGTTTCATAATTTTTGGAATTAATTTGATCATCTTTCTGATTTAACTTGTAAATTGGCTTGATTTTGCACGTGTCTTGCATAAAAAATTGAAAAAAGAAAAAATATATCCTCTGAACATCAAACATTGGAAATCGCTAAAAATCTACCTAAAGAGACAGCTGCCTCCCTGAGTTCGACCTTGGACTTCCAACCAAGTAAAAAAATGGAACATCTGATTAACTTGACATTAATTCAAAGTGGTTTTTTATCCGCTCTTATTACCCGACTACAACGAACGACAAATCAATTAAGTTGAATATTAATTTGCTCGAATTAATAAGGGTAGTGGGAAGCGCATCACCTATGTAGTAATCTTTCTCCCCAACTCTCTGTGCAATCTTAAAGCTCTAGTCTGAAGTGAGAAAGGGAAGGTCATCAGCATCAATTCCTCAGAAGTGATATCTAGGTATGGTCGTGATCCACAAAATTCCTCAAAGTCAGATATATGAATATATGACTCCTCATGCACTCCTCTTGAAAACTTCGGCAGTAGATTAATGTACTCTAAATCCAGAATGAATGGACTTAATATAGAAGCGAACTATGCTTCCAGATCTGGTTTCTCATCCATCGTCCTAGGATAGAAGTCATCTAAAGCTTACAACTGCTCTATGTGATCGCCTATGGAATGCACTCTCATCTCAACAATGAAATCGCCCGGGTCTCGTATCTGGTCAATCTGGTCTCCAAGGGCATTAAGCACAACATGTCCCAAATAAGAAGGTGGGAATGGGGAGGAAGAAGATGGGATGCCAGTCGGAGTTCTGACCTCCCAAGAGAGTTGGCGGGAATGATGGGAATGAAACGAAGAAGCTGCAAACCCGGCTGAAATGGAGTGTGACCCATCATGACGAGAGGAAATGAAGGGAGGGAGGGTGGGATAGAAAGTGACTTCTAATGATAGAAAGAAGATAAACGTAACCAACTCACCAAAGACATCCAAACACAAAGCAAACCCTCAGTTCACCAATTCAACACAAGTTTGACCATGAGATTTCGGTCTTTATCTTTTCAATTTTAAAGTTTAGTGATCAGACAAAGGTTGTACAAACACTTAGGAGGCTTAATGGGATTTGGGTAATAATCCTTAGTGTGTATACGTGAGCAATTAAAATTCAAACAATGAGGGGGTTGCTATCTCAAAACAATGATGAATCAACTACATTTATTTTTAAGAGTCAAGTTTAATTAGCAGTCTCAATTTTTATTTTTTTTTCACTTTTTTGGATTTTTTTCAAAAACAACATCTAACAGGTTTTCCAATTTCCTGTTTGAATTATGTGAGTGAAATCAAGGGAGGAAATCAGAGAAGCCAATTTGCGTTGAAATATGATGCATACAGAGATAGAAAATGCGTATCGTGATCCATCACTCTATATGCAATATGATCCGTGCATAAAATTAAATACTGAATGGAAAATAACTATATGATGCACAAGGAAATCAACCTTAGCGAGCAACTTCTACTGATTATGAAGAATAATAGCTAGCCAATCGAATCGAGTTCGGAGTCTGATCTTGAGAGTCACTTGGTGCCCGCCACAATGGGTCCTGCTAGCACTGTATGTGACTCTCAAATCCAATCAAGCTAACTTTTTAATTTATTTTTAGCTAGGTCCAATTACGATCTATAGGTACAGATAAGCAATCATGTGTTGGGCCTTAGCTGATTACGTTACAATAAACAAAAATCCTATGTCTAGGGGCCAAATCCGCAAGAATCAAATAGAAAGTAAGGCGGTGAAATCAAGAAAACACAAAATAACGGTGAGGTCCCCTAAGTGCACCAACACTTGGCGAAACAGACCCTGAATAATGTCCAAGTCCAACAAGAGTCCAAGTTCTAAATTATTACAATATAATCCAAATGTTCTCTAAAATAAAACAATTGTCTCCTGCTCTTCTTCTGCTCCTCCTCCTGCGCAAGTCCTTCAAAAAGAAACTGAGTCAGCCTCTAAGCGGTTCCTCGCACAAAAATCAAAGTAAACGATGGTCAGAAAATAATTATAATATGTATAGATAAGAAAGGTAGAAATATGACTACTAAGCTATGCTCCCCGACAACGACGCCATTCTGATGACATGCCTGACAACTCAGGTTAAGTATGCAAATAATCAAGGTCGTTTTGACCTGAATCACCATGCGTAATCAACGAGAAAAATATTTATAAACCATGTAATGAAAAATCAATCAATGAGATGTAAGCGGTTTTCGCTTTTAGTTTACATGGTATACCAATCAGGGTCGAACACAAGTAGTACGATTGAAAAACTTAGCAGTCAAATTTCAAAGATAAAATTTTTGGTCGTTTTTGATTTTTCATTTTTTTTAAAATTTCAAACGAGGAACAATATGCACAAGGAAAGAAATACACACATCACAATCTTTTTGTATTTTTCACAATAGTAAAAGCCACTCAGAAAATTATAGATATTATATTTTTGAGTTTTACATGTTTTAAAATATTTTTGATAAATTTTTCAAAATTTTTTAACATTTTTTTTAATTTTATAAAAATCAAACAGTGGAAACAAACGTAAACAATGCACAACCAAGAGTATTTTGCACCTTAAAAATACTTTAAGTGCCAAAACTCCTGGAAATTATTTTTATGTTAAAGAATAAACAAATATCTACATAAAAAACTGAGATCGCGATTTTTCTAGAGCTTTCTACAATTGTCTAAGATTTTTAGTTTTTTCTAATTTCTTTGTTTTTATAGATGATTAACGCACTAAAATTGGATATAAATAAAAGAATAAAAAACACCTAATCTATTTTTTTGGAACTTTTAGAGCAATATTCGAATTTTTATATTTTTTTAAAGTCAAGACAGAGAAAAAGACACTATTTTTGAATTTTTTAAATCAAATAAAAAAAACGTGATGAAATTTTTATACAATGACCTGGGACACGACGAGAGTCTACACAAATTTTTGAGGAAGTTATTGACAACAAATGACAATGCGAAGAACAACAAAGTAAATGTCTGGATATGAAGGACTGAAATGCAATGTTTCAAAAGTTTAACAAAAATATTAACAAAAATAAAAGTGGTGAAGAAAATGGCCATTTACTTACATAAGGGCGTGCAAAACACGTGACTTAAGACTGGTGGGGGCTTCTTGGCAATTGTTGAAACTTCTGGGGGGGGGATTTGCAATTTTGCCAAAGATATTTTTTTATTTTAAAACTAGGGTTCCTTCTTCATTTTTGTTCCAGGAGAGCGGGAGAGAGAGGCACGTCACCGCCTCTGGAGCTTGCCTCCCACACGTGCGAGTAGGTGTCGACGGGCGCTGCGGGGGAAGGCACGATGCTGGGCCTCCTAGCGGGAGGAGGTGACACGGGGTCTGGTTCAATGAAGGTCGATCGGGCTGGGCGCTGGAGTCGGTGCTGCACACTAGCGTCAGAGAGGCGCAATGCGGCAGGGCCGAGCTACACGCGTGGGTTCCGTATGTGACCGGTGGGTGGCGGACTTCGACATGGTGGAGGGCCATGCGGTTGGTCCTGGCGGAGAGTTGAAGGATGAGCCGCGGTGGCACGGCGGACCTCGCTACGGTGGAGGTAGCGGGAGCTGGAGGCGAACGACGGTTAGGGGGTGGTCGGCGATGGGTGAAAATCGTCGAGAGGAGGGCGCAACCTCACGCAGGGGACGTGCGTCGGAGGCGCTGTTGTGCTTGCAGTGGAGGCCGTTCTGGACGTCGGCCGATGGATCTGGTGGGGCATCGGGCACCTCCTACGGTTATTGGGCGGCAACCTACTGCCTGATTTTTTTAAAAACTGCAAACAGAAATAGGGAAACTCTTATATATATATATATTTTAATTTCCTACAAAACAAATGTTATAAAAGATATATTTTATTCCTCCAACAAACGTATCGGAGAGAAAAATATAGGCAATATTATCTCGAATCTTTATTTATTAATTACATTGCACGAACGAGAATGGATTCGAGCACGGCGACTCGGTCAAAATTCATAGAACAGAATAGGTGAATGGAAAAATGTATCCGACGTTCGTGATGAAAGATCAGAACCGTATCTCCGACCACCGTGCATGGCCAGAGTTGGGAGATCGTATGAGATAGGATGAGAACTTGTGTGGATCAAGAAGATGAGATGAACATCAAATCGGGGGCGGATCAAATCAGGGTGGAAAGTTTTTAGGATTTTAAGATCTAAATTTTAATGAAATTGTAGTATAAATTACGTCTAATAATTATCGAGAAAAATGACAAAAAGTAAAATGGATCTCACCTCGGGATCAGATACGCCGTGATGGCCTCTACGAGGATCGACTCGCTGTCACCGGACGGCTCGGAGGCTGGGCACCCTTTTACGACAAGATTGCTCTCTGTGATCAGGCTCTTCTCATCAAATGAGGGAGGAGGAGACGAATAAAAAGAGAAGAAAAATAAAAATGGAAAGAATGCACAAATAAGGAATGTGTTTAGTGGTTTATTAAATTAATTAATTATTATGAAATTAGTAATTAGATAAAATAAATAAAATAATTAATTTACAAAAATTAATTATCCACCTTAATGGTGGTTATTTAAGGTATAGAATCATATCTTTATATACATGGTATGTTATCAAATCAAATAAATGAATAAATTGAATAATTAAATCCAAATTTTGTAATTAATTAAATTTAATTTAATTAATTAATGTTAGATATTTATTTTTTGGTAATTTTTATATAAGGAAATTAGTTGTATACAAATATTATATACATATAATATACATATGCACAAATAAAGAAAATATTATTATTTAAATAATTTATTATTATTTATTATTTGTAATAATTAAGATAATATTTACAATGATGTACATTATGTATAAAAAGTAAATATGAATAAGTATATACAATAAGCAAGTGGTGAAATTACACAAACCACCCTAGAAAACTGATATTTCAACAGTACATCCAAAAATTATAAAACCATAGCCATTCGAAATATAATTTAATTTAGAGTATAATGGAAGTGAGTTTGATTCAATTTGAGTTCGTATGGAGATAAAATTGGTCTTTCAATTATTACTTTAAGGCTTTTTTTGAGTGTGATTATTTGCGATCTGTATATTATTTTATTTTAAAATTATTTATTATTTACAAATTATGTTTGTTTACAACTTTTATTTAGAAAAAATATTTATATTGAGGTCAATTTATGTACAAATAAAATAATGTAAGTTTTTGTACAGATATATAGGAAAAAATATTTACAAATTATTTTTGGATTTTGGATTAAAGACCCTATCTCCCCCTACTTTATTCATGGCCAATCAGGTCAAGTCTTGACCTTCTCTTGGGGTTTGGGTCAGTATGTATTTATTTCATAAATGCATCCTTTAATTTTCTTTTCTTTTCTTCTTTATTCTTTTATTTTGAATATATAAAGTGTAAAAATTGCATATTTAACAAATGCATGTAAAATGGTAATTTCATGAAATTAGTAGGTGTTTACAGATGTTTGACTAAAAAAATGAAGCTAAAATAAAAGAATAAATACGATGAATCGTGGATTCATCTGGAAGCTTCGCTTGAAGCAACATCGGTGAGCTTGGATCACTACCTCCGATCACTCTTTGTCCACGCCTACGCTTCAACGAAGTTGCTGCTGTCACCAGAAACTTCAATCCACCAGAATATTGGGGTTACAAATGGTAGAGAGGGTTCAAATCCAAAAAGAAGGCTTGATGTTCTTATTTATAGACAAATGGTGGAGGCGACTTGCGTGGAGGATCTTGTCCTGCACGAAGAAGATCGATGGTTTCTAATTTTAAGACGTTATTTAGGAGGTCTCATTGACAATTTTTGTTCAAAACTCCAGGCATTTTAATCATTGGTTGGTATGTGAAAAAGGTAAGAAGTGGGAGGCTCGAGCTGTTATGACAAGTCAGAAGAGGCAGGGGCAGTTGATTGGAAGTCAACAAATGCTGGCTCCTGGTTGGTCCACGTGGACTAACCGGAAAGAGTTGAGATTAATTCCCTTATTAAATAGATTAAAAATAATAATGATTTTATTATTTTTGTAAAAATATGAAAAATATTTATTATTTTGTTTAGTATTTTATTCTATTTTTTATTTTACAAGACCATTTATTAGATGCTAATATTTACATGTATATACGTAGATATTGATACCTATTTTTGATGTATTTTTATTTTTATTTTGTATCGTGTATTTATTATTATATTTACATATTTTATATATCTATACTTATTTAATTTACATATTTACATAATTTGTGGTATTTTTTCTGATTTTATTTGTTTTCTTATATATATGTATGTATTATATAGGTATAACTTACTTCTTTATATTATAACACTTTATTTATTTTAATACACTTTTCATGCATTTATTTTATGTTTATTATTTACATTTATTTTAAATAGTATTTCTGAATATATAAAAATATAAGAAATGTAAAAATACAAAGAATAAATATATTGATTATTATATACATGTATACAGTATAATAGGGAGCAAAAGCTAACTTTTACATCTCAACTCTAAATTAAATGAATTCATCTTCGTTAAATAGATAAATTTAATTTTATGAACAATAAAGGCGAGTTTGATCAATTTTGAGTTTGTATGGAGGAGGTACATGTTTGGGAATTTTTCTTTGCGGCTTTTTGTTCAATGTGTCCCTGGTGTACTATATATTATTTTTGAATGAAGCCAAATTGGTATTTATCTTTGTATTTTTACGTACAATATTCATGTTGATGGTTTTATTGTTTGAGGTGTGAAAATTGGAAAATAAAATAGGTCCCAAAAGTCTATAATTGAGCTATAAAATTAGGGTTTTTGTGTGGAGTTTTCTGTATAGTTTGGTGCACTATCTTCCCCTACTTTATTCCTTGTCGACCAAGTCATCATGATGACTGGATCTTGGGATCTAATGTGACTCGATGTTGTTGACGCTTCATTCCTTTTCTTTTCTTTTCTTTCCTTTATTCTTTTATTTTTATGTTAAATATATATAATTGTGTAATTTTTATAGGTTAATAAATGAATGTTATTTTGTACAAGTTAATGCTATATACATGCAATTTACTAGGGATTTAAGGCCCAAATGAAAGATAATGGTGATGAAATGGAGATTCATCACCCCTCCTATACGTGCCTTTGCTAGTCCCTAGCAAACACTTATGACAATAAGTGCAAAATAATAAAATAAAGAAAGAAAATGAAATAAATTGGAGTGATTTTAACTTTTAAACTTATCTTCATAAAATCAAATTGTGGAACTCAGTCGGACCTTTTGGAATTTAGGTTTGGTCAGAACCTTATCGGGAAGCAGACTTGAAGCTCAACAACCTCTAAGAACCCCAAAACTCTGCCGAAGTCTCCTCAAAAGCTAGGTCAGAACAAGTCTATGTCATACACATACCCTTATGAGTTATGACTATGAGCCTATCTTGTACATTGTAGGTGATATGTGGCTCCTCTCAGCTGAAGTGGTAAAGAGCCAGTCTTCTCTAACACAGTGACCCTAATTCCCCAATCTAACAACTCTTTCCTCAAGAAGTAGGGTATCCCCTTCTAAGTTCAAGTGTAACCAACTCAAGAAGAGGTGGAGAAGAGAATGGACGGTAGATAGTGTAACTACCTATCCCAGGACTCTTGACCAGTGAGCCAAGTCCTACAACGACATGCTCATATGAATAATTTGATTGTGAAGCACATGATTGCTTATTTCATATATACATACTCCAATGGGAATTGATTTTTCTTTGAATTTGCTCTTCTCTTATTTTCAGAGTTTTTAATTTTTGTATTTTTTGAGTTTTATTCACAACAACATTTACATAAGCACTTTTCCCTCTTGAGCCAGTAGACTATCCCTCTTTTGAAGAATTATTACAACCCACAACCTCCTATCCTTGGACGTCGTCGCTACTGGATCAGGTTGGGGTACAATGGCCATAGATTGTGAATTCATATGTTCTCATTCACTTATGTCTCATGCTGACAACTCTATCTTTCTACCACTTCATCTGAGTTGAGCCAAGTGTAAGGTGCATGTGTCCAAGTTAGGTCGCTATCGACAAGAGTCATGCATGTGTTTTGAAATGTTCTATTTAGGATGCCAAGATGATATATGAACCTAATCTTGTGGTCTCAAAGAATTAAGTTTAGCGAACCTAAAACATCTCAATTACAGTTCCTATGAGGTTTATGTGATTAAGTGGATTAAGGATCCACCAAGCTCCAATATTCGGATTTTATGTAGACTAGTTCAATTGTCATTCTCAATCCCAAAAATGCAAATATTCTACTATGAAAAGAAAATCTTTTTGTGTGACAATTTTCTTTTTGAAATTTTTATGGATTTTTTTGAAAAAATTTTGCAAATATTTATACAATTTTTAAAAAACATTATGCAATTTTTAGGGGTTTTGGACATTTTAAAATTTTATCAAGTTTTTAAGGGTTAGTGAAAGAAGTATAAACAAATATTTACAAGGGAATGCATCAATATTTACAGGAAGTCATTGTTGATTTACACTGGGTATTTATATAGGTTAAATTAGTTATTATTTGGTTGGTTTTATATACAAGGCTTGTAAATAATTTTATTTGCAATGTATAAGGTTCTCAAAATAGTTTGAAAACAATGTGATAAATATTTTGAAAATGTTATCTTGCAAATAACTTTCACCAATAATTTTTCAAACATTTACAAATTTTAAAAATCATTTTATAAAGATTTTTTAAATAGTATAAATAGATGTTTCAAAATTTTTACAACCATTTCCAAATCATTTGCAAATTGAATTTTCAAAAATTTAATTGAAACAAAAGAACCAAGATTTTTTCAAATATTTACAAAAGATTTTTACAAAGGTTTGATAGCATTTTACAAAATATTTCCAAATGATTTTCAAAAAAATTCCAGGTCATTTTACAACCATTTTCAAATCATTTTGCAAACCATTTTCAAACCAAAATATTTATAAAGAATTTTAAAACATTTTATACATAATTAATGTGTGCTCTTCACCATTGGTTAATAGTATTCCCTTACCCATATGGTATATTAGTCATTATTCAGAAATACAAAAGTATGAGTTATGGCTAAAGTATATACAACGTATATACGACCCTCTATACTTAGCTTGAGCAATGTCCTCATAGAGATCAAAGAGAGAAAGGATGATACAACTCGTGTTGAGTATAGGGAAGTCTATACCACAACTATGAAATGAACAAACGAGACATCGACCATCCCCCATACTTAGGATCAACTAATTTTAAGTATAGTAGACTCCATACAAAATCAGGGAGAGTCGAGGGCTGGGATGAACATATCAGTCAGCTCAGCTTGCCTCCCCCTATACTTAGAGTAAAATATCCCTAAGTATAAACAAGTAAGGAGACAAGTGAGGGATCGATGAATGAAAGGAAAAATAAAAGTAAACAATGAACACATCCCTCCCTTTACACTTAGGGTAAGAGACCCCTTAGTATAGGAAACAACAGACATATTGAAACATAACGAATAAGAACACATAGTGGTACACCCCCTATACTTTGGATAAAATATATCCTAACTACATACATACATATTCGACAAGAAATCTAGGGTGTACACAACAAACAAAAGAAAGAAGGAATGAAATATGAAACACACACACACACACACACACACACACACACACACACACACACACACACACACACACACACACACACACACACACACACACATATATATAAGAGGTATGGAGTATTGAAGCACCTTTCAATGAGCGTTAGGTTTTACGCCCCAAGCTGAGTGTAAAGGTAAGAATAATGCAATATCAAGATTCATGGCGACATTAGTCAGCCGAATGTCGTCCTTATAATGCGATCTATGAGAGAGAACCACAATGATCAGAAAAATACCCAAATAAGTAATCAGGTGGGTGTCTCTTATCGTCCAAATAGAAAGACGATTTTAATAGGATTTGATAACATTAAGGCATGCATCGTCTTGTGGTAAAATTGAGGTGAATGCGCAAAGACGAAGTAGTTGGACGTGGAGAAGGAGGGATCAACCATGGAATCTTCCATGTCAATCACATTTTCAATAAGATACAAAAAGTAAGGACCAAGTGACTCAATATGTAAGGTGATATCCAATGGACATAAGGTCACAAGATCAGAGAAATCATCAAACATCTTGATGAATTTGTGATTCATCACTTTAAAAGTTGAAAATAGAGCTTCGTACCCGAGTAATTAGATGCACATCATTAGTTATTCTACATTATTAGCATTCATACACTTGTAGATAATATTCACATTTTATCATGCATATTTGCACGAATAAGAAGCCTAAATTCCTTTGTAAAAATCACCTACATATTCCCGTAACTTCCCAATTTTATTTATTTTTCACTAACTCAGAATTGAATAAAATCAATTATATAGTGTAATATTACTAACACTAATTAAAGAAAAATATCAAAAAATATTAACATGTAAATTTGCCCATTAAAACCCAATCCCTTGTTCGAAACTAAAAGCCTTAAAACATTAATATCTCTCTTATACATTCTCCTATGGACCCCTACACACCTTTGATTTAATGTATGTTAAATTAACTTAAATACAAGAACAAATTCAAAAGAATTGGAGTTCATATGTGAAACTTGGGTTTTGGGTCCCTATTGTATATTATACATATTGACTAATTTGAACTTATTATTTTATATATAAAAATAAATATTTTTGATTTATTTGTTTTGCAGTTATTTTCATTTAATAAAATGTGTGAAAATACAAATAAAAATTGAGGAAAAAAATCAAAGAAAATAAATCAACTTGAGTATGTATAATTAGCCTATATATATGTTCCTTTTATTTTGTTTCTTTATTTTCTTAATTATCAAAAATCCAAAAAATTAGATTAAGGTGTAAATTTCTTATTTCTTATTTTATCTAATTTTATTTTGATTTTTATATTATTAAAAATTCTAAAAATTCTAAAGTACAAAAATAAGGTATTTTATATCTATAGAGTAATACCAAAAATATTTTTTGTGCAATATTTTTTTTATTTTGAATACTTCACAAAAGTTGTAGATCTCATCGAGACGAGCAACTTTCATGTTGACTACTTTTTGATTTGACCTCTTTTATTTTTTCTTTTTTATTTTTCTTTAGATTTTATTTTCAAATTTTATGAAAGCGATACGTGGTAGCTCCTGGAGCTGTAACGTGTCACCTCCTTTTCATTTTATTTTATTTCTTTTCTTTTTTTGTATATTTATATTTATATTTATTTAATTTTTATTATTACTTATTTTATTTATTTATATAATATCATTATTATTTTGTTTATTTATTTATCTCTATTTTACTTTTATTTATTATTTTTATTATTTTTATTATACCACCATATGGTCTCCCCTACACGTGCCACATGGTGCGCTTTTGCTCTCCATGACCGGATCCTGCGAACCCGACCACTTCCCACCTCTACGTGCAACATAACCTCCGCCTGCCTCCTGCTCTCTCTCCTCACCCCTGCATCACCCAACCTCCCCGCGCATGACAGACCATCTTCCCACGACCTGCAACCACCTCTGAGAGACATGTTCCCTTGTGATCGTGTCTTCCGTCATCTGCAATTGCCCTTAATGCTTCACACCCCGCTCTCCATCGATATCCATCCACCAATTCACGAGAGATGATCTCCTGCTCTTTTTTTGTCTATGGTAACAATGGGACACGTGGAAGTCGAGTCACAATGAGAAGTCTTCTCCTCCAAGCGAGATCTGACGAAGAGACTTCATCGTTGTTGCTGCCACACCACTGCAACTAGAGCTCCATTGCCGCCAAGGTGTTAAGCTATGATCAGAGGCGCTTCCAACCTCTTTCTTAGGCGATTCCGACCCAATTTTAGGTAAACTCTCTTTATTCTCCGTCGATCTCTTCCACCTCTTTCCCTCTCCTTCCTCCTTTTTTTCTTTCCTCTATAGATCATCTTATCTTCTTTCCCAACTCCACCAATCATTGACAACCATTCTACCGTTCTCCTTCACCGTCTACTCGCCGCCTTCCCTCTCCACCTCAACTGGCCATCCACCTTCATCTCGCTCCACCTCGCTATCACCGCAGAGCTCAGCATTGTCGTTCACTCCATCACCTTAGAGCCCACATTCTCCCCCCATAGCTCTGAGATACATCGACAAAAGCTGCATCGTCACCTCTCCAGCGACATCATCGAGACTCATGCCGTCAACTCGCATCGCCTTCTATCTCTGGATACGAGCATCGTCAAGCCGCAACAACCCTTCAGCTGCCTTGCCCTCTCCACACAGATGCCACTAAGTTTCCCCTTGACCACCACCTCCTTGATCTTCAGCGACAACCTCACTGCCAGTCTTCGCACACCCCAAGCCACACCATCGCTCGCTCTGCCTTCGACTGCCTTCGCAAGCCGAGCCTCAGTCCTGCTACTCGACCCTCTGAGAGTACGTGCGTAGCATGTGAGCGCAAGAAGATATTGCATTGAGTCCCTCTGATTTCTAGCATATTCCACAAACTCCCCCGCCTCCAAACCGCACGTGTCCGACATGCAGTAGTGGACAAATTGCAGCAAACCCCTCCCAAGATCCTAGTAATTGCATATCAGTCCCTATAGCTTGCATGTAGTTTAATTTTATTTATGTAATTTGCATTTAGGCACTTGTCTTTCGATATTGATTTGAACCTTCATTTTGCATTATTTTTCATTTCAAAAATGATATCTTGTTTAATAGTGTATGCTCTATCATTGTGGATGATGATTTTATTTTGGTGAACTGTGGTTTATTTAATATAATTAAATTGGTGAAAAATTGCATAATTTATCCACTGCATGCTATTAAATTTCTAATAAATCACAGTTGCTCCAAAAATTCTCAAAAAATTCATATAAGGTAGATTTAATTGTGCTCTATTTTGTTTCTAAAATTCATCTCATTTGCATGCCTATCGAAATTGCAATAAATGAAATGGTGATTTGAGTAATTTTTTTATTAAGTCAAAGATCAATTATTTTTAGGATCTATTAATTATCTTGTATACCTCTTTTATAGACTTATCTAGGATAATTTTATTTCTGAAAAATAATTTGATTGTCTATTTATTAAACTAGATTGTGAAAAATCACCCTGCATGCATCATTAATTCATAATAAATTCATTTGCATCAGAAAACTCCAAAAAATTGCAATGCATTCATTTCATCATATTTCGCATTTTAGCCAAGTTTTAGGACTTTCAGATATCATTTGAAAGAAACTTGCATTTTTGCCCCTAAATTGATCGAATTTGCATGTCAATTTTTGCATAAAAAATAAAAAATGCCTCCCTAAAAATCTAGTTTATTTCTAGATTGACTTTTGGCCAACTTAAAAAATGCCTCCCTGAGTTTGACCTTGCGCTTTCCCAAGTAAAATATAAATTTGTTTGCTTTCTTTAGTTGAGAAATTAATAAACCTTTTTGATTAATCTGAATTTCTTGCCTACAATGAACATTTCAAACGTTAATTTCATTGAATTAGCATTGGGTAAATTTTGGGTTCATAAGATGACACCATACCTGGGAGGTACAACTTAGATTGATTTTTACAAAACTTAGGTCTTAGGTTTTCCACCCTGGGTAGTCTGCCCCTTAATTTTTCTTATAATTATATCTCTATTTATTTCTTGTATTTTTATTTTCCTTTATTTTTTTAGTTATTTTTATTTCATTTTGTGTATCTCTCTAACCACCATCTTATTTTTTTATGTGAGGGATCCGACACAACGGAGTAACTACTTAGGTGGTTGAGCATCTCATGAGCATTGGAGATCGACTTTTCTGGGAATTAAGCTGACTGAAAGAATTACAAAAAATTAAGATTTATTTGAGTTGTGAGAGAGTTTAGAGTCTAGAATTTTATTTTTTGCATTTATTTTAATTTTCTAATTAATTTGTAATAATTGGGTAATTAAATTTTTATAACGGATTCCGTTTGGGATCTCACATGTGTAATTGGACATTGGACACTTATTTGAAACCTTTTTGTGGTATGCAGAGACATGTTTCACTCTTGGGTGAGGGTAGGGCTTGACTTCAGCGGTTCATAGGTTAGACCTGCACATGCAACTCTAAAAGCTTTATTTAGGCCAAATGTCCATCGCGTGTGCTCGTTTAATTTAGGATCACACATTGACAATTAATAATACACACCTTAGATCATTCTACTTAGTCAAATTGAAATCAATTCTTCCTCGCTAATAAATTTTTCTATGAGGTGTAGTTTCATCGCTTTCATTTCATTCAGGATAGTTTTTTTAAATTTGAATTGCATCCCGCATGTAGAGCATGAGGATCACTATCAGTCTTCTGAACTGGGCATGCTTCATTGATTTATATTGTTGCATCATCTTTTCTCGACTCCTTTCTCCTTGACTTTACAACTTACGATAAATCGGGACCGTTTGTGAGGCGTGCCTTATGTGGTGGATCTAATTAAGTGAAAATCAAACTTAAAATAGAGACTGTTAATACAACTTTGACCCAAAAAATTGACCAAAATTAACCCTTATTTTTGGGAGAGAAACCCCATCATTATATGTAGTTACAACCTCTAGATAGAGTGGGTGAGGATGCATATACTAAGGTTAGAGCCCAAATCCCAGGACTTGCCTCCTAAGTCTCCATTTCTGACTCTTGCAGATTTGGGAGCTGCAAGGGCTTGCCTTCGACCTTAGTATACATTTTGTATAAAACTGTGTGTCTCCTTTGAGGTTTAATTGAACGTGGCAGCCCGGGAAGATCACCTCATTGATTGGGAACATGTAGAAGCACCACTGGGCGTAAGGTGACTCACCCTGTGTGCCTGTATAAAAAGATTGTTTTATCACTTAATTAAAATAGAAAGATAACCAACGGACCTTTGAGACTATCACTGTGTAAGTTGGTGAAACTAGGGTTTGTTCTTGGGTTTGTTTTTATGTCTGTCCATGTGTGTTATTCCTATGTGCAATTGCATGTTTTCACTTCAATCTTCTTTCACTTATCTCTCAAAAATGTCGAGATATTGGTCCATGTACCTTGACCTCTCTGGTCACTCCTCCTCGACCATACATCATTCATCTTCGCTTTCTCCTCTTTCTGTGTACCATCCACCATCCATGGGAGACCCTTGTGGTCGGTTTCACCCCACCCTGATTATGAAGTCAAAACTTCGATTGACTTCTCCACTTCTCTGCGTTTCTCACCTACTCCACATTCTAACACTTAGGATCCATTTCCATCCTGGGATGACTCACCATATTCTCGAGAGCTTGCTGGAATTAAAGAACCATTCGACGTGCAAGCCACTACTGAGATAAATAACGGGCAGAGTTACCTACCCTCACCTACTTCATTTCCTCTTTATATTAATAATAGTTTAGGTCAATGAATCACACATACACATCTTGCCTGGACCTTAGGGTATTACATGGTCGAACAAATGAACTGAATGGAGAGGCTTCCACACTATGATCTTTTAGACTTGGTTGACTTTAGGTATCAAGCTCACATTGACCAACCTTCATACCAAAAATTCGGAGAGCATACACATATACGGAATTGGACTCATGGGCTAGACCTACAAGCCCCTCGTACATTGAATCCATTATTTGAGGCTCTAACCAATATCTGCCATCTGGATGGTCCATACTCGACCCAACATTACATGCTAGAGTCTAGGTATGTTGAGTATGAGACTCCGAGTTCTCAGCAGTATCCTCCGATCGAGTAGAATTTTCCCATGATTTATCATGAGAGCTTTTTGGAGGATGACATTTCTAGACTTATCAAGAAAAATGAATCATTTGATAACGAGTTGAGAGATGTCACTGAAATATTGGACTCAAATTCTTCTAGCTTGGGTACGAAGGTGGAAAAGAAAATAAATGGATTTGATGATGACAATCAAGCAGACGCTAGGGAACCCACACACTCTGTACAGTTGGAGTCCATTCTGCCTCCCTCTTCTACTAACCACTTTCCTTCTAGTCCAGAGTCTGTACATTCTCTTACTCCTTCACCTATCAAAGATGTCAAAAAATAAAAATCCTAAAAAGGCCAAAAAAGTGGAAAAACTAGAAAATCTCATAAAAATTGAAAACAATTTAAAAAATTAGATCCTACCCTTAGGGAAGCCATTACTAAGAAGTTGATTCTTAAGCTTCCCTTAATAAAGACCATAGAACACTTTTCGGACCTCAAAAGATTTGTAAGGAGTAAATTGATGCCCAAGAGGTCAGGAAATAAGAGAACAAGGATAGAAAGACACCTACTATCTATGG
Organism: Ottelia alismoides; assembly: GCA_037367405.1. Classification (NCBI taxonomy): domain Eukaryota; kingdom Viridiplantae; phylum Streptophyta; class Magnoliopsida; order Alismatales; family Hydrocharitaceae; genus Ottelia; species Ottelia alismoides. Next base: position 134,445 of record JAZKJV010000696.1, read on the forward strand.
CCACCTCCTTAGTAACGGGGAGAAAAATTAAGAGCCACAGAATGAAGCGATTGCCTAGGGTTGAGTGAGAGATCAAAGACATGATCTTTACCCATGCTAGAATCGAAGATGACTCATCTGTGAACATCCTCCCGACCTCCGTGTTTGACAAACTCAGATCAATTCGATTTTGAGGAATTATTCTAGTCATCATTGCTTTCCGAGTTGCTCCCTTAGAGTGGACTTTACTGTCATTGATATTGAGCATCGAGGAGAGTTCACCCAATCTACCATTATTTTTGGGAATATATTCTTAACCTTGTCTAAGGTGACTATTGATTACGAGACTAGGGAGATCGAGTTTCTAGCATTGGTTATATATCAACAACATGTGACATTTGAGGACACAATCCATCCCAATGCGACCCACATAACCATTGACATTCATAACCATCAAGAGATAGATGAGTCCTGTCTTTCTACTACACCTAAGATACTAACTGTTGAGTTGACCATTGGTTCAGAGACTCCCTACACATCCACATTTCCCGCTGCTTGCATCACTACCACTTAGGAAGCTTCTATAGAGGACTCACAAATAGAATATCTCTTCGAGACATACATCATCTTCTTTGATTGACTTGATCATTTCGATGATTTGGTTCATGTACCTTCACTATCACAGCCACGAACCAGAGAGACAACAAACATCTCACAAAAAGGAAGCCATTTCTTCTAGTTGGTCTTCTAGTGAGAAGGTGAAGATGATTGATTACTCGAGGCATTCCCCTGAACCCCTCAAGGCGCGTCACTTTCATCATCCTCCATACTTTAGGTTCTAGAAAATCTAGGATGGTCTCCTCTGAGGGTTCCTCTTCGGATTCCAATGATGTGATCATCATAAATGGGTATGGAAAGGCTGTCATTCAACCTTATGCGAGCAAGCCAACCTGTGTTAATAGTCGATGGATGTTTCATCCTCCTCACCACTATTCTTCTGGGGGATGATTCCCAAAGTGACACATGTCCAAACTTCATCTTCCCTCTCCACTCATGCCAGAAGGTCCGTCGCAAACCTCTTGATCCTTATACATTCTTATTCCATCTTGTATAGTTTTCCTTCTTTTTAATCCCTCCCTCTCCCGTGATTCGTATCACTCGTATTGTCTCCATATCATTATCATTTTATGGCTACATTTAGGATGACCAGATCCTAAGTATATGGAGGAGAGTAACTCGACTCGCTCCTTCTATTATTTTTCATTCTTTATATGTATATTCCCCAATCCCTTTGGTTCTCATACCCAATCCTTGTCCTATACTTAGGCTGACCAGAGCCTAAGTATAGGAGAGACCTATGCCCACCATGTATATTTATTCATCCATTTTACCGCTTGACCTCAATCACCCCATTTTTTCTCTTCTTATATACTTAGGCTGACCATAGCCTAAGTATAGGGGGTGGGTCGACCTATATCCTTTTCACTCTCCTACGCTCAGTACGAGCTGTCTTTTCCTTACTTTTCATGCTTTAAAGACGTAACACACGCTAAGTATAGGGGGTGTGTATGTATTACATATATATACTTTACCCATAGCTCACACTTTCACGTATTTTTGTATATATTATGCAATAATTATGGGAAGGGTAAAATTAGTAAAAAATAAAAAATAGATGTATACTTGTATATTATGTATATTGTATACAAGATGTAAATTTTGTATAGTATGTATAATACTCTTTGTAAAATATGTATAACCTTTGTAAAATTCTTGTAAATAATAATACTTTTGTAAAATTGTTGTAAAATAGGAGGTGTACCAGAAAATAAAAAATCCAATAAAAAGGGCTTCTTATTTACTCTTTCATATCATTCTCGCATTCAAAAAAATTATCTTGCGCTTCATTCATATGTATTTCATAACATCTGCATAAAACTTGCATATCTTGCATATGCAAAGTGGAACTTTAGTGGGTTCTGAATCAAGTTATGAATAAAAATCGAGGACAGACTTGATTTGTCCTTAATCTACTTAATTTCAGAGGAACCTTACAGGAACTGGAGTTGAGACTTTTCAGGTCGAGCAACTTAATTCTTTGAGTCTACAAGACTATGTTCACTAGTCATCTTGATTGGTCTAAGTCAATATTTCATACACATGCATGATTCTTTTAGACAGAGACCTAAGTTGGATTAGCACCTTGCACGTATATCTTCACTGATGCGGTGGTGAGGGATAGAATCATCTGGCAAGAGGCGTACATGAATGGAAACATATACAGTCACTTTGAGCGGCCAGTGCACCCCAACCTAGTCTAATGGCATTGCTGTCTAAAGACATGAGTTGTGGGTTGAAATAAAGCTTCGCATGAGGGATGGTCTACTGGCACAATTCTTCAAAGACCCCAAAACACGTGCCGAAAGAAATACTCTATATCCATAGGGGCACAATAAGATCAATGCATTGCAACAAATTGTTCCACCAAATAGAAGCATATGTATTCAAAAGAACAAAAAAGAGAGAAAATAAAGTTATGTTATGACCACAATGGTGCAGCTTCAGAGAGACTGCAGATCTTCATGGAGATTTATCTATACTGTTCAGCTTCACAAGGAGATGTGGCTACACAGGACACAGTCCATTTCTCTCCTTATTTTTCTATCTTCTTCCCCTTCGATTGTGGACACAACACGTACCTGAGCTTAGAAGGAAATACCCTGCTCCTCGAGGAAGGAGTAGAGATTGGGGAACTAAGGTCACCTTACTAAGAGAAGGTTGTTCTTTGTCACTTATGATGTGGAGAGCTGTATTTCACTTACACGGTACAAGTAAGATTCATAGTCATAAGAATTTGTATATGAGGACTTGTTCTAACCTGATATTGAGGAGACATGAATAGAGACTTGTGGAACTTAAAGTATGTAAGGTCTTAAATCCTATTCCCAATAAGTTGACGCTAAACTAATAATCCAAAGTTCGAGTCAATCTCCATTTTCACATTTTATTCATGACCTTGGTATGCAACCCAAATCATTTCACTTTTGCATTTCATTTTATTTGCTTGAGGGCGAGCAAGGATTAAGTACATGGGGTCGATGAATATGTAATTCTTCACTCTAAAAGTTCAAAATAGAGCTTCATTTCCAATTAATTTGCTGAATTTTATCAGTTGTTTTGCATTATTATCATTCATGCACTTGTAGATAATATTTGCATTTTATTATGCATATTTGCGTAAATAAGAAGCCTAAATTCCCTTGTAAATATCACATGTATATTCCCATATCTTTTTCTATTTTTATTTATTTTTAACTAATTCAAAATTGAATAAAACCATCTATAGTGTAAATATTACTAACACTAATTAAAGAAAAATGCCAAAAGATACTAACTTGTAAATTTGCGTAATAAAACCCAAACCCTAGTTCGACTAAAGTCCTTAAAACATGAATATCTCTCTCATACAATCTCTTATGGACTCCTACTCACTTTTGAATTAATGTACGTTCAATTACCTTTTGAAAAATATATTCAAAAGAATGAGAGTTCATATGTGAAACTTGGGTTTTGGGCCCCTATTGTATAATGTATATAATGACTAATTTGACCTTATTATTTTATATAAAAAAATAAATCTTTTTGATTTATTTATTTTCATTTATTTTATTTGATTATTGTTTTAATAAATAGTGTAAAAATACTAGATACAAATTGAGGCAAAAATCAAAGAAAATAAATCAACTTGAGTATGTATAATTAGTCTGTATATATGTTCCCTTTATTTTATTTCTTTATTTTTTTATTATTATAAACCCCAAAAATAGAATTAAGTTGTAAATATTTATTTTATATTTTTCTCTAATTTATTTTTGCTTTTCTATCTTATTTATAAATGCCAAAAAATATCACAAAATACAAAAATCCGGTATTTTATATCTATAGAGTACCACCAAAAATACCTTTTGTATAGATGATTTCTTTTGATTTTGGACCCTTCACGAAAGTTGTAGATCTTGTTGATACAAGTAACTTTTATGTTAACGACTTTTAGATTTGACCTCTTTATTATTTTGTTTTTAATTTTTTAGATTTAATTTTCAATTTTTCTGAGAGTGACACATGGTAACTCCCGGAGCCGCCATGTGTCACCGCCTTTTATTTTATTTTATTTTATATTTTATTTGTGTATTATTTATTAACATTTATTAATTAAATTATTTTATTTTATAATTAAGTTGAATTATTTATATTGTATCATTATAAGTATAATTTTATTTATTATTTTTTTATTATTTATTATTTATATTTTGATTTTTGATTTATTTATATTTAATTTTGCTTTTTCTTTTATTTTCATTTCACTGCCACGTGGCTGCCCCTGCGCACGCCACATGGTGCCCTCTCTCTCTCTCTCCATGATCGCATCCCATGAACCAAGTTGCCTTCCATGCCTCTGTACAAGACACAACTGTTGGGCACCTACACCTCCCTCCTTCTCTCTCTCCCCTCACCCCTCAATCGCCCAACCTCCCTGCGACTGCTGCACCATCTTCACATGACCTACAACCATCTCCGAGAGATATGTTCCCACGTTTCTACATCTTCCGCCATCAGCAACTACCCTTAAAGCTTCGCACCCCCTTCCATCGATGCCCATTCACCAAATCACGAGAGAGGATCTCCAGCTCCTTATTGTGTCTCCGGTGACATAGGGGCATGGGGAAGTCGAGTTACGATGAGAAACCTTCTCATTCAAGCAAGATCTGACGAAGAGACTTCGTCGATTCTTTTGCCACACCACAATAGCTAGAGCTCCACCATTGTCGAGGTGTTGATCTACGATTAGAGGCACTTCCAGTCCTCTTTCACAGGCGATTCCGACCCCCTTTAGGTAAACTCTCTTTTTTCTCCGTCGATTTCTTCCACCTCTTTTCTTCTCCTTTCTCTCTTTTTTCTTTCCTTTGTCGATCATCTTATGTTCTTTCCCAACTCCACAGATCATCAACAAGCATTCCACCATTCTCCATCATAGTTCGTTCGCCACCTTCCCTCCCCCACCTTAACTCGCCATACACCTTCATCTTGCTCTGCCTCGCCATCATTGTAGAGCTCAGCTCTGCTATTTGCTCCACCACCTTGGAGCCCATGTTCCTCTGCCCCTTCATAATTTCAAGATATGTCTAAAAAAGCCATGTCACCGGATCTCTAGCGACCTCCTCGAGTCTCATGTCGATGACTTGCACCATCTTCTGCCTCGGGACATAAGCACCGCCAAGCTATAGAGGCTCATATACCTGTTCTTCCCTCTCCACACAGAAGTCGCTACACTGCTCCTCGATCCCTACCTCCTCGATCTTCAGCAGCAACCTCACCACCAGTATTTGCACATCCGAAGTAGTGCAACCGCCAGCTCCACCTTCGACCGCCCTCAGGAGCCAAGCCTCGATCCTGCTGCTCGACCCTTTAAGAGCACGTGCGCAACACGTGAGTGCAAGAAGATATCACACTGCGGCCCTCTGATTTCCAACACATTCCATAAACGCCCCACCTCCAGACCAAACTTGTTCGACATGCTTTAGTGGACAAATTTTTAGCAGACCCCCTAGAGTCCTGGTAATTACACCTTAGTCCTTGTAGCTTGCATGTAGTTTTATTTTAGTTACGTAATTTGCATTCAAGATCGTGTCTTTGGGCATTAATTAGAACCTATATTTTGCACCTATTTTTCATTCCAAAAATGTTACCTTGTAGAACAATGTATGCTCTATCATTGTGGATGATGATTTTATTTTTGTGAGCTATCGTTAGGATAATTAAATTGGTGGAAGATTGCATAATCTACCTACTGAATGCTATTGAATTTGTAATAAATCACCAGCTGCTCCAAAAATTCTGAAAAATTCATAGTAGTAGCATTAATTATGCTATATTTTGTGCGCAAATTTCATCACATTTGCATGCATATAGAAGTCACAATAAATGAAATGGTGATTTTAGTAATTGATTTTTAATAGTTCATAGATCAATTATTTTTAGGATCTATTAATTTTCCTGGATACCTCTCACATAGACATATCTAGGATAATATGTAGGATAGTTTTTATTACGAAAAATAAATTGATTTTCTATTTACTAAAATTGATTTGCAAAAAATCACCCTGCATGAACCAATAATTCATAATAAAATCATCTTGCATCAGAAAATTCCAAAATGATTACAGTGCATTCATTTTATCATTTCACATTCTGACCAAGTTTTCAATTTTTGGCACCGTTTGATAGAAATTTACATTTTAGCCCTAAAACTTGATCGAATTTGCATGCCATTTTTATTTCCAAAAAATTGAAAAAATGCCTCTATGAAAACCTAGTTTCTAGATCGACTATTAACCAACCTAAGGAGACAGTGGCCTCCCTGAGTTCGACCTTGGGCTTGCCCAAGTAAAATACAAATTTGATCGCTCACTTTAATTGAGTAATTAATTAAGTGGCTTTTTCTATCAATATGAGTTGACTGCCAACAACGAACATTTTAGACGTTAATTTCACTGAATTAGCGTAGGACAAATTTTGGGTTCGTCCCATCTCAAGCATGTTCCATCCTTACGAGGGTTGTCAATGATAGAAGACTCAAAGGAATCACAAAAACCGAAACACTCGATCTCGTGATCTGATAGATCGGAGGAATGACTAGAGAGTGAAATCGAGTGTGAAGAAGATGTTGCATCATCCCGTAGATAACATTCGGGGAGTAAAGCAAGATGATCGATGAAAAATGATGTAATGTTGGCATCTACACTCTCATTCTCGAAAAAGTTATCAAACTTATCACTCAAGAGGATATAAGGCGGATGAGAGGGTCTTGGTTTCTGCTCATTCTTTCGTCAGTTTCCTCGGGTAGATAAATGTGGCATAGGAAATTGTTGGTACTCAAAAAACAACATTTGCCAGATTGGGTTAAGATACTTATTATGTATGTGTTCTATGGGGAGCGGGAAGTTAGGGGGAGAAAAATAAATTGGGTGATAGGATAGATGAAGGAACATAGGTTCTTGCTCAGTGTCATGGAGTACTGAAAGAGATGGCACAACATGATCCTAAATCAGGACATGCAAAACCAACTCAAGGATCTATATATGGAAATAGAAATGTGCTACATCTATTTCATCATCCAAACTCAGTATGTCCTCTATGATGACATCCTCACCCTGGTGTGCAAGAGTTTATAATCAATAATAGCATCATGCAAATCAGATCCACAATCCACCAAAGAAAGCACACTCATTCCAGCCTCAATGATGCCCAGCTCAGTAATATGATCAATGTCCTCATTACGGGACTCATCTCGTAGCACAACATAAGGATGGAAAAAGACATACAAGATAAGATACTAGACAAGAAACCAAGGGTTGAGGTAAAATCGGATGAGACAAAATTGCAATTCAATAAGAGAGTCATCTTGAACTGGACCAGGGATACGTCGGGTGATATGAGTGAAAGATAGTCGCAAGTTTCAGCTTAAAAAAAGAATGACCCATAATCACTACATAGGTGATGACAAAGAAAAGGAAAGAGGACCTAAAAAGTGAGAAAACGCAAGGACTATGAAGACTCAAAGAAAGATAAACACAACTGGGTCCCAAAAGCCGCAATCAAACACAAAGCAAACACCAAACTCACCTACTCAACACAATGAAGATCATAAGAGAGCGGCCGTTATCTTTTCAATTTTAGAGTTAGGTGATATCAAGTAGTTGAATAATTAGACACACGTGTACAATCTCATAGAGTTTTTGTGCCCAAGTAGGCAGACCACACCTACTAGAACACAGGACACTTCGTCTACGGTCAGAGGAAAGTACTGCAGCAATAACAGGGCCCAAGAGTTGACCCAAGTGCTTAGGACACAAGTCTAGTGTTGGGTCTTTATTCCCTAAGTGTGCGTACCTCACTCAGTCTGAAAGATACCAGTATCCAATGTGGGAGTTGCTCTTTCCAAGGCAATGAATCCAATTACGTTTAACTTTAAGAAGGTGAAGTAAACAACCCCGGTTTTATTTTGGTTATCACCTTTTTTTGTTATTTTCATGCAAACACCTAACGAGGTTTGAATTCTTTGTTAGTACTCTAGGTTATCAAAATTAGAGGAAGAAGTTGGGAAATTAATGCAAGCAGAAATCAATGATGAATTCTAAGTCAGAAGTGCTCACCTCGCTTCCAGATGTTCTCCATGCGGGATGATAGACATAAATTGAAAATTTAAACTATATGAAATGCAATTATGAAATCTCCCTAATTTAGAAATTGATGTTATCGTGAAGAACAATATGTTGAATGCTTTGGTAGGAAACCCAAAAGTTCAATCTTGGAAGGTTGTCGGTGTCCAAAAAATCGGATCATGCAAGTACTTTATCAACCTTCTCATGACACTCGGTATCAGACCTAGGAAAACAACAGTTAGATTTGATCTAAGTCCAAGCGTATCAGTGAACTATGGATGCGTGAGATAATTAGGAATGTAGACCTTAGATTAATTGAGAAAGAAAATCCTATGCCATGGATCAATCACACAAACCAATAAAAATAAAAGGTTAAAAGAATCAAATCTTGAGAAAAAAGAAGAAATATTGCAAGAAAACTGCGAACGATCAGGTCCCTGGGGTGAACAAACACCTAATGAAATGGAACTGTGAGTGTCCAAATGTCTCAAAGAGTCCAAATTATTACACATTAAATAGTCTCTCTCTCACACACTTAAATACAAAGTAAAATAAAAGTGCAATTGCTCTTAAAATATCTCTAGGTCTTTCTCCCACTGCTCTCTCATGCTGACTTAGTTTGAAAAGCCGACTCTGCTTCACATGGGTGCACAAGACTCCTAAGAGCTCCTCACTCGATCTGTGGTCCCTTGCAACAAGGTTAAACAAAGAGATGGTCAGAATAATTCTATATAAATAAAGAATATAAAAAGAAATAGAATAACTAAGGCAAGCATACAAAAGAAGAAAAACAATCTATATGACATTGCTCCCCGCAACTCCATTTGTTAGAGAGAGAGGTTTTGCACTAGTATGCTAACCAGTCACGATTAGCAATCGTTACATGACCAAGTATCTCTCCAAACAACAATCAACTCACACAAGATGAATAACGAAATCAAAGTGAAGTGAGTCAAAATTTATTTTAACTCTACAAAGTATGTGTATAGTGACAAGTATGTAGAGTTTCGAACCATAGAAAGCAAAAAGGAGTAGAGACAAATGAGCAACCTACATGGTTTTTTGTGTATTTTTTGTTTTAAATTGTTTTTGTGGATTTTATATTATATTATATTTTAATGGATTCTCAATATTTCATTGTTTTCTATATTTTTATATTTCATACTTTTTAGTTTTATAGAAGATATAATATGTAAATATATAGTAATAATAATAGTAATAGATAGAATAATATATATATATATATAATAAATGTAAAAAACATATGAATACAAATTAGAGCAATATTTTTCTCTTTTAGGGTCTAAAATATAATTACATATATTTATAATTGATAATAATTATTATGATTATATAGTATAAATAGTCTATATATGGTTTTTATATTTTTAATTATATATATAAAAAATTACAAATAAAATATTTTTTATAATTGTATCTACTTGTATGATTTTTCTAATAAAGTTTGCTAATTTTTATTTATTTTTAATTGATTAAAATATATAAAACGTGGAATAAAATAAATATGTAAGATTATTTTGGGTTAAAAAAAAATAGATAAATCATTTAAAAAAGACAAAACCAGTTTTAACATTAGTATATAATATAAATAAAAATATATAACAGAGAATTAATTTTAATTTTTTTGTATAATTTTCCTGATTTTATAAGATTTTGACATTTTTATGATGTTTAATAATTTTCTTTTGTATTTTTTGTTATTTTTGATTTAGAGAAGTCTTATATAATAATATAGACTATATTTTTTTTAGAATTTTTAAATATGATTTTATAATTTTTTATATTTTAATTGGATGATAGCAGATAAAATAGCTCATTTTTCTTTTTGAAAAATAATAAACAACAATAAGGGCCTAAACGAAAATCTGCTCGTGAATAAGAAAGATCTAAGGCATCCACAATAATTTTCAGCAAATAAGATCTCTTTTTAATAAATGAAAATACTAAAATGAAATACAAGCAGGAACATGGACCTATTCGTAATTTTCAAGAACTAAAATGCATAATGTAACATATCCGAGCATTATAAGGGTACATGCATACATTTCCACAAAATAAACATATTCAACGCCTAGTAGGCACTAAAATGCAATTATCTAAAAGTTCAAGGTCCTCTAAGAAATGTTCACACAAAATATTACACTGAATATGCAAAATATGGGACTAGATAAAAATATAGAATTCTATAAGGGCCTAGGTGCAAAATACCCAACCGCATATATGGGCACGTGGGATGAAGTGGATTGGACCTAGGTGCAAATAGAAGAGAGCACGTGGTGTCACAAGAAAATATTACAATTATATTATAATGTTACTAAATAGTTACTGGACTAAATAAAAATAACAAAAAATAGAAGGGTACAAGTGAAATATACCCAATGAGGCACGAGATTCAACAGATGAAAGCGCACTGCATAGCTCACTTATGTGTGATCGGACAGAGAAGGAGACATAACGGTTCTTGATCGAATGGATCTGGAGGTGCCCGAAGAACACCATAAGAGCAACAACTTGCTTAGCTTCGATTGAATATTTCTTGCAGCTCCGACCATTATTCATCGCTCCAACAACCTCAGGAGGATCCTGAGGACTTCCTCGTCTGCAGGTGACTACCAGAAGTGTCAAGATCTCAGTGATAGGGACCTAGAGCTAGATGTGCTCCACATGACCTGGAGCTCAAAACGAAGCTCCAAAGCTTTGGCTCATGCCTCTCTTTGTTCCTTAACCTACACAAAAAGGTAGTTAGGCTCTAGACAGTTCTCCTCGACCCTAAATGAAGTTGGATTGCATGGTGAAATGGATGGGCATCGAGCTTTGGAAGAAGTGAAGGATAGAGATCGGATCTCCTGATTTCCTTGTAAGAATCAGGGAGAAATGATGGGGCTTTTGCGAAGAGATGAAGATGAATGAGGATGAGGTGCTTATGGGTCAAAACACAATGCGATTCATGGTGAATTTCATGTAGCTCCCTCTCAAGGTGAACAAACTTGTAATTAAATCTAAGTTATTGATTAAATGCTAAAAAAGACTAATCTATTATATTGGAAAGAGAACGCATTGAAAAAAATATAAAACACAACTCTTATATATGGAATAGGGTGCGGGAGGAATCTTCACTTGAAGCAACATCGACAAGCTTGGATCACCACCTCCAACCACTCTTTGTCCACGCCAACACTTCAACGAAGTTGCTGCTGTCACAAGGAACTTCAAGCCACCAGAAGATAGGGGTTACATAGGGTAGATAACGATCAAATCCAAAAAGACGGCTTGAGGTTTCTATTTATAGATAAATGGTGGAGGTGACTTGTGAGGAGGATCTTGGCCTGGTGAAGAATCCCTGATTCTCACTCTTTATTCTTTTATTTTAGATATCTAACTTGGCAAATCATGTAAATGGGTGTAAATACAATAAGTTAGCATTCAACATGCATGTGTTAACATTGTATAATTAGCATGTATTTATGCAAAAATAAAAGAATAAAGGAAAAGAAAAAGGAAGGAGGCATTTGTAATAAATACAAAGTAACCCGAACCCCAAGAGGAGGTCAAGCCTTGACCTGATCGCTAAAGAAAATAAGTAGAGAGAGATAGGGCTTACTCTATGCTGTACATATCACCTATATGTGTAAATAATTATTTTTGGTAAAATAAAAATAAAACATTCTTTTTACCTCCTTGTATATAGTCCTAAAAATTAAAAAATAAAATAAAAATCAGAAAAATAAAATAAAAATAAAATCCTCTCTCATTTGTACAAAATACATGTACATAGGTTACATTCCCTATTTATTCTATACCTATAATTAAATCATAAAAATAAAATAAAATTCTTTTGTACTCCTAAACTTATGTTAGAAATAAACAAAATATAAAATTAGGGTATTTTTGTAAAAATAATAAAATAAAAATTATTGTACAAAATACATAGGTATATTATACTTGTATATAACACCATATATTGTATATACACTAATTTATTTTTCAGAAAAATAATTAAAAATCATAGAAAAATTCCTTGAAAAATAATGAACATTTTTCATTTTATACAATTTTATTTTGAATTCATTTACTATTTTTTATTGATTTTATAAATAAATTTGTAAATTTCTTTTTTCTGATTGCTCCAGGCCAGATATTGACCTCTGGTCAACGCCCTCTTCGAGGCCTGACCCGACCTGACTCTTTCTGCCGGAGCTTCTTCTCCCCTTTTTCCCGATCGGATCAAGCCTCCTCTCGATCCGATTTTTCACCCAAGCTCTCTCATTGGATCCATGACCCGTGCAGATCTTTAGGAAGGCACGAATCTTCCTAAGGTTGCACGATTTTGCCCGATCATCTCACCCCCTAGGAAACCTATATAATATATCCTCTAACTCCACTGTCACGTAGCTTGTTCCTCACTCCCACTTTGACCCCTAGCCACCTCCAGCTGAGTGACAACTACTCAGAGAGACCCTTGGAGCTCGGTTTGGTGGAGTGACGACGTAGCTCACCCTTCGTGGCCGGAGATCCGTCGCGAGCAGCCTCCCCGTCCACCACGATGTGGTTGAGGACATAACATGGACTCCCATCTTCATAGGAAGTTCCTGAGCTCATCCAGACCCTCAGGTACTACCCATTTCACTCCCATCTTCTAGTTCGATTCCATCTATTCCATTCCGCTTCACCTACGTTCTTCCGCTCTGTCTACCTGGTCGGAGCCTCATCTTCCATGCATATCCGTACCGATCGATCCCTCGACGAATGCCTCACCTTCCCTCGCTACTTATCCATATCAAAACGAGCTCACACGAGTGCGATAGAGTCGATCTCCATCCTCCCTGCATGCCAGAGATCAACCACCCACCTCGCCGTCGCTTCCCTTATCCTATTCATCAATAACTTGGGTCAGAGCGTAGCCCCGAACCTCCTCTTCCTTTTACAGGTACCCGCGTGCGTAAAAGGACCCTTTTGAGATGCTCACTTCCCCAACGGAGTATCTCCAAGTGGAGGTCCTCCGACCGGCACATCCAACCGCCAATTCTCCATCAGAGCCTCCCTCTTGACGCGGAGTCGTTCCACGAATACACCGGACTTGTTGGGTGTTTCATCAGTAGCACAGATCATCCCCCATGCCTGGTTGAAGCTCAACTGGGCCTTGTTCTTCCAGTCTTATCCTCTACCGTACGATTTGTTCTAGAGTAATAGTTTCCATCAGAGCCGCCCGACAGCAACCCCATGCAGACCGTTGGATCAGCCTTTGCAGACGTCATCTGATGCGCACGTCCCTGACCAAATCTGCACTGTCAGATACTTTCCAGGGGAGGATCAGAACCGTCAGGACCCCCACACGCTGTGCACGTGCCCCGAGGGGTATATTATTCTTTTACCCTAGTGCTTTTATGCTTTGCTGTTTAGTTCATTAAATAGATATGTAGTTCAGATATTTTGCATATGAACCCCTGTTGTTTCCCATATTTACACTTCAGTCCATTTTGAGTGAACCCACGTGTCGTCCCATGTGGGTTTGTGGTGTTTTTGCAATATCTACCTTAGACTTTATCCTTGTTTTGCTTTGAATGAAATATTTTTGAAATTTGCATTAATGCCCCTGTACATGGTTTATTGAGCATGTACGTGAATTAATTGGACAAATTGTAGGATTAGGCGAAAGCTTTTTATGTATGTTATCTTTTGGGCCTGAAACTTTTATATAATTGCAAGTAGGTCCCTATGCATTGTGTTTTGAATCAAATAATTACCTAATTAACTCTAAAAATTTCATAAAAAATACAGTAAGCTCCTGATAACACGTAATATTTATGGTAATTTTTGTAAATTAATTTAGTTTTGTTTTATATTTTCTAAAAATCAAAACACCTAAAAAATGTTCTTTCTGTTTTCTAAAATACATAAAAATTGCTTTAAAAATTACAAAATTATTGTATGCTTATCTTTGTGTGTTTAACTTTAGAATTATTTTTGTTGCAAAAACCCTTATAAAAACCCTAAAAAGCTAAAAAAATCTTATAAACTTATAAAAAGCATTAAAATAACCAAAAAAATAATTTCTGTTTTTTAGTTAGAATAATTATATTTACTTGTTCATAAAAATCACAACCAGGACATTAGGGTATTTTTCATATTTTAAACTTGTCTTTTAGTCCAAGATGTACACTATTTTCCATTTTCACCCTTGCTTGATTTTTATAAAATCATGTAAAAATAAAAAACCCCATAAAATCACCAAAAGCATCTGAATATTTGAAAAACTTAAAATTTTTTATTTCTTGTTTTTTAGCATTTTTGACTCTTACTAAAAATGGTTGAAGCTTGTACCTTGTTCTTCTTCTTATTTGTTTTGTTTGTTTTCTTATATTGAAAATATAAAAAAAAATTTGCAAAATTAAAAACCTTAAAAAATATGCCTTTTATTCTATGATTAGGACTACTTCATAGGTTACACTCTGCTCCTTGTATTCGACCTTGGTCGTTATACTCGGTTAACTAATTAACGAAGACCGCTAACATTGGATTTTGTGCTTGATTTGAGTGGTTCTCTTATTTTCTTGTTGAGCTTCGACCTATTTACTAAGGTTACAAGGAATCCTGATTATTTTTCATACTTAACCCTAGTTGGTAGGCTGCTCATCAAAATGACGCCATTACCGGGGAGCACGACTTAGTAGTCTTTTCAACCTTTTTGCATATTTTGATATCTATATGTTATAATTGACCCATTTCTGTTTAGCCTTTTGTGCGAGGAACTGTTCGTGGATGACTTGGAGGAGACTCGTACATGAGGAGGAGCAGGAGCACATCAGGAGTAGTTATAGTAAATAGATTAGCATAGAGTAGTTTTTATTTTCCAGCATATTCATTATTATTATTATTATTGTAATAATATAGGGACACTCAAACTCTTTTTGGACTTGGCTTATCGAGGTCTGTTTTGTCGAGCACCGGTGTGCTTGGGGGACCTCACCGCGGTTTTCATCGGTTTTGTTTTCTTTGCATTTTTATAACCTTTTATTCTATAAGAATTTGGCCCTTATATTTAGGAATTTCTTTAATTGTGATGTAAATTACTTAAGGCCCAACCCCTAATATCTTTTGTGTACCTATAGATTCGTAATTGTACCTTATTAATAATTCATAATAAAGAGTTAGATTAATTAGATTTGAGTCTTCATGCCATGAGGAACCACATACAACGCTAGTAGGACCCGTTGTGGCTGGCACCGAGTGGTTCCCAAGATCAGACTTAGGACTTGATCTAGTTAGCTAGCTACCGTTCTTCGCGATCAATAGAACTTACTTATCTAAGGTTGTTTTCTTCTTGCATCATTTAGTTTAGTTTAAATTTTTATCTTTAAATTTATGCGTTGATCACACTGCATGTAGAGTGATGGCGGCAAGTACGCATCTCTTACTTTGCATGCATCATAGTGTTTGATCATGCATCGGCTTTTTCGATTTCTCCCCTTGTTTTTGGATTTAAAAGAATCAGAAGATCGAAAAATTCATTAGGCATTTGCTTGTTATCGAAAAATACCACAAAAAGAGAAAACCATAAAATTGAGACTGCTAAACAAACTTGATTTTAAAAGATACCTTACTTAAAAATCTATTTTGGGAAAGTCATCCCCTCATTGTTTGGTTCGCTTGCGCGAGAGAGTGACCCGCACACTAGGTTAGAGCCATACCTGAACTCTCATTAGACTAATTGTCTTGGGGTTAGTCGTTCTCTAGTGAGGATTTCTGCGGTATCCAGTAACGTGGATCGTGACGTCCTTAGCAGAGCGAGTTGATCGGGTAGCCGGTAAACAGTTCGCAACTTGTACTGGCTGGGAAAGATCTAGCTGTGGGATTGGGCTAGTCTCTTGGGAGCATCGGGTTCCTAACAACTTGCTTAATTGCTCTGCAAGACTGAATTATCACCTAAATAAAATTGACAAGATAAATGACCGAACCCTTACGGTCATCAGCTCAGCATTGCGTAGGTGAATTGGGGGTTAGATTGCTGATCTTATTTGTTTACATATTCCATCCACATTTCTTCTAGATCACAATGATGGGTCGGAGGTCCCTTAGGATGCCCTTGGCAGCACCGCTCTCGATCACTCCGACTTACTCATCTAGGCAGGTTCCGAAGAGCTTGGACCAACTCTCTGAACCCGAGTTCGATTCCCCATTGTTCCCCCTCGACCACCCTTTTTCCAGTCCTGAGGTACCTGAGCAGAGAGCCACACAAATATTTGTTCATTTGACGACACCTAAGTTAGGGTCTTTTGCCTTTGTTGAGACCTAAGAGATGGCCAGCAGCGACGGACACACCAATGGACAACCCCGGAGCGCCACGCATGTTCTAGACCAGGGCGCCATCAAAAACACCTTGTTAGCCTCCCTAGAGATGATGCAGCATCAGATCAGAGATCTGGGAGCTTTTATGGTTGAGGTCCATCAAGATTTAGAGCAAATGCGAGCTAACAGAGAAGAGCAACAACGAGCAGCCGGTGGAGACATTCCCGCAGTTGGTGGAGGAGCGGAAGGCCAACCAGAAGAGCCGGAGGAGCAGCCAGATCTAGCCAGGCAGCCACGACTGATGCGATAGTTGCACAACCCTGGTGCAACTCTTACGCATCGTTGGATCCAGTTGTCAGTATTTCTGGGCGACTTCAAGCTTCCTCCCCAGACCATTCAACTCTTTCCCAAATTCCATGGGCTTGCCACCGAGGAGCTGCATCTAAATCTGCACAAGTTTGAGATAATCTGCAGCACTGTCCATGACATATTCGTGGACGATGACACCATCAAGATGATGGCATTCCCTTTCTCCCTTGTAGACAGAGCAACCTACTGGCTAAAGCATTTGGGGAGATACATCACTTCGTGGGAGCAACTCCGGTCTGAGTACTTGAACAAGTACTATCCACTCGGCCAGACAAACGTAGCATGAGCTTTGATCAACAATTTCTCCATGATCCCCAATGAGCAATTCCATGAGGCGTGGGATCGATTCTATGAGCTCATCGACCGGTGTCCACATCACGACATATCCAAGCCCAACCTGGTAAAGAGTTTCTTTTGTGAGCTGAAACTAGAGCTGCAGAAGCTAGTGAACGCTTATTGTGGGGGCTCCTACTTTGCCAAGGACGACGACCATGTCTAGGCCATTTATGCAGAGATGGCCGAGAATTACACTGTGATGTCCCAGATCCAACTCTACACTCACGGTAAGCCCTCACCCCATACCGTGTCCTATCAAAGGATAGCATGAGTTGATGCAGGTCCATCCACTTCTTTAGCAGTTGCAACACAGGTAGAGTCGACGGCCGTTGACATGGACATTATTAGCATGAAGCTGGACCGCATTGAGATCATTGAGAAGAAGAAGTGCTAGGGCATGACTCAGATCGATCAGTTGGCACATACCTGAGTGACCTGAAGACCCATATCATGTATCTCTAGGAGGCATAGATAACTTCTCAGCCTCGTCTCAGGTCACAGCCTGATCCTACCAGAAGCATCTCGTCACAACACTCTGCCCCGTTTTGCCAAGTCCATTACATCTAGGCGGAGTCGTTACAACAGTTGCATCACTGATTAACGGGTTTCTTAGCGGTTTTAGAAGGTTAAAATTAAGTGATTTGAGTCGTTGCAATTGCAATTCAACCGATTAAAGCATTAACTTCAAATGATAAATTTTTACTTGTACAGTGGTAATCACAAGGTCAATCCACAGAGACATAGGTAGATTTTAAAAAATGATTCACAACTCGAACAATGCACAAATTCAACACTATGTGAACATGCTCAACAATTAATAAGGTGCACAAGATGATGTTTCTTTTATATTCGTACAGAAAAGTTACTCTCAACAAGTTATCTAACCATTCTCATTTCGAAGATCAATTCAAATGATCAGGCAACACACAAATAGGAATAACAACCAATTGGCCATAAGATTTATATGAAAGGGGAATCACTAAGTGCATTAATTCAAAGTCAATCGATCTATATTTTATCAAGCCCATTCAGAATTAGTACACAAAAGGAGCATATTCAACAAAACATGATCCTTTTTTTAAACTTGAGCATTAAATAACACAATATTCTGGCCATTTGGCCTTTTGGAAATCAAATAAAAAGGTTCAAAGTAACATAACAAGTTTTCACAATAAAAACAACATACATGAAACAAGTACTGAAATTAAGCAACAAATGAAAACAGAGATGGGTTGGATGTCATCACCTAATCAAGGGTAGCCACTGCAATGTAGACGGTCACTCTACATGCGAAGAAGGCGCAAACATTTTGCTCAGATCAGTGGTGTGTGCGACAGAAGGGTGTCACATGGCTATCACCCGCACGTGCTTGTGCTGGAAAATGCTCGATGGCTGGAATGGATGTGAAATGACGAGGATGTTGCGGTCTAGAGAGAACTCGACTTCTCAAATCCGTTGTGCGCGAGAGCCCCTCGAGGCTCGACTGGCTCTACCCATCATTCTATCTTCCACTTAGGAGCTATGCTCTACTATTGAACCTGTGAAGGGAGGAGGAAATAACATCAGGGAACCGATCTCGTAGATAGAGCATTAGCCATCATATTTATAAAACAAGTATGTTGAGGCTGATCTTAATGCAACAACTGCCGTTGTGTGAATACGAGAGAAAGGGGAGTGGGGGAGGAATAACTGTTGCAGAGGTGCGCACAACGCGCACGCAAGCGAAAGAAGGATGGTATTGACACATGAACTGTGGATGTTGAGTGGAGGATTGGCGGTTGCTGCACACGATTGAAATGGGAGACGGGCGGTTGCCATTACTGGTACGCAAAGTGTGCGCAAAGAGAAGAGGGAGGGAAGGAAGGTCGATGCCGGAAGGAGAACAGTAACAGATTGTGCACTGGGGAAAAATTAGAGAATAAAGGTTGACCATTGGTTTTGGGAGAACGTGTACTGCATGGGATTCAAGAGGGTTGAGATGAATTTGAAATTGGAGAAAATACAAAACGTGGGTACGTGATCATGAGAAGGGAGCTGCCCATTTTATCACAACTTGTATTATAAAATAATACAACAAAAAGGAATGGGTAATTATAACCAAATTGGCTCTAAAATACCCACTTAGGTTTATTAAGCATCTTAACAGAACTAATGTAGTTTATTATTTATAAAGATTAATAAAAGAGAAAAGCAA
Source organism: Ottelia alismoides (assembly GCA_037367405.1). Classification (NCBI taxonomy): domain Eukaryota; kingdom Viridiplantae; phylum Streptophyta; class Magnoliopsida; order Alismatales; family Hydrocharitaceae; genus Ottelia; species Ottelia alismoides. The sequence goes on from JAZKJV010000696.1 coordinate 153,852, forward strand.
GAGGACATGCATGCATACATATATATACATACATAATTATATATGCATTTTGTTTTATTTATACGAGTTTCCTTTTTATGTATTAATGTTCCTCACATGAACATTTTATTGAATTTTATGCAAGGATTCCAATTGATCTGACCTGTATTAGCAAGATGAGACCGTGTCTCATCATACCCCCATGCTTAAACTTTTCTAGTCCCTAGCAAGACCATCCAAAGGAAAAATCCTACGTGGGAGCTGGGACCAAGTTTTGTACAAAGAATAAGAGACAAGCTTGATTTGACCTTTGGATTCATAATGTGTTCGAAACTCACATGGGCTCAAAATTTCAGATGCAACAGTCTCCAAGTTCGACGAACTTTTAAGCGGGTTTGACTCCTTAGTCAATTCAGCTCATTCGATCATATTCTCATCCTCTTATGATATATGACTCGGACTTGAACTTGTGAATGTGAATAGGTATCTCTCCCACTTAAAAAGATAAAAACTTATGCAACCATACCCAGCACCCTTGGATTCCCTCTCTAGATACTCTTTCCTCGTGGAGCGGGGTATTTCCTTCTAAGTTTGGGTCAGTTGGCCAAAGAAGAAGATAGGAAGAAGTAGCTATTTGGAGTGTGACTAGTGTAGCCACATCTCTCAATTTGAGCTTGACCAGTGCAGCCAAGTCTCACAGAAAAGAAATGCCGGCTTCTACTTTTTTTCTCTTTTTTGGCACGTCTTCATGCGGGTATAAAATCTTTTTCCCACTCTTTTTGTTTTTTTTTGAATTATTTATGTTGACAAGATATGAGCATTATGTTATATTTGGTGGAGGAAAAGAAGATTTTGCCAAATGACCGTTCCTCATCCGAAGCTTTATTTCAACCCACACTCTCCGGTCCTCAGACGTCCATGCTGCCAGATAAGGATCCATATAGATACCATTCATAATGACAATAGCTTTCACACATCCTATTTGAGTCGAGCTACGCGCATGTGAATTAAGTTCAAGTAGATCAATCATCAAAGAGTATGTGATTCTTCTAAAAAATGAGCAACTTAGACACAGGGAGTCAAAATCTGCGTAAAGATTGCGGACTCAGAAAATTAAGTCAAGAAGACCTGAAGGATCCGAATTCCCAAACCTATTGAGTCTCTCTGGATATTAAGTAGATTCAAGTCAAGATCAAACTCAATCTCCTTAGTCTTTGCCTCAAATCTTGGTCCAAACTCTCACAAGGAAGAGGAGATATGTACAAAGAAGTTTTATTTTTCTTTCTTTTTTTAAATTGTAATTTTGTAAAAAAGATTTTTTTTGTATTTTTGAAAATATGTTTTTTTAAATTTTGGGTCTATCCATATGTTTTTTGGATTTTTTTATCTTTTCCATTTTTTAAATTTTTTATGTATAATTTTTTAGTGATTTTTTTCTTATGCATCTTTTTTTATAGTAATATACACATATTTTCAATTTTGAAGTTATATATATTTTGAAAACTTTTTCAAATTTTTAGAGTTTTTTTAACGTAACATAGTGATACATATACATATACATACATACATACACACACACACACAAGAAAGGGATTATAAAAGGCTTATGATATATATACACAGATAGAAGACCACCCCCATGCTTAAATAAAACCATGTCCTCATGGTAGAAAACATGACCTCATTAAACATGAAGGTAGAAAATGGGAAAAAATTGTGATTTTGTTTTTGTTTGTTTTTTTTAAGGAGAAATGGAAAGAGGAATACCCCCATGCTTATCTGATATTGTGTCACAAGAGAATGCAATTAGCATGAAAGTAAAAAAGAAGAATATCGAAGAGAATTAGCATGGAAGTAAAGAACAATAGCGAAGAGAATATACAATACATACAAGAAAGATAGAGATGGGGTGCCTCCCATAAGCGCTTGTTTTACACCTCAGCTTGGCGTTTAGGTTCAGAGATCCTGAAGAACTAAGGATTCGGTAGTAGGAAGGGGGCCATCGGGTTCAATGACAGGCTTGAGTCTCTGCCCTTTGACCCGAAAAGAAGATGAAGTGGAGGGGTCAAAGATATCAAAAGAGCCGTTATCGTAGATATTCAAGATGGTGTAAGGACCTTTCCACTTGGAACGGAGTTTTCCAGGGAAGAGTTTGAGCTTGGAATCAAATAACCAAACCTTTTGGTTGATATTGAAAGATTTGCGCGAGATGTGAGTATCGTGCCATTGCTTGATTTTGGCTTTATAAATCAAATCATGGGAATATGCTTTTGCTCACAACTCTTCAAGCTCATTTAAATCCAAAAGCTTTTTATTTCCAACTTCATCAAGATCCAAGTTACATTCTCGAATAGCCCATTCAGAATTATGGCGAATCTCAATGGGAAGATGGCATGGTTTCCCATATACTATACGAAATGGGCTCATACCAAGAGGTGTACAAAAAGCTGTACGGTATGCCCATAGTACGATGGGAAGATGTTGAGACCAATCTTTCCAATCAGATCGGACTATCTTTATTAAAATGGTCTTTATTTCTCTGTTGGAAAGCTCAGCCATGCCCTTCGACTGGGGATGGTATGGTGTAGCGACTCTATGTTCAACTCCATTATTATACAGGAGCCGCCGCACCGAGGCATTCAGAAAGTGGGTGCCACCGTCATTAATGACTACTTTGGGTAAACCAAAGCACGAGAATATGTCATTTAGGAACTTAGTGACAATTGCGCTGTCAGCAGCGCAGGTGGGAATTGCCTCTACCCAGCGGGAGACGTAGTCTACTTCCAATAAGATGTACTAAAATCCCTGAGATACCGTGAAAGGGACCATAAAATCTATTCCCCAAGCATCAAAAACCTCGACCACATGCACAGGAGTAAGGGGCATCATATCTCGTCTAGACATTCCTCCAGTGGTCTGACAAACAGGGCATTCCTTCACAAACCTGTGGGCATCACGAAATAGGGTCAGCCAAAAGAACCAGATTGTAAGATCTTGACTACAGTATGCTTTCCAGAGTGATGTCCTCCACACCCAAAGGTGTGGAAGTGGGTAAGGACACTCAGTATCTCAGACTCCGGAATACAACGTCTCCAAATGCAATCAGCCCCTTCCTAAAAAAGGATGGGGTCCTCCCAGTGTTACCAATGGGAATTAGATCAAAATTTTTCTTTCTTGGTCTTGGGCCAATGATCTGGAAGACGAGAAGTGACAAGGAAATTCACCATATCAGCATACTAAGGTAACTGACCTATGGTGAGAATGGACTCATTGGGAAATTGGGCAGTGATAGGAGTAGGGGTGGCATCAATGAAAGACTCATATGGTGGGAGAGAAGGAAGACGAGAGAGATGATCCGCTACCACATTTTTTACTCCTGGCTTATCTTTGATTTCAATATCAAATTCCTGTAGGAGCAGTATCCATATCAGAAGTCTCGGCTTAGAGTCTTTCTTTATTAACAAGTACTTGAGGGCTGAATGATCAGAAAAAATGATAACATGAGCTCCTAACAAGTACGATCGAAACTTCTCCAAAGAGAAGACTACAGCCAGCAGTTCCTTCTCAGTAATAGTATAATTAAGTTGGGCCTCATCCAACTTCTTGCTAGCGTAGTGAATGGCAAATGGCTTGCCATCCTTCCTTTGTCCAAGAACCGCCCCGACTGCATAGTCAGATGCATCACACATGATCTCAAAATATAAAGTCCAATCGGGGGGTTGTAAAATTGGGGCCTCAATGATGGCATGCTTCAAAATCTCAAATGACTGAAGTGCTTCTTTAGACATCTCAAAATCACGGTCCTTTTCCAACAACCGAGTCAAGGGATGGGCAATTTTTGCAAAATCTTATATAAATCGTCGATAAAAGCCAACGTGCCCTAAGAAGGATCTGATTCCCTTGACGTTCGTAGGCGGAGGTAAGTGTGTAATGGTATCTAGCTTGTATGGGTCAACCTCCATGCCTCTTTCAAACACAATGTGTCCCAACACTATCCCTTTCTTAACCATAAAATTTGATTTCTCGCAAGACAACACCAGATTAACATCAATGCATTTCTTTAAAACCCTCTCCAAAAACTCTAGGGGCTCATCAAATGAGTCGCCGAAGATGGAAAAATCATCCATAAAAATTTCCATAAAATCCCCCACCATGTCCGGAAAAATAGCCAGCACACATCTCTGGAATGTAGCTGGTGCATTGCATAAGCCAAAAGGCATTCGCCGGAAGGCAAATGTCCCGAATGGGCAGGTGAAGGTCGTCTTCTCTTGGTCGTCAGGAGCGACCGTGACCTGATTATAACCCGAATATCCATCAAGAAAACAAAATTATTTCTTTAGTGCCAATCTCTCGACAATCTGGTTGATGAAAGGAAGAGGAAAGTGATCTTTTCGGATTGTTTTATTCAACTTCCTATAATCTACACATACCCGCCAAGTTGTGGCAACACGGGTGGAGATATCCTCCCCTCGGTCATTCTGGACTACCGTGAGGCCAACCTTCTTGGGAACCACATGAAGGGGGCTAACCCACTTACTATCTGAGATGGGGAAAATGATCCCTACGCTCATCCATTTGCAGATTTCTGCCTTAACAACTTCTCGCAAATTTGGATTCAAGCATCTCTGAGGCTCCCGAGAAGTTTTGGCATTATCTTCAAGGAAGATCTGGTGTGTACATCAAGAAGGGCTAATTCCTCTTAGATCAGTGATAGTCCATCCAATGGCCCTCGATCTTTTAAGAACCTCAACGAGTCTAGAATACTGTGTATCATCTAAATGAGCATTGATTATCACTTGAAGTGTTTGATCTGAGCTAATAAAGACATACTTTAGGTCCTTTGGAAGAGGTTTAAGTTCCACTTGGGGAGTAGTGCTGGATTTATCAAATAGATCCGAGAAATCCAATTTTTCAGAAATTGGGTGAGTAGAATACACATCCTCTATGAGAGATACATGGGAAACAAGTGAAGAGGCATTAGGGATCAAGCACTGCAGTTCTCGAATCTCATCGGCCATGATCTCTATGCAATGCTTCATTAGGTCCATATCAAGTTTCTGATTAATCAATAGTGAGGCTAGTGAAGGGTCAACCTGGACTGACGGAGCCAATGGTGAAGACTCATGGTGACCTGAGTGTGAAGATAACTGATTCTGTCAGTAATACTCCATCAAAGTAAACATATCAGCTACCTTCCTTGCAATGTGAGGAAGGTCACTATCAAAAAGGAATTGAGATAATGAATACCCCCCAAGAAGGGCTTGTTATCTCAAAGGGTGGGCTCATCATGGGCATCATCATAGAAGACAAAGCACACAACTCTGCATCCAACTCATCGCAAGCCATATCTAATTTGCAGAAGATCTCATCGTGAGAGATGGGAGTCGAGTCCAAACACTCAGACTGGTACTGTATGTTTTCTGCAAGTCCAATTGTGTCAGCCAGAGAAATGGTGGCATTGAGTGGGTCAGATGCCACATGATCAAGAACAATCTCGGTGTCCAAATAGGATTACTCCTCTATACATCCACATTCATCATCTTCAGTCTCATGACCAGTGGGGACAACAAGATCAACAGGAACGATCTCACCATTGACCTTGAATTCAACTTTTCCCAACTCAAAGTCGAAGTGGGCTTTAGTTGTAGTGAGAAAGGGAAGACCCAAAATTATTGGTGTTTGGGCCAAGGTCTTAGTGGGGTCCATCTCCATAACTAAAAAATCAATAGGGAACTGCTTCCCTTTGACTGTCACTATAACATCCTCCAAAAGTCCTTGTGGTCTCCTAACAGATCGATCTGCCATTTGTAAAATCATTGAGATCGGCTTGAGCTTTCCAAAATCAAACTGCCACAAAATGGCAGTAGGCGGGAGTTTGAATGAGGCACCATTATCAAGGAGAGTACGCTTGAAGGACATATTACCAATGGTACATTGTACCAAAGGTGCACCAGGGGTCTTCATCTTATGGGGGAGGAGGGAGGAGATAACATTGGATGTAGCTCGGGGAAGCACGTGCTGTTCCTCTTCTTGCTCATTATTTTTCTTCTTCTTAGATCACCTCCGACGTATGCATTTTTCTTTCAAAAATTTTGAGTAGGCTGGAACCTGCTCAAGCACCTTCAGAAGAGGGATCTCAATCACAATATTGGAGAATAGTTTCTCCAATTCTGGGTCGGTGGTGGATGATTTGGAGCTTTCCGTAAGCGAAGTGCCCTCCTGAAAGGGGACGGAGATGACAGTGGGTGAATGGGATTGTGGAGAAGTTGAGACCACTTGAGGGAGGGTGAAAGTGGTCGTTCCAGATAAGGGGTGCAAGCCATTCTCTTCATCAGATTTCTCTTCATCACTTGTCTTGAAATTACAATGTTGAGTTGTGGGTGTAGACATGGACGGAGATGAGTCAACCACTTCAAGACTGCATGGGCAGACTCATTACTAAAATTACCAGGGGTCTTGAATGTCACAGGACCTTTTTGTGGATGATGTAAGGTCCCTTGGGAAGTGCCCGCTACAGAATTGGGATTCTGAAGGCTTGTGGTGATAGCGTGGCAAATAAGATCGGATATCTACAAATTGCCTAGCATTCTCTTGATTATTCTTCTCGATATTATTCTTCAACTCTTGCATCATTTTCATGAGAGCACCAATGTCATTTTAAAGTGGTTGGTTGCTCATAGGAGAAGTTGGTTGTGTACTAGATGAGGCTGGAGCCTGTGGCAAGTACAACGATTGTGCTTGTGGTGGTGGTTGCAGTGGTGCAGTAATGTACCGACCTTGTTGATTGACCTGGATAGGTTGTTGCTGATTTGAAGTTCGCCATGCAAAATTTGGATGATTACGCCATCCAGGATTGTAAGTAGGGGGCACTGTGCTTCCTGAAGTCCCCGATCCCATGGCAACCACAATGACATCATGAGTAGGTTCTGTGACCCAAAATACGTGCTCTGGTTCTTGAACTTGGTCCAAATGTATAGGAATGGCAAACATCCTACTGGCATTCTGTGTCACTTCTTTGGTCATATTCCTACTCATGTCATCAACCTTCTTGGTAAGGATTTCTAAGTTATCCAACTTTTGAGCAATGAGTTGTAGATCAATCGTCGTACTTTCCGATCGGGTTTGGGTATCTTCAATTTTCACAATAGGTTTCTTATGGCAGCTATATTAATTAAGGGATGCCTTATTCAATGAAGTCTCTGCCATCTCCTCATATAGTTTCCACACAAATGTTTCTGATTTGAGCAGGAAACCACCTCTGCAAGTGCTATCCACAGCCACATTAAAATTCTCATGCATGCCCTCATAAAAAATCTGTACCAATTTTCATTTATCCATGTCATTAGTTGGGGCATTTACGCAATAGCTCCTGAAACCTATCCCAAGCCTCATGAAAAGACTCATTTGGGCACATTGAAAAGGGGGATATTGCGTAGTGGAGTGCATTTGCTTTTCCAATCGGGAAGTACTTCTTAAGGAAGGCTGAATTCAATGCAACCCATGTGGTGATTGGTTTCCCATAGCTCCGGAACCAATTTCTCGCCTTGTCCTTCAAGGAGAATGGGAATGCCTTAAGATGCACAAGGTCTGGATTATTATTTTTAATATGCATGGTGTCACACACCGCAAGAAAGTCCTGAATGTGTTGGTATGGGTCCTCGGCACTCTCCCCATGAAACTTGGGAAGCAGAGAAATTATAGACGACTTTATATTGATCTGGCGTGTCGCTACAGGCAACTGAATCCAAGGAATTAAGATTTGTTGGGCAGGATTGTGTCCTTCCCCCATAGGTTGAGGGTTTTCCTCTTCATCCTCAACAATGCCCATTTGAGCTTCAATTGAAATTTGGCGATAATTGATTCTTTCAAGTTGGGCCATGATGATTGCCAAAGGGTCTGGATTTTTGCCTTGTTCAATCATGATGGAAGATGAAGAAGATAAGGGAATAGAAGAGAATGATCTGAGTGATGTTGGAGAAGAGGGAGGTGAAGAAGGTAGTGATGTGGCAAGTAGAGGAATGTCAAGAGAAGAAAGGGAATGAGAAGAGTTGGGTCTTCTTCTCGAGAAAAAAGGATTTGAATTTAAAGGAACAACACGAGAAGGGTTGAGAGATCGTCTCCCTTGCATGCACCTCCTATTCTATGCAATCAAACACAAAGCAAGGTCACTTTGATACGCACACTGGTGAAGCCCTTTGTGGCCTTATCTTTTCAATTTTAGTCTTATAAACACGAAGTTGAACATCCAACGTTTACATTCGTCTTTCCCTCAGGTCATCCAATGTACCTTGAGAGAGTCACAAGGCACACCAATGGGGATTTTGGCTCTAGTGACCTTAAGGTGCGTCATGCAACAAACAACCAAGTGTGCAATCCCACAAGTGCAAATACAAGTAATTAATTCAGACAATGGTGAGGTTAATCAATTTTAACCTTATGTGGCCACTTGATTAAGAAAATTGATTTTAAAATCTACGTCCAATTGCTTTGAGTGATATTCAATCAAATCGAGTGAGGAGAATTTCCCTTTTCAAAAAAAAAAGTTCTCAAGGGAGAGAAGACCACGGAGAATGGTGCATGCAGGAAGGTTAGAATCATGTACCTTTCGCCAGCAATGTACGTGCAAGAATGCAACGCGAAAATATAGACCTATTCTAAATGCTCCTAGCAGGCAACTTCTAAAGAACTTTTTTTGTGATTTTAAATTTTTCAAATTTTTTAATTTTTTAAAATCGAGAACAAATAAATTACACTAAGGAAATTTAAACCTAATGCAATCTAATGCAATGCAGAAACCTAGTAAAATTATTACAATAATGAGAGTCCAGTCTCTAGGCCACAACTCGACCCGAAATGAATATAAAACAAAAAATGCTAAACTAAAGAAGATGAATCTCTCAGATGGGAATTAAACGAGCTCCTCGTCCATGTATTTGCCTCCTCCTTCGTCTCACCGACTTGAGATTTGAGTTGAGAGTAAAATCTCCCGAGCGCCCCGCGTAACAGAATGTGTGCGGTCACCTACAAAAAGAGAAAGCCAGTCAACCGGAACAAGATGCTAACATGTGATAACAACAAATGTCCATAGAAAAAGTGAATCAATAAAAAATTCAAGCCGTATCCCCGGTAACAGCACCAAATGATTAACGGGTTTCTTAGCGGTTTTAGAAGGTTAAAATTAAGTGATTTGAGTCGTTGCAACCATGATTCAACCGATTAAAGCATTAACTTCAAATGATACATTTTTACTTGTACGGTGGTAAGCACAAGGTCGATCCACAGAGACAGGTAGATTTTAAAAAATGATTCACAACTTGAACGATGCATAAATTCAACACTATGTGAACATGCTCAACATTTAATAAGGTGCACAAGATGATGTTTCTTTTATATTCTTACAGAAAAGTTACTCTCAACAAGTTGTCTAACCATTCTCATTCCGAAGATCAATTCAAATGCTTAGGAAACACACAAATAGGAATAACAACCAATTGACCATAAGATTTATATGAAAGGGGAATCACTAAGTGTATTAATTCAAAGTCAATCGATCTATATTTTATCAAGCCCATTCAGAATTAGTATACAAAAGGAGCATATCCAACAAAACATGATCTTTTCTTTTTTTAAAGTTGAGCATTAAATAAACACAACATTTTGGCCATTCGGCCTTTTGGAAATCAAATAAAAAGGTTAAAGTAACATAACAAGTTTTCACAACAAAAACAACATACATGAAACAAGTACTGAAATTAAGCAACAAATGAAAATAGAGATGGGTTGGATGTCGTCACCGACTCAAGGGTAGCCACTGCAATGTGGACTGTCACTCCACATGCGAAGAAGGCGCACACATTTTGCTGAGATCGGTGGCGTGTGCGAGGGAAGGATGTCGCGCGGCTGTCACCTGCACGTGCTTCGCTGGAAAACGCTTGATGGCTGGAATGGATGTGAAATGGTGAGGATGTCACGGTCTGGAGAGAACTCGGCTTCTCAAATCCGTTGTGTGCGAGAGCCCCTCGAGGCTCGGCTGGCTCTACCGGTCATTCTATCTTCCTCTTTGGAGATATGCTCTACTGTTGAACCTGTGAAGAAGGAGGAAATAACATCAGGGAACCGACCTCGTAGATAGAGCATTAGCCATCATATTTATAAAATAAGTATGTTGAGGCTGATCTTAATGCAACAACTGCCGCTATGTGAATATGAGAGAAAGGGGAGTGGGGGAGGAATAACTGTTGCGGAGGTGCGCTCAACGCGCACGCAAGCGAAAGAATGGAAGGATGGTATTGACACAAGAACTGTGGATGTTGAGTGGAGGATTGATGATTGCTGCACATGATTGAAATGGGAGACATGCGGTTGCCATTACTGGTATGCAAAGTGTGCATAAAGAGCAGAGGGAGTGAAGGAAGGTCGGTGCTGGAAGGAGAACAGTAACAAATTGTGCACTGGGGAAAAATTAGAGAATAAAGGTTGGCCATTGGTTTCAAGAGGGTTGAGATGAATATGAAATTGGAGAAAATACAAAATGTGGGTATGTGATCATGAGAAGGGAGCTGACCATTTTATCACAACTTGTATTATAAAATAATACAACAAAAAGGAATGGGTAATTATAACCAAATTGGCTCTAAAATACCCACTTAGATTAATAAAAGAGAAAAGCAAGAGGACATGCATGCATAAATATATATACATACATAATTATATATGCACTTTGTTTTATTTATACGAGTTTCCTTTTTGTGTACTAATGTTCCTCACATATATCAGATAAGAATATCATACAAGCACAAGTGTAGAACATTTTATTGAATTTTACGCAAGGATTCCAATTGATCTGACATGTATTAGCAAGATGAGACTGTGTCTCATCAATCACCAGTACTCTCAGCCATCGCCATCTCAGGACACTCAGATGGTGGTGTATCAGCAAGATCAGCCACTGGTAGTTCTCCCTCCACCCCTTATGGGTAGGGGCCGTTTATGGAAGTCAACGGGATTTGGTACTGACTGACAACATCCTGGGATCTGCCGAGATCATCCCCGATTCAGGTGGTCGACCGGAGGTACCTCATCCCAGCATTAGCCTCCAGCTCAAGGGGGACAATTTGGTGAGCAACAACAACCCCAACTCTCCCACCAGCCACAACAACAGCAGCCCCAGCTCTCCCACCAGCCATAATAACAGTTGCCCCGACTCTCCCACCAGCCACAATAGCAACACTATCAGTCGGGTCCTCGTCCCGACCAGCAGGGACAACATTGGAGGTAGGATCAACAACAGCCTCAGTAGTATTCTCAGCCTCCCCCTCACCAGTTCTAGCAGTAGCCTTACTTTCAATGAGGCAACCCGTCCGGTTCTCATGGGCCAGCCTATGAGAACCCAACCCTTGATGATCTAGCCCGCCTACTCGCAGACCAACATGCATCCTTTTAGCGGGAGATGGACAAGTTTTTCTAGGAGATGAGGGAGATCATTAAGGGCAAGGCCACCATTCTCGCTCAGATCGAGACCAACCCAATAACCTAAAGAGAAATTCTAAGTAGGTACAGTTCACAGAGACCACCACTCCTAGTGATTTATTAGGTAACATTGCTTTATACACATTTGATGCTGATTTTGTGTCACTTAGGAGAGGTACGATGTCGGCCGGTGGTGCCTCATTTGAGCGACGACACCGTGAAGATTCTGGAGCACCAGATGAGGAGGATAATAGTGTTGATGCTGATAATGATGATGAAGAAGATTGTGTTGACGCCATCAAGGACGTTGATCTAATCGACAGTACTGAGGCCGTCACTTCTCCAGATGCAGAGGGTGGTACTGACACCACTAGATTCCCAGATGCTGAGCCAGAGTACGGTGCTGATGCCGCAAAGTCCGATGCTGTGGGTGGTACTGATGCCACCACTTCTATTCCAGCCGTCTTCCCTCTAGTTTTTGTATCTCAGGACTATACGAAAAATACCAAAAAAATTAATAAAGGAAAGATTTCTTCATCTTCAAGTCTACATGTGATGATTGATGATACTTTTATGGATTCCATGCCTTCTTAGAAGTAGGAACCCCTTCCTAGCCCTCTATCTGAGGGCCCAACCATCCCCTTTACTCAAGCACTTCGCTTGGCAAAGGGGAATAAAAAAGAAAATCCAAAAAAGATCAACATTTAGAGTTTAACTAGCAGATGATTGATAGATTCCACATTCAGCTGACTCTACAGGAGGCACTTGAGCACATCCCTCTTTTACAGAGGAACTTGAGAGAGAAAACCACTATTCGTAGGAAGAAGAGGAACCACCCAACAGAAATCCCTGTGCTGACCCATGCCACATGCTTTGCTATTCAGAACCATCTTCCAGCCAAGAGGCCAGATGCAGGAGCTCCCTATGTCAGATGCCACATTCATGAGCAGAGATTTGATCCTACTCTATTAGATAATGACTCTTCTATCAACCTCCTTCCAGCAACCTTACTCGACCGATTCGAGCTCGACCCTCTTCGATAGAGAAGGACATTCCTTCAGTTTGTTGATAGGTCTGCCAAGAGGTCGAAGGGGTTGTTGAAGGATGTAGTCATCACAATTCAGGGCTTGAAATTCCCCGTGGACTTCGTTGTGTTGGACATAGAGATCTCTGAATATGTGACCGATACCCCCATCATTCTAGGATGCCCATTCTTGGCCACAGCCAAGGCGGTGTCCGACCATGATAGTGGGAAGATATACTTTCGTGTCGAGGGTGAGAGTATACAAATCAAGACAATTGACGAGACTAGAATGCGAGATTCAACTTGCTCGGAGCAGTTCAGCAATGCAGAGAAGATGATAGAGGCAGAGAGATACGTCCACTAGGAGTGCGACTTTGTGATCACTGATGATGAAGCCGCTTGGTCCGACCCTATTTCATGAGCCCTTCTCTATCCTTCAGATGCCGCAGATTTACAACTTCGAGCAGAGGACAGTTCAGAGAGCACACTCTTGGTCGAGGATACTTTTGAGGCTGACGACCGTATTCAGGACAACGAAGTAGATTTTGTGTCTTGTGATTCTGATTCAGATCCCTTGGATTCAGACATAGACTGGGAAGAGTTTGATGATTTATTACCTTGTCTGATTTCCACAAAGCCGACAAGTAGGGTGGAGACCATGCCAGCACCGAGCACAGATACACCAATAGGGTCATCTTCACTAGCTTTCCATGATAGCAAGAGTTCTCTCATTCAGATCTGGTTACCTTCACTCAGACCTTTCAGAGGCCAGATTTTCCAACTCCCACTTGTCCAGAACTGAAGCCCTTGCCGCAGTCGTTGAAGTATAAGTTCCTTGCGGGTGAGCCATATATGTACCCAGTCATTATCTTAACAGATTTGACTGGAGAGCAAGAATCTTGTTTGATGGAGGTCTTGAAAGAAACCGCAAGACAATAGGATGGAGCACAATTGATCTCCAGGGGATAGGTCTGCTACGTACTCACACCATATCTATCTCGAAGAGGATGCTAAGCCATCACATGAGTTCCATCGATGGCTAAACCTGAATCTTCGAGAGATGGTTATGAAGGAAATATCGAAATAGTGGAGGCATCGATTTTATCCACCCCATCTCCTACTCCAAGTGGGTCTGTCCTCTGCATGTGGTGCCCAAGAAGATGCGCATCACTATAGTTGTGAGTGAGTCTGTAGAAGAGATAGCTACCCATGTACCCACTTCTTGGAGGGTCTGTGTGGACTACAAACGATTGAATCAAGCCACCAAGAAGGATCATTTCCCATTACCTTTTATTGATCAGATTATAGAGAGGATATCTGGGAAGAGTCATTACTGCTTCCTTGACGGGTACTCGGGATGCAATCAGGTAGCCATAGCACTAGAGGACCTAGACAAAACGACATTCACCTATCCGTTTGAGACTTAAGCTTTTAGACGGATGCCCTTTGGTCTATGTAACGCCCCGACGACATTCCAAAGGAGCATGTTGTCCATATTTTCGAACATGGTGGGTGACTGTTTAGAGGTCTTCATGGATGACTATTTGGTCTATGGTGACAGGTTTGATGCTTGTCTTGACTGCCTAGACGAGTGCTTCAGCGCTACATAGAGGTCCATCTTGTTTTATCTTGGGAGAAAAGTTACTTCATGGTGACTTAGGGGATAGTGCTTGGTCATATCATCTCTGACAAGGGCATGGAGGTTGATCTGACCAAGGTGGATATCATCAGGAAACTCAATCCACCATCCAATTTACGACAGTTACAGTCTTTTCTGGGGCATGTCAGATTATGCCGACGTGTTATTCATGACTTCATCGGGATTGCCAGACCGTTGACTGATATGCTGACAAAAGACACCAAGTTAATTGTAGACGGTAAGTGTCTTGCATCAGTAGAGACTCTCAAGAGCTTAGTTGTTGAGGCTCCTATCCTCCAGCCGACTGATTGGTCTCTCCCATTCGAGATCATGACAAATGCCTCCTATTTTGTCGTAGGGGCTGTGTTGGGACAGAGAAGGGATGGAGTGCCTTTTTCCATTCACTACGCTAGCCGTACATTGGATGTCGCTCTGCAGAATTACACTGTCATAGAGAAAGAGATGCCAGTCGTAGTGTTTGTCTTGGAAAAATTCAGGTTACATATTCTTGGATCCAAAGTGACTATCTTTACTGATTATACCACCATCAGGTACCTCATGGCAAAGAAGGATGACTAAGCGAGATTAACCATATGTATCCTTCTACTCTAGGAGTTTGATATTGAGATTAAGGATAAGCATGGAGTCAAGAATGTGGTGGCGGATCATCTCTCCCGTTTGGAAAATCTTGAGGAATCTGAGCAGATTGATCCCATTACAGAGACCTTCCCAGATGAGGCGATCCGTGTTATCACCTCTCTCCCATGGTATGCAGACATTATGAACTATCTTGTTTCCAAGAAAGTTCCATAAGGTTGGCCCAGACGACGACTTGAGACTTTCCTTTCGAAGGTCAAGTCCTACCATTCGGACGATCCCATCTTTTATCATGAAGGAGGGGATAGCGTCTGACGTTGGTTCATTCCTCAGGAGGAGAACCACAACATCCTCACTTACTGCCACAATCTTGAGGCAGGAGGACATCATTATTGGAGGAGAACAACACAAAAAGTGCTCCAATACGGCCTATAGTGGCTAACCCTCTTAAAGGATTCTGATGATTCGTGAAGAGGTGTACTGACTGTCAGATGATGGACACTTATGGACATCGTAACATGATGCCGATGCAGCCTATTCACTTCTGTGAGGTATTTGATGTATGGGCATTGATTTCACAGGTCCATTCTGTAAGAGTCAGGGATTTGAGTACATTCTGTTGGCTGTTGATTATGTGAGACGTTGGGTTGAGGCCATACCCGCCCGAACCGCAGATGCTAAGATAGTTTGCAATTTTTTTGAGGAAGAATATCATTTCACGATTCAGGGTGCCTAGAGTATTAATATCTGATGGGGGGTTTCATTTTATCAACGACAAGGTAAAGGCCCCAGCTAACGAGTTCATCATAGACCATCGAGTTGCCACTCCATATCATCTCAGACCAATGATCTTGCTGAAGTATCAAACATGGAGATCAAGATGATACTGCAAAAGGTAGTCCGCCCAGACCGAAAGGATTGGATACAGCTTTTAGACTTGGTCTTGTGGGCATATCAGACTTCCTTCAAGACTCCTTTGGGTACATCTCCCTTTCGTCTCATTTATGGCAAGCCTTGCCATTTACCTGTTGTGATTAAGCATAAGTCACTATGGGCAATCACTGAGATATTATTGGATTCAGAGAGTACATGAGATCAAAGAAAGGAAGAATTAGCCGCCTTGGAGGAGCTTAGAGATATAACCTTTTCAAACAACCTACAATATAAGGAGCAAGTAAAGGAATGGCATGATTCTCATGTCAGCCATAAGTAGTTTGAGCTAGATCAGAGAGTATGGTTGTTTGATGCCAGGCTTAGATTATTCTAGGGAAATTGCAAAGCAAGTGGAAAGGACCATACCTAGTCTGAAAGGTACATGACAATAGTAGTGTCGACATATCTGAGATGTCATCTGAGTCCACCTTTTGTGTCAACGATCAACGCTTCAATCCATATATAGATCATGATCCACTGACCGTTGATGTCTCCCCAATTCATTTTGCATGAGATGCGGTCCTTGACTTACATCAGTTGCATCTCATGCCTGATTATCACTATCCTCTGCCCTGTATAGATTCAGATGTCCATATCATCTCATTCTTTAGTCTAACATCCCATCTGCATCTTGTGATTATGCCATACTTAGGGTGCACTACCCTAGGTATAATGGGGGTGTCAAATTTTTATTACACCTTTGTTTTGCTGCATATACTTAGGGATACTTTACACTAAGTATAGGGAAGATAGACCCTGTACATCCTAACCCTCAGTTTCCCCTTTGTATATAGTCTGTTACTCGATCCTATGTATAGGGGCATCATCGATTTCTATTCATTCCATTCTTTTATTCGTCGTTGTAGTATAGCCCTTCTTTTCACTCCCCAATACTAAGCACGAGTTATGTCTTATTCATCGCTCTTTGATCAATCTGAGGACATCATTCGAGCTAAGTATAAGGGGTGTCACATATATTATACATATACTTTAGCCATAAGTTGTACTTCGTGTAAGTGTGTTAATAAATAAAATGTCTAAATCTTTTTTCTAAAAATCACAAAAATTTTAAAAATTTTTCTTGTACATAAAATCCTTTCTTACACATACATAGCTATATATAGAAATTATTTTTGCACAAATGTTTGTAAAAATGTTTTGCTTGTAAAGTGTTTGTAAATATTTTTGTATCAAAATTATGTATATAGTACAAAACGTTTGTAAAATGTTTGAAAAATAGAAGTTTGCAAAAACCCTGTGTAAATGTTTGTAAATAGTTTGCACAACTTATGCATTCTTGCATACATTCATACATTTTCAAAATTTTACACATTTTTAAAAACTTTACATAAAAGATTTTTGTAAATATTTCTACATTCTTTTGAATCATAGTTGACATTTAAACTAGTCTGGAATTAAATTGGAAAATGGAGCTTGGTTAAGATGTTAACCCACTTAATTCTCAGAGGAACCTTATAGGATTTGGGTTAAGACTTTTCGGGTCCATTAGTGACTTAATTCTTTGAGTACATTAGGCTATGTTCACATAGAAAACTTAACAATGCATGCATGACTCTCACAGACATTGGCTTTAATTGCACTAGAACCTTACACATAGCTCTCTACGGATGAGGTGATGAGGAGGCAATTTCCTTTGGCTTGGGGTAGCATACGAGGGTAGTACTTCTAGGCAGAACCTCTCGTCTTCCTTTAGGTAGGGAAGTATTCTCAACTTGGACTGGCGGTGTTGACATCTAAAGACAAGAGTTATGGGTTGCAATAATGCTTCAAAAGAGGGATAGTCTACTGGCTCAAGAGTAAAAAGTCCTTATGTATATATGTTGCACCATGTAGATATGTTGTACATATGCACATCCAAAAAAAGTGCAAAAGAAAACTCCAAAAAAGTGGACATGCCTGATTGAAAATAAAATTCCTGTTGGAGTGTATATAGTCAAATAAAGCAAAGCTTATGTTACACCTTCTCATCTCAGGAAGCTTGCAACGAGAGACTTAGCTACACTGGTTGGGCTCCCAGCGATACATGGCTACACTGGCTTCTTGAGCCAGTTGCACTTGAACTTAGAAGGGAATACCCCGCTCCTCAAGGAAAGAGCTGCTAGACTGAGGAATTAGAGTTACCTCGTTGTGAGAGGTTGTTTCTTTTTCATTTCCGAGGTAGGGAGCTACATATCACTTACATAGTACAAGAAAAGATTTATGGTCATTAGATTTTGTGTTTGTAGACTTGTTCTGATCTAGATCATTGAGGAGTCTTGACCACAGAAGGGTGGAACTTAGAGGTTGTTGAGTCTTAAACCTAGGTCTCAATAAGGTTCTGACAAACTAACAACCCAAAGGTCTAACTAAGCTCCATACTTCAATTTAATAACGACAAGTTTAATAACCAATCTTGATTCTCCTTCTTTTTCTTTTCTTTCTTTTTTTACTTCTTTTTGAAATAAGTGTTTGCTAAGGGACTAGCAAAGGTAAAGTATAGGGAGGTGGTGAATCCCTCATTCTCACTCTTTATTCTTTTATATTAGCTATCTATCATGGCAAATCATAATGTAAATAAGTGTAAATAAAATAAGTTAGTGTTCTACATGCATGTGTTAACATTGTATAATTAGCATGTATTTGTGCAAAAATAAAAGAATAAAGGAAAATAAAAAGTAAGGAGGTATTTAGAATAAATACAGAGGGACCCGAACCCCAACAGAAGGTCAAGCCTTGACCTAATCGCCAAAGAAAATATGTAGAGAGAGAGAGATAGGGCTTACTCTATGTTGTACATAACACCTATATATGTAAATAATTAATTTTTATAAAATGAAAATAAAAAATTCTTTTTACTTCCTTTTATATAGTCCTAAAAATAAAACAAAAATAAAATAAAAATCAGAAAAATAAAATAAAATAAAAATAAAATCCTCTCTCACTTGTACAAAATACATGTACATAGGTCACATTCCCTATTTATTCTAAACCTGTAAACAAATCATAAAAATAAAATAAAAATTCTTTTCTATTTATAAAATTATATTGAAAATAAATAAAATATAAAATTGGGGTATTTTTGTAAAAATAATAAAATAAAAATTATTGTACAAAATACATAGGTATTTTATACCTGTATATAACACCATATACTGTATATACACTAATTTATTTATCAAAAAAATAATTAAAAATCACAGAAAAATTTCATAAAAAAGAATAAACATTTTTCATTTTATATGCTTTTATTCGAATGTATTTACTATTTTTATTGATTTTCTAAATAATTTGTAAATTCCTTTTTTCTGATAAGTCCAGGCTGGATGTTGACCTCTGATCAATGCCCTTTTCCAGGATTGACCCGATGACGGTTCCGAGATAGTCCTTGTTAAATATGCATGAATTATCGTTCGTTTAAAATTATGTGTCATTTCGTTGTAGGAAGGCAATCAGAAACGATCAAGAAATAACCACATGAAAGTTTTATCAATTTTAATCAATGCGGTTTTATGTTTATTTTACTTGGGCAAGTCCCAAGGTCGAACACAAGGAGGCAAATGAATAACCTAGAATTTTGTCTATCAAAGTTCGTGTACGATTTTCAAGGCAGTCTTTTTTGTAATTTTTTATGCAATTAGGGATGCAAAATGCAATTTTGGTCTATTTTAGGGACTAAAATGTAAATATCAATCAAATAATGTCCAAAAAATATGAAACTTTGCCAAGATGATAACTACGATGAAATGAATGCATTATATTTTTTTGGAATTTTTAGATGCAAGACGATTTTTTATGAATTTTTAAATGCAAATGATGTGAATTTCAATATTTAATTATAATATAAACCTTTTTATTTTCAAGGAATAAAATTATCTAAGATCTATCACTATGTAATGGATCTCAGAAAAATCCTAAACTTAAAAAAATGTGTGATTTAATACCTATTAAAAATCAAATATTGAAATATGTAAAATGTTTTTTTACAAGGCAAACCATGCATGCAAATGCAATTCTTTTTGGATACAATATTAAACACAATTAATTCTACAATACTTGATTTTTCGAGAATTTTTAGAGCAACAGGTAATTAATTATAAAAATCAGAGCATAAAATGGGCAAAGTATGCAATTTTCCACAAAATATTTAATTATTAATTAACCATTGATCACAAATAATGTCCACAATATGTCAAGATGTAGAGAATTACGTGAGGAACAAAATGCTATTTTTGGTAAAGAAAATAATGCAATTAGCTGTTCAAAATAATGGGGGAACGGGGGTCTAAATGCAATATTTTTAAAATAAGACAAAATAAAGAAAGGGCCAATGTGAATTTACCAAAAGCTCAAGGGGATGTGCTGCAAATTTACTAACAGGTCACGTGCCAAGCACGTGACCAGGTCGGTGGGGGCTGAATAACAAATAGGAGGAGTGTTGGGGGCTCGTCTGTAAATTTCCCAGTAGTCACGTGCATAACACATGACCTAGGGATGGGGTTGAAGGCATTTCCTCCCGTCACGTGCCTCACACGTGGGGAGGACCTTGTGTCCAATGCCTGGCCAGTCGAGGCGATTTTCAGAGGAGGGGGGCGGAGCCTGCGGAGGAGGAGCAGTGAGATGCCAGTCGTTGGTCAAAGGGCTCGTGAGTAGCTGCAGTTGACCGTGCACCTAGCGATGACATTGAAGATGAAGGCGGGGCGCGGAGTGAGTCTTATGATGGCCGGAGTCAGTGGAGCAAACCGGCGAGGTGTTGACTGTGGCTACCCTACGACGGTGAAGTGAAGTTGATGATAGAGGAGACGACGCCTAGCAGAGTGTTGGTCAGGGAAGGCACGACGTTGTCGATGGTTGCGGGAAGGCGTTGGATGTATGTTGGCTCAACGATCGTGATAGATGATCGGAGCAAAGCAGTCGAGAATAGAGGTGTGGTGGCTCGAATTGCTACGACCGAAGAAAACCAGATCTCACCGCAGGCCTGGGAGCGTACCGAAGCTGTCACCTCCGGCGTGGTTGCTCCCCTAGCTCTAGTGCGTATCGACGGATGAACTTGAGCAGGTTGAAGACATCGTCGGTGGAGCATTGTGTTGATGTCCATGATCGTTGTCGAAGATGTCTGTCGGAGGTAGTTGTTGGAGAAGTTTAAAGATGTAGGAAGCTCAACGAGATGACCGGAGCAGGTCACTAACGGCGGGGAACCACCGTGATGCAGCAAGGATGGGCCTTGGAACTCGTCGGGAAGAAGGTGGAGCTCGGGCTGTCACCATCGAGCTCCATGGTTGAGGACGCAACCGGCGGATGGCGGAATACAGAGGTGGCGATAGTCTTTAAATAAGGTTGAGGGGCTTTGACCAGCTATGGAAGTGGATCACCTGGAGATTCGAGGAGTCAAAGATGAGATTTGATTGGAATAGATGATGGCGGTGCGAGAATCACAAAGAAGGTGGAGTTTGGAAGATCGGAGAAGAAGGGGAAGGTGGCAGCGGTGAGATCTCCGACAGAGATCGCGGTGATAGGCGTCGCGAGGCTCCCATATTAGGAGAGTGCGGGTGGAAGACGAAGGGCCCTAGCCGTCCGATCGGCCGAGATCAGGCGGCCAAGGTAGAGACACGTGGCGGCATTTGGAGGGTGAAGGTGCGGGGCACGTGCGCGACGCGTGCGCGAGAGACACGTGCCCCACACGTATGGCTTTTTAATTAATTTTTTTATTTTTTTTAAAATGAAATAAAATCAAAAGGGTGACACGTGGTGGCTCCAGGAGCGGCCACGTGTCAGCCCCACAAAAATCATAAAATAAATATAAAGAAAAATAAAAAAGAAATAGCAAACAACCTCGGATCGAAAAAGTTTCTTCATAATAATTGCTCGTCTTGATGAGATCTACAACTTTCATGAAGATATCAAAACCAAAATCATTGCATGAAGTGATATTTTTGGGGTATCCCATGTACATAGAATACCTTGATTTTTGGGTTTTATAATTTTTTTGTCTTTTTTAAACCAGATAAAAATCCAGAAAAAATGATAAAATCAAAGATAAATATTTACACATTAAGCGATTTTTTTTGGATTTTTATTAATTAAGAAAAATAAGAAATAAAATAAAACACGAAAAGACCAATTTTGTACAGATAATTATTGAAGATTTGGACTCAATTTGTTTCTTTGATTTCAAACTCATTTTGGATTTGGATTTTTGCGCATTTTAATAAAAATTTTATCAAAGTAGACAAATGAAAAAGAAATAAAATAAAATAGGTTAATTATGTACATAAAATATTAGGTCAAAATCATCTAAAATACAAAATGTACAAAAGAGGCCCAAAAACCAACTTTCACATGTGAGCTCCGACTCACTTGAACTTGGTCTTGTTTTGAAGATAATTGAATGTACATTAGTTCAAAAGTGAGTAGGATCAAAAAGGACACTGGATGGGGAAGGTATGAGAGTTTTAGTCCAGGAATCCTAGAACTAGGGTTTGGGTTTTTGGTCCACATATTTGGGTTAGTGATTTTTTGTATTTTTCATTTATTCTTGTTAGTGATATGTACACAGTGGAGGTGGTTTTGGGTAATTCTGGGTTAACATGAATGAGTTAAAAATTGGGGAAGTTAGGCTATTTACAGGTCAATTTTGAATGTGATTTTTGGCTTCTTATTTTGTGATAAAATGCAATGTTTTATCAGAACAAGCATGAATGCTAATTATGCTGAATAAATAAAGAAATGCTGATGATTTTGAGGGATTTGAGCTTAATTAATGAGATTTAGAGTGATGAATCTGATATTCATCATCCCCTATACTTAAACAATACTCATCCCTGAGCATCAAAAGAAATGCCATGAGGTGAAATGAGACTGGGTTCCCTACCAATACCATGAGCTGAAGGTGAAAATGAAACTATACTCGATCTTTGGATCATTAATTTGGTGGAACTTCTGTGAGACTTAGAATTTTAAACTCAGTATCCTTCAAGTTCTACACATCATTGTCATAGTTTCGGCTCAGAAGTCATCTTAGATCAATCCTCCTCCCAAAGCATACCATATGGACATTGAACAATCGTCTCATGTGTGTGAAAGGTTTTAGCTCTTCTCATCCAGAATGTCGGACTACCATGCAAACCTCTCCAGTAACTCATCCTTGGAGAGTCAGGTATTTCCTTCTAAGGTCTGTCACGTTGTGTTCACAATCAAAATGGGGGAGAAGTTAGAAGAAGGAGAAAAGAACTGGAGGGTGGCTAGTGTAGTTACCGCTCCATGTGAAGCTGGACAGTGCAACCGAGTCTCCACCAAGATCTGCAGGTTTTCTTGAAGCTTAGACCTTTTTGGTCAGATATTTTGTATTTGGATTTTTAGTGGTTTTGCTTGGATCTTGTTGTGCTCATACAGATATATAATCTTTTTGTTTCTATACATGTTTTGGGGTCTTAGAAAAAATTGTGCCTAGCCGTCCATCCCTTTTCCGAAGCTTTATTTCAACCCGTACTCCAGTCTTTAGATTTCCACGCTACCAGAAAAGAAACTCACATAGTCTTCCAACATCCCGTCTAAGTTGAGCTAAGTGCATAGTGCGAGAGTATAAATTAATTCCCTATTCCAGAGTCATACCCAAAATGAAGAGACTAGGTTAGACACTAAGAGTCAAACACTGCACATTGTCATGTGGAACTCAAAGAATTAAATCATAGACCTGAAGCTTCTAAAATCCTATTTCTCGGTGAAGTTCCTCTTAAAATTAGGTGGATTAAGGTCAAGTCCAGACCACTCTCGGTTTTTGCTCATAACTCGGATCAGAACCCAATGACTTTTCACAGATGCAAATGAAATGCTGGATGAAGTGCAGGTGTGTGAAATGCAGACAAATTTTTTTCTGTTGTGATTTTCTTTTGATTTATGCAAGGGAATTTTTTTATGCAAAGATGAATAAGAAGCTATTTTTTAAAAAATTTGCGTAGGACACAGTCAGTGTTAGTAGCAAAACTCTTTTTCTTTTTCTTTTTTGTTTTTGTTGTTTTTTTTCAAATTAATTACCCACCCCGTAAATACATATAGACTTACGCAAAAGTATGAGATATGGGTAAAATATATACACACTATATATACAAACCCCCTATACTTAGCGAGTGTTGTGTCCTTAGAGCACAAGAAGCATAAAGAAAACATAGCTCAGGCTAAGCGTAAGAGAGTAAAATAAAGGCAGTCCGCCCCCCTATACTAAGGTTGTGAGCGGTCTAAGTATAGAAGAAGAGCGAAAGTGTGGTGGTCGGGATATGCGAATGAGGATAATATATACATGAGCATCGATTTCCCCTATACTTAGCCTCTGGTCAGCCTAAGTATATAAGAATGGTGGAAATGGAATGATCGTGAGATAGGAAGGATGGTATATACATATGGCATCGGTCCCCCTCTATACTTAGACTCTGGTCAGCCTAAGTACGGAAGAAGGGTGGAGATGGAATGTGAGATGGGGAGAGTGGTATTTACAGATGGCATCGGTCCCCTCCTATACTTGGGCCTTGGCCTAAGTAGAGGGAGAAGATGTACAAGGAGACCAATGTGGTCGGGAGGGAGGGTGGGAAGCCGATGATTAAGGTGGTTTTCGACTGATCTTTTTGTGAGCCTGCGGTGGGAGATCGTAATGATGAGATGAAGATGAAGCATATGATTCCCAACTATTATCAGTTTATCCTCAGAAAAATCATGATGGATAGTAGATGAAGGATTTGAGTTAGATGAAAGATAACCATCATCAGAATTGTCCTCAGAGGAATAGTATTTTAAAGTGGATACACTCCAGATATTCTTATTTTTTTGTTTCTTCACTTGTTTTCTCAGAATTCGTTCCTTCTTGGGATCAGGTGATTTGTTCTCAGATGAATATTCTGAAGCACCAGTCTCAGTCAGCTCATAAGAAATAATTCTAGTGTATTTGATGAGAGCAGGAGCATCGGCTTTAGATGAATAATAGTGAGGAACGAGAGTTGTCCAACGAGAATTTAAGTTTGGATCCTTGAGGAGATATGGTTTTAGGACCGCCAAAAAGATTTCACTCATGTAGATTACCTTTTCTGGACCTGATGAGAGATCATCAGATGATTCCTCTTTCGGAAGGTCAAAGGAGACTTTCTTTTTCAATGAAGGAGTAGCCAATTTCGTTTCATGAAGTTGTTGGTCCACTTGAGTTTCCAGATGAATAAACATTGGTATTCTTCTCTTTGGTCGATATTCGTCCTGCGTGCTTGTTCTTAATCTTCTTAATGTTGGTGCACTCTTGATTTGGGAAGTTTTGGTCAAGGTATTCAGAGTAGGTTGCCCATGGGTGCGACCATGCATATGTCTCAGGATCATATAAGAAACATTCTTCTATTTTAAGATCCACAGGAATTGAAATACTGGGGAGAGTCGTTGCATGTTTGTTCTCAATTGATTTGACATTGAAGCATTCCTGTGTCGAGTTGATGTGATCAAGGTAGTCAGAATATGTTGACCGAGGGTGCGGCCATTCATAAGTCTTCGGATCATATGATTCATATATTTAATTTTCCATGGTGAGAGCAACTGGGAATGGAGTAGGAAGGAGAGTCTCTAAACCAATAGTCTCATCAATAACCGCTATCTCAGATGTAGCAATGGGGTAGGGATCTTCTACCATTTGATGGTTACGGTTGTCGAGGACTTCGTGGGTTGCCTCAGAAAATCGTGGTTCCTCAAGGACTGGATGTGATTGAAGTGCTTCCAATGCTGTAAAATTGATTTCCCGAGTCTCACACTCAATAATTGCCTTAGCCAATGCTAAGAATGTCGTTCCGAGAATAATTGGAGACTGAGTGAATTCTCCTTGATGCTCAATATCAATGATCGTAAAGTCTACTTTGAGCGGAGCACCTTGGAATGTCATGATGACAGAAATGGTTCCTCTCGATCGCTTTATCGACCGCTCAGCTAATTGAACAATCTCTCATATCTTCTTGATCAGTCCGAGTTTGAGTTCGTGAAATACAGAGCTCGGGAGGATATTGATCGGTGAATCGTCATCAATTCGAGCATGAGTGAAAATTGTGTCTTTGATTCCACAGTCAAATATGGACAACCACTTCACTATGCGGCTCTTGGTTTTTCTCCTCAACACCAAGGAGGAGGTCACTGACAAGATATGTATTTCAGTCTTTGTTCTTATCTTTCCCGACTTTTTCCTCATTAATTTGTCCATTACAAATCCTTTAAGGTCAGGTGTTCAATGGCATATATAAAGGGAAGTTCAAAGATCAATCTTTTCTCCTATGCTTCCCGTAAAGCAGGATCCAAATTCTTTAGATCTTCTTCAGTCTCAATTTTTATGAATTTTTCTTGATTTTCAATTTTTTGGGTGTTTTTGAATATTTCAATTTTTTGGTATTTTCTTTGTGGGGGGGGGGGTGATGCGGTGTCTTCCCTAGATAAACAGGGGCTTTTATGTTCCGAGTAAGAGTCAGAGGAATAGTCATCCCTAGGAGAGTAATATGCAGAATTGTTGCTGTTAGAGTCGTCCCTAGGGTGAACATATTCTCTAGGTTTTTGAATATCCTCAGAATTTTCAACATGAGGTCCAATCTTTTCCTCATTTAATTTTATTTTCGAGCTCCCATAAAATAAACTGAGTTGGTCAGTAAAATTTCTGAATTTTTCCTCCATTAATTCAAATTTCTTATTTATCCTTGAAATATCATCCTAAAAAATCTGTTCATGATCAATCATGGGAGTAATCGGTGTGTGTTCTTGTTTTTGAATTTTTGATCCAGTCTTTTCATCTTCCATTTTCCTGTTTGAGGTGAGAGGAGAGTCTCTTGGAATATCCAATATATGATCGTTATTTTCTGAAAATTTCTCCTCAAAAATTATGGAAGGAGGCTGCTCAGTGGAAGGATTTTGCGATAATATGTAGGTCTCGTACTCAGCATACCATCACTTAGGTATGCAATGTTGTTTGAGTAGAGTCTACTTTCCTGATCATGATTGATGGAATCCCCAAATAATGGAGTCATACATGGTGCATATGTATCGATATCATGCGTTTTGTCCTCTGTATGTATAGACTGATCTAAGGAGTGGTATTCGGGTCGGTCAATAGGGATTTGATCGTCACGGTTAATCCAACCTCATTGATCATTAGGTGCGAGTCTCTCCATCCAGTGTGATCGGGTCTGGTCTCTTGGCCAGTCACGAGTCTCAAAAGTAATTTGATCTTGAAATGGTTCATTAGCGAGAAACAGAGAATATGATGGTTCAGTCCAAGATGGTATGTGGTCATGGGTGGTAGGATGATTCGAGTAGAATGGCTTGGAATTCGATGAGGGAATCGGATTCATCCGTGGGTGAAAGTCTCCCACAATGTTGGAAGATTATTGAAAGAAGAGGGTTCAGTCAATTTGGGCCAAACCGAGACAAATTCATTTTCATAATATAGGTAAGATGGGTATTCAGACCATTGTCCAGTAATTGTCAAAGGAGGTTGATGATGAATCATCATGGTTGATCTCGGTGCAAGTGCACGGAATAGTCAAAAAAATATTATCAAGGAGGTTGAGGGCACAAATGTACGGCTTTTGATATTCGAAAACAGGTCACGTACACCAATGCAAACACAAATCAAACCCCAAGTTCACCAACTCACACAATGAAGCCGCAAGAGTTCGGCTATTATCTTTCAATTTTAATCGGTAATAATACAATCTTGGAAAATAATTAGCGAGTTGTTATGTGCCGAAAAGTTTCTTAAAGACTGTCCCGAATTCCTACAACTAGTTGCATCTACTTTCAACTAGTATAGGTGTAAGTATGGACCATAAAACGGCTACCCGTGTTACTTAAGGATGGAGCCTTATGTAGTGTCCTTTAAACCACCCACTCTGTTAAGGAAATTCAGACCGTTTATCGGCTACCCTTATTCCTCACTGAGAAGTAGCTAATCATTTTTAAAATTAGTAGTCTGAATGAAAATGTCAGAGCTGGGCTCTAACCTTAAGTGTCGTTTCTCGCTCACTTAGAAAAATAAATGCATCCAAGGTCGGGTAGCTTTCCCGCAAAAATTCTCGATTTTATGGATTATTTAAAGTCGGCTATATTTAACAGTCCCAATTTTAATAAAGTGATCATAGAAAATTTAAGGTGAGCACAAAAGCACGTCTATCGTCCAATCCTAATTTCCTTTAAAATTATGTGACAAAACAGGAGGGGAAATTCGGGAAAAGCAGATGCGAAAAACGATGATGTATGCTCAGATAGAAGACTTACAGTGATTCCTCGCAATCTCCATGTGGGATGCAATACAAGAATTGAAAATTTATCTGTATGGATGCAAGCCGATGAAAAACCGCACCTAGCAGAAAGTTCTATTAGCAGGGAAGAACTGAGTTGAATTTGACTAAATTAAACGATCTGTGTGCGTCTTAATCAAAGTGAAGTGTGGCCTTAGGTCCTGCGAGCACAATAAAAAATTTAAATACTCTAAGAGCCATATGTGTAGGTCTATCCTAATCGCTACTCAAGTTGGATCCCACCCTCACCGGAGAGTGAAACAGGCCATGTCACACCACAGGAAAAAATTAGAGGTTTGTTACACACGTGAGAGTCCAAACGGACACCGCTAGAAATGAGCAATTAATTACAAAAATTAAAATTGAAGAAGATAAAATCCTAGACTCTACGCTCTCTCATGACTTGACTCAATCTTAATTTTTAATGCGACTTTTTAGAAGTCGGTGAAGCTGCGTCGGTTCTTGATAAACCGCTCCACGTACGCCTGGTACCTCGCAAGAAAAGTAATAGAGAAAATGGAAGAGAGTAACTAAAATAATAATAAAAATAAAACAAGAAAATAAATGCTAGAAAATAAAATAAAACAAATGTAGAAAAAATGGGATTTACAGTGAAAAGTTTGGAGGTCAGACTACCCGAATGCAGAAAACCGAATAAAAAGATTTTTAGACAAAAAAACTAGTCGTTGCCTCCCCGGCAATGGCGTCATCTGATGGTTCCGAGATAGTCCTTGTTAAATATGCGTGAATTATCATTCGTTTAAAATTATGTGTCGTTTTGTTGTAGGCAGGAAATCAGAATTGGTCCAGAAATAACCAAACGAAAGTCTTGTCAATTTCAATCAATGCGGTTTTACGTTTATTTTACTTGGGCAAGTTTCAAGGTCGAATACAAGGAGGCAAAGGAACAACCTAGAATTTTGTCTATCAAAGTTCGTGTACGATTTTTGAGGTGGTCTTTTTTGTATTTTTTATGCAATTAGGGATGCAAAATGCAATTTGGCCTATTTTAGGGACTAAAATGTAAATATTGATCAAACGATGTCCGAAAAATGTGAAACTTTGCCAAGATGATAATTACAACGAAATGAATGCATTATATTGTTTTTGGAATTTTTGGATGCAAGATGAATTTTTTATGAATTTTTAAATGTAAATGATGTGAATTTCAATATTTAATTATAATAAATATTAAACTATTTATTTTCAAGGAATAAAATAATCTAAGATCTATCACTAGGTAATGGATCTCAAAAAAATCCTAATCCTCAAAAATGTGTAATTTAATACCTATTAAAGTCAAATATTGAAATATACAAAATGATTTTTACAAGGCCAACTATGCATGAAAATTCAATTCTTTTTAGGCACAATGTCAAGCACAATTAATTCTACAATCCATGAATTTTCGGGAATTTTTAGAGCAACGGGTAATTAATTATAAAAATCAGAGCACAAAATGGGCAAAGTATGCAATTTTCCACAAAATAATTAATTATTAACTAACCATTGATCATAAAAAAATGTCCACAATATGTCAAGATGTAGAGAATTATGCGAGGAACAGAATGCTATTTTTGGATAAAAAATAATGCAATGTAGTTGTTCAAAATAATGGGGGGAACACAGGGGTACACATGCAATATTTTTCAAATAAGATAAAATAAAGAAAGGGCTAATGTAAATTTACCAAAATCTTTGGGCGGTCTGCTGCAAATTTACCAACAGGTTACGTGCCAAGCACGTGACCTGGTCGGCGGGGGCTGAAAAACAAATAGGAGTAGTGTTGGGGTCTCATCTGTAAATTCCCCAGCGGTCACGTGCGTAGCACGTGACCTTGGGATGGGGTTGAATGTGTTTCCTCTCGTCACGTGCCTCACATGTAGGGAGGACCTCAGGTCCAACGCCTTGCCGGTCGAGGCGGTTTTCAGAGGAGGGGGGCAGAGCCTGCGGAGGAGGAGCGACGAGACGCCAGTCGTCGGTTAAAGGGCTCGTGAGTAGCTACAGTTGACTGTGCTCTTGGCGATGACAATGAAGATGAAGGCGAATACAGAGTGAGGCTTCGGGCGGCCGGAATCGGAGAAGCATAACGGCGAGGCATTGACTGTGGCTGCCTTTCGACGGTGAAGTGAAGTTGATGACGAAGAAGACGACGCCTGGCGGAGTGTTGGTCGGGGAAGGCACAACGTTGTTGATGGTTGCGGGAAGGTGTTGGGTGTATGTTGGCTCAACGATCGTGATAGATGGCCGGAGCAAGGCAGTCGAGAACAGAGGTGCGGTGGCCCGAATTGCTACGGTCGAAGAAGATCGGATCTCACCACATGCTTGGGAGCGTACCGAAGCTATAACCTCTGTCGTGGTGGCTCCCCAAGCTCTGGTGCGTATCGACGGATGAGCTTGAGCAAGTTGAATACGACGTCAGTGGAGCGTTGCGTTGATGGCGATGATCGTTGTCGAAGATGACTGTCGGAGGTAGTTTTGGAGAAGTTTAAAGATATAGAAAGCTCAACGGGATGACCGGAGCGGGGCATTAACAGCGGGGAACCGCCGTGATGCAGCAAGGCCAGACCTTCGATCTCGTCGAGAAGAAGGTGGAGCTCGGGCTGTCACCACCGAGCTCTGTGGCTGAGGACACAATAGGTGGATGGAGAAATATGGAGGTGGTGATGGTCTTTAAATAAGGTCGAGAGACTTTGCCCAGCTATGGAAGGGGATCACCTGGAGATTCGAGGAATCGAAGATGAGATTCTATTGGAATAGATGATGGCGGCGCGAGAATCGCGAAGGAGGCGGAGTTTGGAAGATCGGAGATGAAAGGGGAAGATTGTAGCGGCGAGATCTCCAGCGAAGATTGCGGTGATGGGCATCGCGAGGCTCCCTGATTGGGAAAATACGGGTGGAAGACAAAGGGCCCTGGCCGTCTGATCGGTTGAGATCGAGCGGCCAAGGTAGCGACACGTGGCGACATTTAGGGGATGAAGGTGCGGGGCACGTACGCGGCACGTGCGCGGGAGGCATGTGCCCCGCATATGCGGATTTTTAATTATTTTTTTTATTTTTTTAAAAACAAACTAAACTCAAAATTGGGTGACACGTTGCAGCTCCAGGAGTGGCCACGTGTCAGCCTCACAAAAATCAAAAAATAAATATAAAGAAAAATCGAAAAGAAATAGCAAATGATCTCGGATCGAAAATGTTTCTTCATGAAAATTGCTTGTCTCGATGAGATCTACAACTTTCATGAAGACATCAAAACCAAAATCGATCATTTACATAAAGTGATATTTTTGGGGTATCCCGTGTACATAAAATACCTTGATTTTTGGGTTTTATAGTTTTTCTTATTTTTAAATCAGATAAAAATCTGGAAAAAATATAAAAAATTCAAAGATAAATATTTACACATTAATCTATTTTTGTTGGATTTTTATTAATTAAGAAAAATAAGAAATAAAATAAAACACGAAAAAGACCAATTTTGTACAAACAGTTGGTGAAGACTCGGACTCAATTTGTTTCTTTGATTTCGAGCTCAGTTTGGATTTGGATTTTTATGGATTTTAATAAAACTTTTATAAAAGAAGACAAATGAAATAAAATAAAATAAGTTAATTATGTACATAAAATATTAGGTTAAAATAAGCTAAAATACAAAGTGTACAAAAGAGGCCCAAAACCCAACTTTCACATATGAGCTCTGATTCACTTGAACTTGGTCTTGTTTTGAAGGTAATTGAATGTAAATTAGTTCAAAAGTGAGTAGGATCAAAACAGACACTGGATGGAGAAGGTATGAGGGTTTTAGTTCAGGAATCCTAGAACTAGGGTTTGGATTTTTGGTTCACTTATTTGGGTTAGTGATTTTTTTTGTATTTTTCATTTTATTCTTGTTAGTGATATGTACACAGTGGAGTGTCATTTTGGGTCATTCGGGGTTAGCATGAATGAGCTAAAAATCAGGGAAGTTAGTCTATTTACAGGTCAATTTTGGCTGGGATTTTTGGCTTCTTATTTTGTGATAAAATGCAATTCTTATCAAAACATGCATGAATGTTAATTATGACGAATAAATGAAGAAATGCAGATGATTTTAAGGGATTAGAGCTTAATTAATGAGATTTAGAGTGATTAATTCATCATCTGACCTGACTCCTTCCATCAGAGCTTCTTCTCCCCTTTTTCTCGGTTGGATCAAGCCTCCTCTCGATCCGATTTTTCACCTGAACTCTCTCCTTGGATCCACAACCCTCACAGATCCTTAGGAAGGTGCGAATATTCCAAGGGTTGCGTACTTTTGTCGATCATCTCACCCCCTGGGAAGCATATATAACATCTCCTCCGCCTCCACTGTCACGTAGCTCGTTCCTCCTCGACCTGTAACCACCTCCAGCTAAGTGACAGTTGATCGGAGATACCCTTGGAGCTCGGTTTGGTGCAGTGACGATGCAGCTCACCCTTCGTGACCAGAGATCCGTCGCGAGCAGCCTCCCCATCCGCCACAACGTGGTTGAGGCCATAACCTCGACTCCCATCTTTGCAGGAAGTTCCTGAGCTCATCTAAACCCTCAGGTTGGAGCCTCATCTTCCATGCACATCCGTACTGATTGATCCCTCGATGAACGCCTCACCTTCCCTAACTACCTTGTCATCTCGAATCAGCTCATACGAGCATGATAGAGCTTGATGTCCATCCTCACTGTATGCTAGAGATCAACCACCCGCCTCGCCGTCGCTTCCCTTATCCTTTACAGCAATAACCCGGGTCGGAGCGTAGTCCTGAACCCCCACTTCCTTTTGCAGGTACCCGTGCACGCAAAAGCACCTTTTTGAGATGCTCCGACCAGCACATCCGACCACCCGATTCTCCATCAGAGCCTCCCTATTGATGTGGAGTCGTTCCGCGACTACATCGAACTTGTCGGAGTTTCATCAGTAGCATGGATAATCCCCCACGCCTGGTCGAAGTTCAGCTGGGCCTTGTTCTTCCAGCCTTATCCTCCACTATATGATACATTCCGGAGTCCCAGTTTCCATTAGAGCTACCCTACAACAACCCCCTGTAGACCGTTGGATCAACCTTTGTAGGAGTCATCTGACGCACACATCCCCGACCAAATCTGCACCATCAGATACTTTCCAGGGAGGATCATAACTGTCAGGACCCTTACGCGCCACGTACGTGCCCCGAGGGGTATATTGTTCTTTTACCCTAGTGTTTTTATGCTTTGATGTTTAGTTCATTAAATAAATATGTAGTTCATATATTTTGCTTATGGACCCTTGTTGTTTTTCATATTTACACTTCAGTCCATTTTGAGTGAACTCTGTCGTCCCATGTGGTTTCGTGGTGTTTTTGCAATATCTACCTTGGACTTTATCCTTGTTATGCTTTGAATGAAATATTTCTTAAATTCACATTTATGCCCATTTGTGTGGTTTATTGAGCTTGTGCATGAATTAATTGGACAAACTGCAAGATTACCCTGAGCTTTTTATGTATGTTATCGTTTGGTCCTAAAACTTTTATATAATTACAAGTAGGTCCCTATGCAATGTGTATTGTGTTTTGAATCAAATAATTACCTAATTAATTCCAAAAATTCCAAAAAATATAGTTAGCTCCTGCTAACACATAATATTTATGGTAATTTTTGTGAATTATTTTAGTTTTGTTTGATATTTTCTAAAAATCAAAACACCTAAAAACTATTCTATTTATTTTCTAAAATACATAAAAAAATATATTGCTTTAAAAATCACCAAAATTATTACTTATCTTTATGTATTTTACCTTCAGTATTATTTTTGTTGCAAAAACCTTTATAAAAATCCTAAAAGCTAAAAACTCTTAAATTTTTTTGAAAATCACTAAAAATTCTAAAAAATAAAAAAATAGAATTTCAGTTTCTGTAGTTGGATAATTTTATATACTTGTTCATAAAAATCACAACTAGGACATGAGGATATTTTTCATATTTTAAACTTGCCTTTTAGTCCTTGTTGTACACTATTTTCCATTTTCACCCTTGCTTGGTTTTTGTAAAATCATCTAAAAACCAGAAAAACCCATAAATTCACCAAAAACTTCTGAATATTTGAAAAACATAAAATTATTTTTGTTTTATATTTTTGAGCATTTTTTACTCTTCTAACATTGGATTTTGTGCTTGATTGCTTGATTTGAGTGGTTCTCTTATTTTCTTATTGAGCTTCGACCTATTGACTGCGGTCACAACGACCCGTAATTATTTTTCATACTTAACCCTAGTTGGTAGTCCGCTCATCGGAATGGCGTCGTTGCTGGGGAGCACGGCTTAGTAGTCTTTTCAGCCTTTTTGCATATTTTGATTTCTATCTGTTATAACTATTTCTGATCCATTTCTGTTTCACTTTTTGTGCGAGGGACCACCCGAGGATGACTTAGAGGAGACTCGTACCTGAGGAGGAGCAGGAGCACAACAAGAGTAGTTATAGTAGATAGATTAGCATAGAGTAGTTTTTATTTTTCAGCACATTCATTATTATTATTATTATTGTTGTAATAATACATAGACACTCAGACTCTTTTTGGACTTGGCTTATCGGAGTCTATTTCGCCGAGCACTGGTGTGCTCAGGGGACCTCACCATGGTTTTCGTTGGTTTTGTTTTCCTCATATTTTTATTTCCTTCGATTCTCAAAGAATTTGGCCCTTAGATTTAGGAATTTCTTTGATTGCGACGTAAATTACTTAAGTCCTAATCCCTAATATCTTGCATGACCTATATATTCGTAATTGGACCTTATTAATAATTCATAATAAAAAGTTATATTAATTAGATTTGAGTCCACGTGTCGTGAGGAACCGCATACAATGCTAGCAGGACCTGTTGTGGCGGGCACCGAATGGTTCACAAGATCGGACTCAAGACTTGATCTAGTTAGCTAGCTACCGTTCTTCGCGATCATAAGAAGTTGCTTATCTAAGGTCATTTTCTTCTTGTATCATTTAGTTTGGTTTACATTTCTATCTTTAAATTTATGCACGGATCACTCTGCATGTAGAGTGCTGGCAACAAGTACGCATCTCTTACCTTGCATGCATCATAGTGTTTGATCGCGCATCGGCTTTTCCGACTTCTCCCCCTGTTTCTGGACTTAAAATAATCAGGAGATCAAAAAATTTGTTAGGTGTTTACTTGTTATCGAAAAATACCATAAAAAGTTAAAACCATAAAATTGGGACTACTAAGAAAACTTGATTTTAAAAGACACCTCACTTAAAAATATGTCTTGGGAGAGTCATCCCCTCATTGTTTGGTTTGCTTACGCGAGAGAGTGACTCGCACACTAGGCTAGATCCATACTTGAACTCTCGTTAGACTACTGGTCTTAGGGTTAATCGTTCTCGAGTGAGGATCTCTCTGGTGTCCGATAACGCCGGTCGTGACATCCTTAGCAGAGCGAGTTGATCGAATAGCCGGTAAACAGTCCGCAACTTATACTTGCTGGGAAAGATCTAGCTTTGGGATTAGGCCAGTCTCTTGGGAGCATCAGGTTCCTAACAACTCGCTTAATTGCTCTGTAAGACCGAATTATCACCTAAATAAAATTGACAAGAAAAACGACCGAACCCTTACGGTCATCAGCTCAACGTTACGTAGGTGAATTGGGGAGTTGATTGCTGATCTTGTTTGTTTCTAGATCTCATCCACATTTCTTCCAGATCATGATGATAGGTCCCTTAGGTTGCCCTTGGTAGGACCGCTCTCGAGCACTCTGACTCACTCATCTAGGTAGGTTCTGGAGAGCTTGGACCAACCCTCTGAACCTAAGTTTGATTCCCCTTGTTCCCCCTCGACCACCCTTATTCCAGTCCTGAGGTACCCGAGTAGAGACCGACATAGAAATTTGTTCATTTTACGGCACCTGAGTTCGGGTCTTTTGCCTTTGCAGAGATTCAAGAGATGGACCGCAGCAACGGACGCACCGATGGACAGCCCTAGAGCGCCACGTATGTCCTAGACCAGGGCACCATCAGCAACACCTTGTTAGCCTCCCTAGAGATGATGCATCATCAGATCATAGATCAAGGAGATTTTATGGTTGAGGTTCATCAGGAGTTAGAGAAGATGCGAGCTAACACAGAAGAGCAGCAACGAGCAGCCGGTGGAGACATTCCCACAGTTGGAGGAGGAGCGGGAGGCCAACCAGAAGAGCCGAAGGAGCAACCAGAGCTGGACAGGAAGCCACAACCTATGTGACAGTTGCACAACCCTAGTGCAACTCTTACACACCGCTAGATCCTGTTGCCATCAATTCTAGGCGACTTCTAGTTTCCTCCCCAGACCATTCAGTTCTTGCCCAAGTTCCATGGTCTTGCCACCAAGGAGTCACATCTACATATGCAGGAGTTTGAGATGACCTGCAACACTATCCACGACAAATTCGTGGACGAGGACACCATCTAGATGATGGTAGAGCAACCTACTGGCTAAAGCATTTGGTGAGATACATCAATTCGTGGGAGCAGCTCTGGACCGAGTACTTGAACAAGTATTATCCACTCGACCGGACGAATGCAGTGCGAGATTTGATCAATAATTTCTCCATGATCCCCAACGAGCAATTCCATGAGACGTGGGATCGATTTTGTGAGCTCATCGACCGGTGTCCACATCATGACATATCCAAGCCCAACCTAGTACATACCTTCTTTTGTGGGTTGACACCGGAGCTATAGGAGCTAGGGGACGCTTCTGTGGGGGATCTTTCTTCGCCAAGGACGAAGACTAGGTCTGGTCCAGTTATGAGGAGATGATCGAGAATTACACAATGATGTACCAGACCCGACTCTACCTCAGGGAAAGCCCTTACCGCATGCCGTGTCCTATCAGAGGATAACACGAGTTGATGCAGGTCCATCCACTTCTTTAGCAGCCGCAACACAGGAAAAGTAGTTGGCTACTGACATGGGCATTATCAACGAGAAGATGGACCACATCGAGATCATTGAGAAGAAGCAATAATAGGGCATGACTCATATCGATCAGTTGGCAAAGACCCTGAGTGACATGAAGACCCAGATCATGTGTCTCCAGGAGGCATAGACGACTTCTCAGCCCTATTTTAGGTCACGGGTTGATCCTCACAGCAGTAGTTCATCACAACACTCTGCCCCATTTCGTTAGGTCCACCATGTCCAGGCGGAGTCATTCTAGCAGCTGCAACACCAGTACTCCCAGCCACCGCCATCTCAGGACACTCAGATGGTGGTGTATCAGCAAGACCAACCATTATCAGTTCTCCCTCCATCCCCTACGAGTAGGAATCGTTGATGGAAGTCAACAGGATTTGGTATGACTGACAGCATCCTGGGATCCATCGAGATCACCCTGGATTCAGGTGGTCGATCAGCAGCCTCCAACTCAGGGTGGACAGTTCGGCCAGCAGCAGCAGCCCTGGTTCTCCCACTAGCCACAGCAACAGGACTATCAGTCGAGTCCTCATCCCTGCCAACAAGGACAACAATGGATGTAGCATCAGCAACAGCCTAAGCAGTATTCTTAGCCTCCCCCTCACTAGTTCCAACAGCAGCCTCACTTTCAGTGAGGCAACCAGTCCAGTTCTCATGGGCCAATCTATGAGAACCCAACCCTTGATAATATAGCCTGCGTACTCGCATACCAACATGCATCCTTTAGGCAGGAGATGGACGAGTTTCTCCAGGAGATGAGGGAGATCACTAAGTGCAAGGCGGCCATTCCCGCTCATATCGAGCCCAACCCGAATAACATAAAGAGAAAATCTGAGTAGGTACAGTTCACAAAGACCACAACTCCTAGTTATTTATTGGGTGACATTGCTTCATACACATTTGATGTTGATTTTGTGTCACTTAGGAGTGGTAGGATGCCAGCCAGTGTCGCCTCATCTGAGTGAAGACGCTACGAGGATTCAGGAGCACCAGATGAGGAGGATAGTGGTATTGATGCTGGTAACGATGATAATGATGGTGGTGTTGATGCCACCAAGTACGTTAATCCAGTCGACGATACTGAGACCATCACTTCTCCATATGCAGAGGGTGGTACTGACGCCACCAGATTCCCAGATGTTGAGCCATAGTGCGGTGCTGATGCAACAAAGTCCGATGTCGTGGGTGGTACTGATGCCACCACTTCTATTACAGTTGTGTTCCCTCTAGTTTTTGTATCTCAGGACTATTCTAAAATTATCAAAAAAATTAATAAAGGAAAGGTTTCTTCATCTTTGAGTCCATATGTGATGATTGATGATACTTGCATGGATTCCATTCCTTCTCAGCAGCAGGAACCTCTTTCTAGCCCTCTATCTGAGGAGGGCTCAGACATCCCCTTTCCTCAAGCACTCTGCTTGGCAAAGGGGAATAGAAAAAAAATCCAAAAAAAGATCAACAGTTACAGTTCAGCCATCAGATGATTTATGGATTTCGTATCCAGCTGACTCTACATGAGGCACTTGAGCACATACCTCTCTTCCAGAGGAACTTGAGAGAGAAAACCACTATTTGTAGATGACCCGTGCCACCTTCTTTGCTATTCAGAACCGTCTGCCAGCCAAGAGGCCAGATGCAGGAGCTTCCTATGTCAGATGTCACGTTCATGAGCAGAGATTTGATCGTACTCTATTAGATAGCAGCTCTTCTATCAACCTCCTTCCGACATCCTTACTCGTCCGATTCGAGTTCGACCCTCTTTGACAGAGCAGGACAATCCTTCAGTTTTCTATCAAGAGGCCGAAAGGGTTGTTGAAGGATGTAGTCATCATAATTCATGGCCTGAAATTCCCCCATCATTCTAGGACGCCCATTCTTGGCCACAACCAAGGCGGTGTCTGACCATGATAGTGGGAAGATATACTTTCGGGTAGAGGGCAAGAGTATACAAATAGAGATGATTGAAGAGACTAGAGCACGAGATTCAGCTTGCTCAGAGAAGTTCAGCAGAGCAGAGAAGACGATAGAGGCAGAGCGAGACGTCCACCAAGAGTGAGACTTTGTGATTACTGATGATGAAGCTGCTTGGTCTGACCCTCTTTTACGAGCCCTTCTCTCACCTTCAGATGTCGCAGATTCACAGGTTTTAGCAGAGGAGAGTTCGGAGAGTACACTCTTGGATGAGGACACTGTTGAGGATGACGACCACATTTAGGACATGAAGCAGATTTTGTGTTTCGTGATTCTAATTCAGATCCCTCGGATTCAGACATAGACTGGGTAGAGTTTGATGATTTATAACCTTGTTTGATTTCTACAGAGCTAGCGTTAGGGTGGAGACCATGTCAGCATTGAGCACAGATACACCAGTAGGGTCGTCTTCACCAGTTTTCCATGATCAGTGAGAGTTCTCTCATTCAGATCTGGTTGCCTTCACTCAGACCTTTCAGAGGCCATATTTACCAGCTCCTAGTTGTCTAGAACTTAAGCCCTTGTCACAATCACTGAAGTATAGGTTCCTTCTGGGTGAGCCATATATGTACCCAGTCATTATCTCGACAAATTGGATTGGAGAGTAAGAATCTCATTGATAGAGGTTCTTGAAAGAAACCACAAGGTGATAGGATGGAGCGTAGCTGATCTCTAGGGGATAAATCCAGCTCCGTGCTCCCACCATATCTATCTCGAAGAGGATGCTAAGCTATCACATGAGTTTCAACGACAACTAAACCCGAATCTTCGAGATGTTTTTATGAAGGAAATATCGAAATGCTGGAGCGCCGATTTTATCTATCTCATCTCCGACTCCAAGTGGGCTAGTCCTCTACATATGGTACACAAGAAGACGTGCATTACTACAGTTGTGAGTGATTCTGGAGAGGAGATAACTACCCAGGTACCCGCTTCTTAGAGGGTCTATGTGGACTATAGATGATTGAATCAGGCCACCAACAAGGATCTTTTCCCTCTGCCTTTTATTGATAAGATTATTGAGAGGCTAGATGGGAAGAGTCATTAATACTTCCTTGATGGGTACTCCGGATACAATGAGGCATCCACAACGCCTGAGGACTAGGACAAAACGACATTCACATGTCCGTTTTGGATTTATGCTTTCTGACAGATGCCCTTTGGTCTATGTAACGCCCCGACGACATTCCAAAGGTGCAAGTTGTCCATATTCTCGGAGATGGTGAGTGACTATTTAGAGGTCTTCATGGATGACTTTTCGGTCTAAGCGATGAGTTTGATGCTTGTCTTGACTGCCTAGACCGAGTGCTTCAGAGCTGCATAGATGTCCATCTTGTTTTATCTTGGGAGAAGAGTCACTTAATGGTGACTCAAGGGATAGTGCTTGGTCATATCATCTCCTATAGGGGCATGGAGGTTGATACGACCAAGGTGGATATCATCAGCAAACTCAATCCACGGTCCAACTTACGGTAGTTACGGTCTTTTCTGGGGGCATGTCAGATTCTATCAATGTTTTATTCATGACTTCAATAGGATTGCCTGATCGTTGACTGATTTGCTGACAAAAGACACCGAGTTCATGGTAGATGATAAGTGTCTTGTGTCATTTGAGATTCTCAAGAGCTTAGTTGTTGAGGCTCCTATCCTCCAGCTGCCTGATTGGTCTCTTCCATTCAAGATCATGACGTATGCCTCCGATTTTATCGTAGGGGCCGTGCTGGGAAAGAGGAGGGATGGAGAGCCTTTTTCCATTCACTACGCTAGACGTACATTGGATGTCGCGCAACGAAACTATACTATCCCAGAGAAAGAGATGCTAGCCGTAGTGTTTGCCTTGGACAAATTTAGATCATATATTCTTGGATCCAAAGTGACTATCTTTACTGATCATACCGCCATCAGGTACCTCATGGAAAAGAAGGATGCCAAAGAGAGATTGACCAGGTGGATCCTTCTACTCTAGGAGTATGATATTGAGATTAAGGATAAACATGGAGTCAAGAATGTGGTGGCAGGTCATCTCTCCCATTTGGAAAATATTGAGGAATATGAGAAGACTAATCCCATTACAAAGACCTTCCCAGATGAGGAGATCCTTGCTATCACCTCTCTCCCATGGTATGCCGACATTGTGTAACTATCTCGTTGCCAAGAAAGTTCCACAAGGTTGGCCCAGACGGTGACTTGAGACTTTCCTTGCGAAGGCCAAGTCCTACCAGTAGGAGGAGCCAATCCTTTATCATGAAGGAAGGGATAGCATCTGGTGTCGATGCATTCCTCAAGAGGAGCACCGCAATGTACCCACTTACTGCCACAAGTTTGAGGAAGGAGGACATCATTCTGGGAGGAGAACAACATAGAAAGTGCTCCAATTTGGCCTATGATGGCCTACCCTCTTCAAGGATTCTGATGAATTCGTGAAGAGGTGTACAGACTGTCAAAGGATGGGTACTTGTAGAAAATGTGACATGATGCCCATGCAGCCCATTCACTTATGTGAGGTCTTTAATGCATGTTGCATTGATTTCATGGGACCATTCCCTAAGAGTCAGGGATTTGAGAACATTCTGTTAGATGTTGATTATGTGAGTCATTGGGTTGAGGCCATACCCACCCGAAATGTAGATGCTAAGATTGTTTGAAAATTTTTGAGGAAGAATATCATTTCACGATTCAGGGTGCCGAGAGATATCTAACAGGGGGTCTCACTTTATCAACGACAAGGTAAAGGCCCTTGCGAACGAGTTAAGCATAGACCATCGAATTGTCACTCCATCTCATCCTCAGACTAATGGTCTTGCTGAAGTATTAAACAGGGAGATCAAGATGATACTGTAAAAGGTAGTCTTCCCAGACCGAAAGGATCGATCACAATTTTTGGACTCGGTCTTGTGGACATATCAGACTTCCTTCAAGGCTCCTTTAGATACATTTCCCTTTTGTCTCGTTTATGGCAAGCCCTGCCATTTACTTGTTGAGATTAAGCATAAGTCACTATGGGTTGTCACTGAGATATTATTGGATTCAGAGAGTATAGGAGATCAAAGAAAGGCAGAATTGGCTGCCCCGGAGGAGCTTATAGATAAAACCTTTTCAAATAGCCTACAATATAAGGAGCGACTAAAGGAATGACATGATTCTCATATCAACCATATGTAGTTTGAGCTAGATCAGAGAGTATGGTTGTTTGATGCCGGGCTTAGATTATTTCCAGGGAATTGCAGAGCAAGTGGAAAGGACCATACCTGGTCCGAAAGATGCATGACAATGGTAGTATCGACATATCTGAGATGTCATATGAGTCCACCTTTTGTGTCAACGGTCAGAGCCTCAAGCCATATCTAGATCATGATCCGTTGATCGTTGATGTTGCCCCAATTTATTTTGCATGAGATGTGGTCGTTGACTCACATCAGTTGCATCTCATACCTGATTATAATTGTC
The DNA here is from genome assembly GCA_037367405.1 of Ottelia alismoides. NCBI lineage: Eukaryota > Viridiplantae > Streptophyta > Magnoliopsida > Alismatales > Hydrocharitaceae > Ottelia > Ottelia alismoides. The sequence goes on from JAZKJV010000696.1 coordinate 196,163, forward strand.
CTCCACCTATATAGATTCATATGTCCATATCATCTCATTCTTTAGTTTAACACCCCATCTGCATCTTGTGATTATGATATACTTAGGGTGTACTTTACCCTAAGTATGGGGGGTGTCAGATTTTTTTATTATTCTTTTGTTTCTTTTTACCTCTGTTTTGTTGCATATACTTATGGATATTTTACCATACGTATAGGGGAGATAGACCCTGTACATCCTAACCCTCGGTTTCCCCTTTGTGTACAGTCTGTTGTACTTAGGATTACTCGATCCTATGTATAGGGGGATCACTGATTTCTATTCATTCCATTCTTTTATTTATCATTGTAGTATAGCCCTTCTTTTCACTTCCCAATACTAAGCACGAGTTACGTCTTATTCATCACTCTTTGATCACTCTTAGGACATCGTTCGAGCTAAGTATAGGGGGTGTCGCATATATTACACATATACTTTAGCCATAACTTGTACTTTGTGTGAGTGTGTTAATAAATAAAATGGCTAAATCTTTTTCCTAAAAATCACAAAAATGTCAAAAAAATTTCTTGTACATAAAATTCTTTCTTGCACATACATAGCTATTTATAAAAATTAATTTTTACACAAATGTTTATAAAAATGTTTTGCTTGTAAAGTGTTGGTAAATATTTTTGTATCAAAATTATGTATATAGTACAAAACTTTTGTAAAATGTTTGAAAAAATAGAAGTTTGCAAAAACCCCTGTGTAAATATCTGTAAATAGTTTGCACAACTTATGCATTCATGCATACATTCATACATTTTCAAAATTTTACACATTTTGAAAAACTTTGCATGAAAAGATTTTTGTAAATATTTGTACATTCTTCTGAATCATAGTTGACATGTAAACTAGTCTGGAATTAAATTGGAAAATGGAGCTTGGTTAAGAAGTTAACCCACTTAATTCTCAGGGAACCTTATAGGATTTGGGTTAAGACTTTTCTGGTCCATTAGTGACTTAATTCTTTGAGTCCACTAGGCTATGTTCACATGTCATCTTGATTAGCCTAAGTAGAACACTTAACAGCGCATGCATGATTCTCATAGACAATGGCTTTACTTACACCGGCATCTTACAAATAGCTCTCTACGGATGAGGTGATGAGGAGGCAGTTTCCTTTAGCATACGAGGGTAGTACTTCTAGGCGGAACCTCTCATCTTCCTTTAGAGAGGGAAGTACGTCTCGACTTGGTCTGGCAATGTTGAGGTCTAAAGAAAAGAGTTGTGGGTTGCAATAATGCTTCAAAAGAGGGATAGTCTATTGGCTCAAGAGAAAAAAGTCCTTTTGTATATATGTTGCACCATGTAGATATGTTGTACATATGCACATCCAAAAAAAAGTGCAAAAAAAATAAAAAAGTGGACTTGCCTGATTGAAAATAAAATACCCGCCGGAGTGTATATAGTCAAATAAAGCAAAGCTTATGTTTCACCTTCTCATCTCATGAATCTTGCAGTGGGAGAGTTAACAACACTAGTTGGGCTCTCAGGGATACGTGGCTACACTGGTCATGGTCAATTCTCTTCTTTCCTCTTCTTCTTGAGCCGGTTGCACTTGAACTTAGAAGGGAATACCCCGCTCCTCGAGGAAAGAGCTAGTAGACTGGGGAATTAGAGTTACCTTGTTGAGGGTGATTTTGTCTTTATCATTTCTGAGGTGGGGAGCTGCATATCACTTACACAGTACAAGAAAAGAGTCATGGTCATTTAGAGTTTATGTATGTAGACTTATTCTGATCTGTATTATTGAGGAGTCTTAACCATAGAAGGGTGGAACTTAGAGGCTGTTGAGTCTTAAACCTAGGTCTCAATAAGGTTCCGATAAACTAACAATCCAAAGATCTGAATAAGCTCCATACTTCAATTTAATGAAGATAAGTTTAATAATTAATCTTGATTCTCCTTTTTCTTTTCTTTCATTTTTCACTTCTTTTTCCAAATAAGTGTTTTCTAAGGGACTAGCAAAGGTAAAGTATAGGGGGCGATGAATCCCTAATTCTCACTCTATTCTTTTATTTTAGCTATCTATATTGGCAAACCATTATGTAAATAGGTGTAAATACAATAAGTTAGCATTCAACATGCATGTGTTAACATTGTATAATTAACATGTATTTGTGCAAAAATAAAATAATAAAGGAAAATAAAAAGGAAGGAGGTATTTAAAATAAATACAGAGTGACCCAAACTCCAAGAGAAGGTCAAGCCTTGACCTGATCGCCAAAGAAAATAAGTAGAGAGAGATACGGCTTACTCTATGTTGTACATAACACCTATATATGTAAATAATTATTTTTGATAAAATAAAATAAAATATTCTTTTTACCTCCTTGTATATAGTCCTAAAAATAAAATAAAAATAAAATAAAAATGAGAAAAATAAAATAAAAATAAAATCCTCTCTCACTTGTACAAAATACATGTACATAGGTCACATTCCCTATTTATTCTATACCTGTAAATAAATCATAAAAATAAAATAAAATTCTTTTTTACTCCTAAAATTATGTTGAAAATAAATAAAATCTAAAATTGGGGTATTTTTGTAAAAATAATAAAATAAAAATTATTGTACAAAATACATAGGTATATTATACCTATATATAACACCATATATTGTATATACAGTAATTTATTTTTCAGAAAAATAATTAAGAATCACATAAAAATTCCTTGTAAAATAATAAACATTTTTCATTTTATACACTTTTTATTTTGAATTCATTTACTATTTTTTATTAATTTTATTAATAATTTGTAAATTCCTTTTTTTGATTGGTCGAGGCTGGATGTTGACCTCTGGTTAATGCCCTCTTCCAGGCTTGACCCGACCGGACTCCTTCCACCAGAGCTTCTTCTCCCCCTTTTCCCGATCGGATCAAGCCTCCTCTTGATCCGATTTTTCACCCGAGCTCTCTCCTTGGATCCATGACCCTCATGGATCCCTAGGAAGGTGTGGATCTTCCTAGGGTTGCGTGCTTTTACCTGATCATCTCACCCCCTGGGAAGCCTATATAATATCTCCTCCACCTCCAGCTGAGTGACAACTGCTCGGAGAGACTTTTGGAGCTCGGTTTGGTGCAGTGACGACACTTCTCACCCTTCGTAGGCGAAGATCCGCTGCGAGCAGCCTCCCCGTCCGCCGTAACATGGTTGAGGCCATAACCTCGACTCCCATCTTTGCAGGAAGTTCCTGAGCACATCCAAATCCCCACGTACTACCTATTTCACTCCTATTTCCCAGTTCGATTCCATTTATTTAATTCCACTCTGCCTACATTCATCTTCTTCGTCTACCTAGTCGGAGCCTCATCTTCCATGCACATCCATACCGGTCAATGCTTCAACGAACATCTCACCTTCCCTCGCGACTTATCCATCTCGAATCGGGCTCACAAGAGCACGATAGAGCTTGATCTCCATCATCCCTGTACGTCGGAGATAAACCACCCACCTCGTCGTCGCTTCCCATATCCTTTACAGAATAACTCGGGTCGGAGCATAGTCCCAAACCCCCTCTTCCTTTTGCAGGTATCCACGTGCGCAAAAGGAATCTTTTGAGATGCTCACTGTCCCGGTGGAATAGCTCTAGGTGGAGGTCCTCCGACCAGCACATCTGACCGCCCGATTCTCCATCAGAGCCTCCCTCTTGATGCGGAGTCATTCCACAACTACATCGGACTTGTCAGGAGTTTCATCAGTAGCGTAGGATTATACCCCATGCTTGGTCAAAGTTCAGTTGTGCCTTGTTCTTCCAGCCTTATCCTCCATCGTACGATCTGTTCTGGAGTCCCCATTTCCATCAAAGCCGCCCGACAGCAGCCCCCTGCAGACCATTGGATCAGCCTTTGCAGGCGTCATCTGACATGCACATCCCCAACCAAATCTGCAACGTCGGATACTTTTTAGGGGAGGATCAGAACCGTCAGGACCCCATGCGTCGTGCACGTGCCCCGAGGGATATATTATTCTTTAACCTAGTGTTTTTATGCTTTGTTGCTTTGTTCATTAAATAAATATGTAGTTCAGATATTTTGCATATGGACCCTTGTTGTTTCTCGTATTTACACTTTAGTCTATTTTGAATGAACTCGCGTACCGTCCCACATGATTTTGTGGTGTTTTTGCTATATCTACCGTAGACTTTATCCTTGTTAAGCTTTGAATGAATTATTTCTGAAATTTGCATTTATGCCCCTGTACGTGGTTTATTGAGCATGTGCATAAATTAATTGGACAATTGTAGAATTAGCCCTGAGCTTCTTACGTATGTTATTTTTTGGTCCTGAAACTTTTATATAATTGCACGTAGGTCCTTGTGCACTGCGTATTATGTTTTGAATCAAATAATTACCTAATTAACTCCAAAAAATCCATAAAGCTACAATTAGCTCTTGCTAACTTGTAATATTTATGATAATTTTTTGTGAATTAATTTAGTTTTGTTTGATATTTTTTAAAAATCAAAAACACCTAAAACTTGTTCTGTCTATTTTCTAAAATACATAAAAAAATAAAAATTGTTTTAAATTACAAAAAATTAGTGTGCTCTTGTCTTTGTGTGTATTACCTTACGTATTATTTTTGATGCAAAAACCCTTATAAAAATGCTAAAAAGCTAAAAACTCTTAAAAACCTATAAAAATCACTAAAATTCTAAAAAAACAGAATTTCAGTTTCTGTAATTAGATAATTTTATTTACTTATGCCTAAAAATCACAACCAGGACATTAGGACATTTTTCATATTTTATACTTGCCTTTTAGTCTAGACTGTACATTGTTTTCCATTTTCGCCCTTGCTTGATTTTTATAAAATCATCTAAAAATCAGAAAAAAAACCCATAAAATCAGCAAAAACATCTGAATATTCGAAAAAATATAATTATTTTTATTTCCTATTTTTGAGCATTTTGACTCTTAATAAAAATTACTGAAGCTTGTACCTTGTTCTTCTTCTTATTTGTTTTGTTTGTTTTCTTATCTTGAGAATATTAAAAAATTTTGTAAAATTAAAAATCACAAAAATATGCCTTTTATTCTCAGATTAGAACTACTTCGTAGGTTTCACTCATGCTCCTTGTGTTTGACCCTGATCGCTATACAATGTTAAATAAATAGCGGAGACCGCTAACATTGGATTTTGTGCTTTGAGTAGTTCTCTTATTTTTCTTGTTGAGCTTCAGCCTATTGATTGGGATCACAACAACTCGTAATTATTTTTCATACTTAACCCTAGTTGGTAGGCCGCTCATCACCTTCACGAAGAAGATCGATGTAATATAATTTTAAGGCATGATTTAGGGGGTCCCATCGTCAATTCTTGTTTAGAACTACATACATTTTGACATTGGTTGGTGCGCGAAAAAAGGGAAGAAGTGGGAGGCTCAAGCTGTGTAACAAGTCAAAAGTAGCAGGGGGCAGTTGATTGGAAGTCAACAAATGATGGCTCCTGGTTTGTCCAAGTTGACCAACTAGAAAAGAGTTGAGATTAATTCCATTATTAAATAGATTAAAAATAACAAACAATTTTATTATATTTTTTCAAAATATGAAAAATAATTGCTATTTTATATAGTATTTTATTCTAATTTTTATTTATTTTTGCAAGACTATTTATTATATGTTAATATTTACATTATATACATAAGTATTTATATGTGTATTTGATGTATTTTTTTATTTTGTAGTGTATTTATTATTGTATTGGCATATTTCATATATATACTTATTTAATTACATATTTACATATTTTTGTGGTATTGTTTTCTGATTTTATTTATTTGCTTAAATATTTATATATATGTATTATATAGGTATAGCTTGCCTATATGTTATAATGCTTTATTTATTTTAATACACTTTTCATGCATTATTTTATGTTTATTATTTATATGTATTTCAAATAGTATTACAAATATATAAAAATATAAGAAATCTAAAAATACAAAGAATATATATATTGACTATATACATGTATACAATAAATGGGGATACAAAAGTCAACTTTCAACTCCAAATTTAATGAAATTACATTCATTGAATATATAATTTAATTTTATGAATAATAAAGGTGAGTTTGGTTAATTATGAGTCTATATGTAAGAGATATAAGTTTGGAAAGTTTTCTTTACAGCTTTTAGTTCTATGTGTCCCGGGTGTAATATGTATTATTTTTTAATGAAACCAATTTTGTATTTTCTTTATATTTTTATGTACAATATTCATGGTGAGGATTTTATTATTTGAGGTATGAAAATGGGAAAATAAAATAGGTCCCAAAATATTATTATTGAGCTATAGAATTAGGGTTTCTGTGCGACATTTTCTATATAGTTTAATGCTCTATCTTCCCTACTTTATTCCTGGTCGACCAAGTAATAATGATGATTGGGTCTCAGGTTTTAGGGTCACTTAGTGCCTTTGACACTTCATTCTTTTTCCTTTTATTTATTTTATTCTTTTATTTTGTTATTAAATATATATAACTATACAATATTTATAGGTTAGTAAATGAATGTTATTTTGTACAAGTTAATGCTATATACATGCATTTATCTAGAGATTTAAGGTCAACATGAAAGACTAAAGGTGATGAAATGGAGATTCATCACCTATACACCTCCCTTCATAGGAACTAGTCAAGGAAGATATCCCAGATCCAATAGAAACCAAACCACTACAGATCTAGACTTCTTTGATTTTAGTAATGATTTACCCTATTGGCAGGACTCGAGGAACTCATCTACCCTATGGTACTTCCTTCCTATGATAAGTTTGCATCAAAATACCATAATGATTACATCAAGAGAGGAAATAAGTCATATAATGCCCTGATTGAAAACTTAGTCCATATGCTTGAATATTATGCCATAACTGAAAAGGAAAATAAAATATAGAAAGTGCATCAAGATATGAACCCTTTACCTTTTACTTTAATTCATGTTGAGTTCTTACATCCTCCCATTTCCATTGCATCTTTCAGAATTATTAAAAAAGAACAAAAAATAGACAATTCCAAAAAGATTGTTGAAGTAAGGTGACGTGGAACAATTGATGTACCATATCATTTGTAAGCTACCACTGATTAAGCACATAGATCACTCTCCCAACATCAAGAGATATGTGAATCTCTTGTATACAAAAAAGAGGCAGATCAACAAGAGGACCTATACAATAATACACATTGAGTCTATGGCTAGTTCTTTAGTTTCGAGAACTCAAAGTTTGATTGATGTGTAGGATTTAGTGTGATATGATGGGCCATCCATGTTTCTCGTGCTAGTAGATGATGCCTCATATATCAATATTCTCCAGATGACCATATTTGACAAGCTCAAGGTCAATCCACCAAGGAAATGCAGAATGATCATTTCGCTAGATACTTGATTCATCAAGAGGTCATGAGGAATAGTGAAAGACATCGTCGTCAACTTCCAAGGTGTCTAATACATAATGGACTCCATTGTCCTAGACATGGAGTACATTGGCAAGTTTTCAATGTCTTCCATTGTACTTGGGAAGCCGTATGTAGCCTCCATTAAGGCAGTGATTGATTGTCCACAGTAAAGCTAAATAAATAATTAGGCAACTATTTAATAAAGATAAACAAAATATCTAAGGTATCACAATGATATCTAAATCCTATAAGATTTAGTTTTCTTCATAGCTAAACAACCAAATACCACATAACAATTGTTGCAATATTCGGTTGAGTGGACTAAATATTTGGTTGGATATTCTTATTTTGTGGGGTGACCAAAATATTGTTATTCGATCAATATATGATCCAACCGGAATATTCATGAATATTCGATCCTGAATATTATGGTATTCGGCCAAATATTTGGTCAATTATTGCAACAGACTACTAATTTTATTATTTTTTAAAATTTACCATTTATCTCGGTATCATCACAAATGTTAAAGCTCCATACTTGTAACTTGTTAATTGGTACTTTTATCTTTGACTCTTATTGATTGATGACAATATATATAAGAATATATATTAGACATAAATTTTATATTTAAAATAATAAAAAAATATAACGAAGTATTTTTTAATATTCTCCCGATACAAAATATTCTTTATTCAGTGACCCAATCAACTGAATACATAATACTGATTTCTGCAACACTGCACGTAACTTATGTTTGTATCTAAAATTCTCACGTGTTTTGTATAAAATGACATCCCCACAAATCTCATGTATGAAATACCAGCTCAAATATCAAATGAATGCATTAATCTTAATATAACAAGTAAGACCCCAGATGAGCTAGATATTAATTTGTGAGGCAATTGCAAGAAGAAACTCACTGAATATGATGAAAAAACTATCCAAATATAGCAACATGCCCCCTCCCCCCCACACTTCACAACTTGCACAAAATCAATCATCAACATACTTCTCCACCCACACCTATCATGAAATAAGTTCACAAAATACAATTTTTCAAAGAAAGAAAACACTTCCTTGACCAAACTTGTAGAGGAAATAAATAGGGCATGCTTACATCATCAAACAGGGCCCTATTCACAACCTCTCTATTTCCTTGTTTCTACCACAGATGAAACATGTACATGTGAAAAAGAATGTTCAGTTAAAGGGTAAATATATAATTCTGAATGAGCTCAACGATTCTCCTCTTCCTTGGAAAGATGGAGACATATGATCATCAATAATCCTCAAATTCTATTCAAGAGAAATGGTATTGTCATGTTGCCCTCACTACACATTCAACTTATACTATGTAGGTATGGTTCTGGAATGAGGTCGAAGCACAAGAGATGACGAAGTAGAGGTGGGTAGATCATCCGATGGCTCGAGGGAGGGAAGGAGAGGGCAATGGAGACGAGATGGAAAGGAGCCTTGTCAATAGGCAAAATCGAAGTTATAGCATAACATGGCAAATGTGATTGTTCTGGTGAAGAGTGGTTTGGGGGCTCAAAGCTAGCAAGTACAATATGACCTTTGCAGGAGTACGATCCGTTTCGCAAAGCTTTCCACTTTATATTTGCATTTCTTTGCATTCTTGTTAAAATTAAAGCATAATACTAACCAGTATTAATTCACATTTCATGATATTTTTATTGAAGATGTTGAATCCAAATAAATGAAATGCAAATGGAAGGAGTTAAAATTTTACTACTTAAGGGTTAAAAAAATCAACATGATTCTACTATTAACGGTTCTTACAACTTATATCGATTCACCTCCTTTGGAAGGCACCATTAAGAATACAGAAATAGAATCGAAATGGTACAATTCTTGGGTGATATATTCATTACGTTATGCAGATGGGATTTTTTACATCATGACTCCTAACCTTTGTAGTCAATACAATTGCACTACAATTCATGTATTACACCAAATCTCACTAACTCTTAGAAGTCGCATTTTAATTGGACAAGATTTTAGTGATCCTTATGTAATATACCATTATATATTTAAGGGGTCCTAACTAGGTATTCTCACAATGTAAATATTATTAATTGGAAATTCCTACCCACATGAGGATCTGACGGTGAACAAGTTTTATGTTATTTTTAACATGCATTCATCTGTTAGGATTTTTTAAAGTTGAGATGTGTTAAACTTGAAGGATATGGAGAAATCCTTAAGCGCATCACGGAAGCGTGATCGTCGTATCGAATACGACAAAGAACGACTAGTCGTACTAGTTGTTCGGTGCAGCGGAATTTAAAAAATTTTTAAACCGATGAAACCACATGATCCGAGAACCATTCTCAAATCGTTTCATCTATAACCACAGCAAGTATAATGCAATACCTCTTGAAGCGCGGTTGATCAAGTCTCTACGAAAAGAGACCTCCTGTCTCAAGTCCGATCGTCGGAGTAACGGCTTGCGAGCGCGGAGATGAGTCGCGGTGTCCTCGCAATCCAAGTTGATCCAAGCGCGGTTGCTCCTGATCTCGTCGCACGAGATCAAACGTCTCCTTCGTGAGTGAAGCACTCCAAGAAGACAAAGAACCGCAGAGAGTCGAAGCGGCAGCACGATGGCGCGGGCGTCGACGATTCTCTCCACCAAAGTGGACGGCCACCAAGAAGAGAGGGAGAGAGGGCTGTCGTGTATGAGAAAGAGAGAGAGAGTTTGTGCTACAATAGCATGTGTAAAGAGAGAGCCAAGCATGCCTCTCTATTTATAGGATTTTGAGATCCATGGATCTCAATCCATGGGACACATAGAATCAATGGATGAGATTGATTTATGTTCATCCAATGGCTAAGATTGTTGTTGTAAAAAGAAACAAATTTAGGTTAAAATATATTTGACAAAATCAAATATAATTCATTCCTAAATCAACCCAACAAATAAGGAGAGAAGACACATGGAGATTTCATCTCCATGTGCCTTCCAAGTGGGCGCACACCCTTTCCATATAGGAAAGGTGTGCCGCCCATGAGATTGCATGGAGATTGCAATCTCATGGAAATCCATGAGATTGCATATCTCCATGAAATCTCTCTTATTTATTTGCAACAAATTTATTTGGGTTTTTATTCTTCAAAAATAATTCACAATTATCTTTGAGAATATTGCAATCTTGCCATGGAAAAATTGTGAATCATATTCACAACCCAAAACAACATGTAATTCATATTGCTAATTAATTACACAATGTGCATCCAATACACATTATAATTAACCAACACATATAAATTATAATTAACTCTCTCTAATACATTATAAATCACATTTATAATATGTTATGAATAATTGGATATTTCTATCCACATTATTCTTATCCAAAATAATTAAATCACATTTAATCATATTGGACAACTTCTCATATATCATGATAATCAAATCTCGTTTAATTATCAAATTCTCTTTGCTTAGATCTTATGGAATTGTTCTTAAACCCTTTAAGAACAATGCTATTTCTCCTCAGATACTTGGAGATAAGGACAGGGCGATTGTATTGTTCCACGTATAGTGACTTGGATGTTGAGATCATATCTCAAATCCAGATCCTATGGACCTCCCACTGATGCTTGATCAAATCAAGACCGTAGACTTAATCTTCTCATTGCATCTGAATCTTATTCAGATCAATGTCCAGTTCATGGACTAAGATTAGGTCACTTCTCTAATGAGAGGAGTCACTAAAATCCAAACCTGTTTCATCACTCCCTCGGAATGGAAGCGTCATGGTTATACAATCGTATATGATCAAATCACCCTTCAGGTATTCCCAATACCTGCACATCCTACATACTGGAAGACTCATGATCATCCTGAAGATAAAGATCACTTTTACACTGTCATCTTCAGGGTTAGATCATTAAGTTTTTCAATCTTGGTCACTGGGACTTGGTATAGATCATATGCTTTCACAAAGCATATATCTTACCTTCAAATTCATGTCATGCTTCCAAAGCACGACAACCATGCATGGAATTTGTTCAGTCCCAATACCTTATGAGTGAGCTCATGTCTCCCGGTTCACAAGTGAACCTGTATGATCCCTTTGAGAGATCACATTACTCATATGTCCTTACATGCACACCAGCTCGCCGGTATATAGACCTTGATTAGGTCATCAACCTATTGGTCTGCCAAATGTACATACTCAGACATATAGCAATACATCTGTCTCTAGTCAGAGGATGCATGCCTATGTTGTGACAGTATTCAACGTAGGTCTTTTGTTATCTCGATCTCGTCAAGTCAACCCATTGACTTAACTAACCTGACACCTCTGAATCACTATTCCCATGCAGAGGACCTGCATCAAGAGGTCAGTCAGATATCAGTCATATGAGATAGGATTGCCATCTCCTACTCAGACTCGATATCATCACTTAATGATCATTTGATGATGCTTGATGAGTCCTCTATCTAACTCCTTAGATATTCATCCAAGCATCAGCTTCTATGATCCATCCAATGAATCAACAGCTGTATGATCATCAAGTTGGCCATGGTACATAACCCTTATTGTACAGAGGGACCCTATAGTGCATTCATTCATTAATCTCAGAAAGGGGAGTGAAAAATAATCAATAATTTTCATTGATAATTTATTCATTACAATAACATTTATTGTAGAAATGGTTCGCCCGGGGCTCACATTGCTAACAATCTCCCACTAGCCCTCAGAACCATTCTGGTACAATCTTTAAACCCATACTCATTACATGCTGGTCGAAAACCTTCTGTGTCAGAGGTTTGGTAAGAGGATCAGCAACGTTGTCGGCAGAGGCCACCTTGGTGATGATGATGTCACCACGCTTTTGTATCTCCCGAATGATGTGGTATTTCCTTTCCACGTGCTTGCTCTTTTGATGCCATCTTGGTTCCTTTGCCTGGGCAATGGCTCCCGTGTTATCGCAGAGTAACGGGATGGGAGTATCAGAGGAAACTACGCCAAGCTCCAGCACGAACTTGCGCAACCACACCGCCTCCTTTGCGGCATCCGATGCGGCAATGTATTCAGCTTCTGTTGTTGAATCTGCAGTAGTGTCCTGCTTCTTACTTCTCCAGCTCACAGCACCACCATTCAACAAGAACACGAACCCCGATGTCGACTTTCGATCATCTACATCCGATTGGAAGTCAGAATCTGTATATCCCAAGACTTGGAGATCACCATCTCCATAGACCAAGATGTAATCTTGCATCCGTCTTAGATATTTGAATATGTTCTTTACTGCATTCCAGTGTTGTTCTCCATAGCAGGATTGGTAACGACTTACCACTCCCACTGCATGGCAGATATCTGGCCTAGTGCACATCATGGCATACATTAAGCTTCCTACGGCTGATGCATAAGGACATCCAGCCATGGCCTTCTTTTCCTCAACAGTTTGAGGAGCCATTCCTTTAGACAGGTGGATACCATGTCTTAAGGGTAGGAATCCTTTCTTAGAACTATCCATACGGAATCGTTCAAGAATCTTCTTAATGTATCCATGTTGTGATAATCCAAAAATCCTCTTTTCTCGGTTTCTGAACAGCTTCAGGCCTAAGATGTAAGAGGCTTCTCCAAGATCTTTCATCTCAAAGGTATGGGACAGCCAAATCTTTACACTGGTCATCATCCCTGTATCATTCCCAATGATAAGGATGTCATCTACATAAAGCACGGTGAACACAACGGCGCTCCCACTAAGCTTCTTGTATACACAAGGTTCATCAGGATTCTGCACAAAATCATAACTCTTTATGGTTTCGTCAAATCTGATGTTCCAACTACGAGAAGCTTGCTTGAGCCCATAGATGGATTTCTTCAGCTTGCATACTTTACCATCCTCAGTCATGAAGCCCTGGGGCTGCTCCATGTAGATATCCTCCTCGAGGTATCCATTGAGGAAAGCTGTCTTGACGTCCATCTGCCAGATGTCGTAGTCAAGATATGCAGCTATAGCTAGCAATGTCCGGATGGATTTAAGCATAGCCACAGGAGAGAATGTATCATCGTAGTCGATGCCTTCTCTCTGTGTGTAGCCCTTGGCTACGAGCCGTGCCTTGAAAGTCTCTACTTTCCCATCAGGTCCCCTCTTTCTTTTGAAGATCCATTTACACCCAATGGGTTTTACCCCTTTAGGTGGATCCTCTAGGGTCCATACACCATTCTTATGCATGGAGTCAATTTCTGACTTCATTGCTAGCATCCATCTATCCATGTCTTGATCCGCGAGTGCTTCATCAAATGAAGTAGGATCAATGTCAGTTTCACCTGACACATGGAATCCATACCTTTCAGGTGGTGCAACCACCCTCGAACTCCTTCGAAGAGGTATGGGTGTTTCATCTTTATTTACTTCTTCAGTTTCTGGTCTGGGGAGCTTAGAATCCTCTTGGGATTCAATGAGTTCCTCTACTTCACTTTTATCTTGACCTTTAAGGAAATCATCCTCCAGAAACTTCACATCTCTAGAGACAAAAACCTTTTGGGTCTCAGGGTCATAAAGCTGGTATCCAATACCATCTTTAACATACCCAATGAAGTAACACTCACGAGTGCGAGATTCCAGCTTACTTGCGTCCACGTTCTTCGCATGGACCAAGCAACCCCAAACCCTTAAGTGATTGACACTAGGTTTGGTTCCATACCACAGCTCATGAGGAGTCTTAGGTATAGATTTGCTAGGAATCTTATTCAGGATATATATTGCAGTCTCTACTGCATATCCCCAGAAACTAAGAGGTAAATGTGCTTTACTCATCATTGAACGGACCATGTCCATGATGGTCTTGTTGCGTCTTTCAGCAACACCATTAAGTTGGGGAGTTCCAGGAGGAGTGAGATTTGAAACAATTCCATTCTCCTTAAGGTATTCCTTGAATTCATCTGATAGGTACTCGCCACCTCGATCAGATCGAATCCGTTTAATCTTCCTATCGGTTTGGTTATCAACCAAAGCCTTGAACTCTTTGAACTTTTCAAAGGTTTCAGACTTGTGACGTAATAGGAAGATAAACCCGTATCGCGAATGGTCATCGATAAATGTCAAATAATATCGGTATCCATTTCGAGTCGCGGTACTGAAGGGACCACATACACCGGTATGTATTAGGTCAATAATACCTTCGCATCTTGTAACGTTGTTACGGAAAGGCATCCTAGTCATTTTACCTCGAATACAATGTTCGCAAGTAGGCAAAGATTGAACCTGTAGGAAATCTAAAGGTCCATCCTTTATCAATCTGTTGATCCTATCAACAGACAAATGACCAAGCCTTTGATGCCAAATCATATTTGAATGATTTTTATTCTCCCTGGATCTCTTAGGGTTTTTATTAGTGGTTGTAACATTCATGACATTCTCATTAATGCACAATTCATAGAGTCCTCCAGAAGTTAAAACACCTTCTGCAATATATTTATCATAATGATTTATGACTAATTTATTACAGAACAGGAACGAATATCCACTTCTAACTAGCTTAGATACAGATATCAGATTCCTTCTAACTTCAGGTACATAAAGACACTCTTTAAGTACTAGGACTCTTCCACTAGATAATGATAGTCTGCATGTCCCGACGGCGACTGCTGCAACACTTGCATCAGATCCCATCTGGATGACTATCTCCCCTTCCTCAAGACTTCTAGTTTCCTGAAACAAATGCAACAAATTGCATACATGAACAGAAGCACCAGAATCTACAACCCAACTTCCTTCTCGTCCGACAAGAAAGCTAGTTTCAATGATGAAAGTAGATTTTATACCTGCTGGAGCTTTACCTTTGTCTGAGGACTTCAGGTAATCTGGGCAGTTACGCTTCCAGTGCCCCGGCTTCTTGCAGTGGTGACAGACGTCGGTTTTCTTCGATGCCATGAGAGTGGATGCATTAGAAGAAGAGGCAACACTTTGTCCCTTCTTCTTTCTCTTCTGGGCCGGGCCCTTCCGAGAACCATGCTTCCGACCACGCTTCCCTTTGACCTGTGCAACCATTGCACTGCCACTGGGACCATCCTTCTTCATCACGTCCTCTGCGGACTTTAATGCAGCAAGGAGAGCAGCACTTGTCAATTCCAATTTATTCATGTGAAATGGCACCACAAAGTTATTGAAAGACTTGGGCAATGACAGCAGAATGAAGTCAGCTTGCATGTCTGCATCTATCGTTGCCCCAAGAGTCTCCAGCTCCGACAAGTACCCAAACATTTTGAGTACATGTTCACGGACCGAAGTCCCTTCCTGCATTCTACAGCGAATGAGGTCTTTCATAACATTGTACCGCTGAGTGCAGTTAATGTCACCAAACATATCCTTAAGATTCTGCATTATTTCCTGACAGGTATTCATCTCCACATGTTGCTTCTGCAGAACATTGGAGAGAGAACCTAGGATATAGCACCTAGCCAAGACATGATCTTCATCATACTTGTCATTAAATGCTTTTTCTTCCTTGGACTTAGGGTTCTCATGCTTGTCCTCGGATAGCACATAACTTATGCGCTCAGCAGAGAGAACAAGCTCCAAATTTCGGATCCAATCCGAGTAATTTGGGCCGGTCAATTGGTTGACCTCTAGAAGCCTACTAAGTGGCTTCAAAGACTTCATTTTCTGAAATTAAGAATGCACTATATTAGAATATAAAAAATATATATTCAAATTTATAATATTTGATTAAGGCATTTTAAATCAAATTGTTCTTGCTATGTCAACCTTGAAAGTTTATTCCCTTATTTACTTTCAAAGTAAGAGATATACTTACCAATATATCTCAAGCAAGAACTGGGATCTCCTCCTTATCTTTATCATATCCCAATAATATGAGAACCTATGACTCCAATAAAGAGAAGCGGGAACACATTCCGCGTTGCAAGTCCAACTTGCATTTCCCAATTCGGTCTTTAATACCCGGGCCCACCACCCCTAAGGTGACGTTGACCCGTTATTAATTGAACCAACCGTCAACAGGAATACAACTCGCTATGCGCAATCCAATATCGCCCCAATAATATGAGGACCTGATATTGGGGTCACTACGCATACGTCCTTACTATTTCGAGAAGCGACGAGCCCGATCCAAACGGATCGTATGCAGGAGCTGTCACTTCGTACAGGCGTCTCCTTCATACGATGTCTGGCGACGGAACTCTTCGCCTTGACGGGAGACCATGGATGTCACTTATGTGATCCTCCATATCATATTCAAATTTTAATTAATTATTATGAATCACATTCACATAATTAATTCTTCCAAGGGAATTAATAACTCTAATCATATTAGAGTATTTCAATTGGACATAATCAATTTAATCATATTAAATTAATTATCAATCCAATTCAATCAATCAAACTTGATTATTTTACTTGAATACATATATGGTAATATCTCAAAATACGTATTAATTCGAATTTTAATAATTAGAAAAATACATCTTAATCCCTCGGACATTATCCCAGCCCTACCCGCTCTCATGGCCAGTACCGACGAGAGTGGGACGGACCACATACGTTGCAACCCGCAACCCCAATGCTCTCCGACTAGGCACCACATCCGCCTCGGGAAAGGATAATGCCAAATTGATTAATTTGTACTTGAGATGATCATCTGTTTTTCAACCGAAATTGTACCATATAGTAATAATCAAAACATTTTTTATTATAAGGAAATTTGCTAGACAAATTCCCAAATCCTATTCAAGCATCAAGTTTGAAAGATTGTTGTTTCCAATTTATGATTTAGATCACATCTTAATCAATTAATTGGTTGGGGCCATGTCAATTAGGCAAATAATCATGTCTCAATATTTCACAAATATTATTCAAGATTATTTCACGAAATTAACAATTAATTTCACTAATTGACAATCACTTGGTTCTAGATTAGGAATGCAATTTCAGAAAAGACCCCTATTCACTAAAATTGGCATATCTCAATCAATTTAAATCCAAATTAAGCAAACTCAATTTTCATAGATTGCTAACTTGATTTACAACAGAACCTAAGTGGATTTGCACGCATTTCGAGACAGATGATAACAGTAATTAACTCTTTAATCTTGTTAAAATCTACTGTTCCCGCAACAGTGCATACATGTCCATTAAAACAACCATAACTAGAGCATACGAAATCCGATTTACGCAAACTCAGTTTCTATGGTTTCCTTATTTAATGGGGAACAAAATCCAAGTAATAAATTCGTGTTTAAACAACTTAAACAGTACCGAATTTATTTACTAAACAGATCTGCGAAATCAAATGCGATGAAAACTTTCGCGACCTAAACGAACCCAAGTCGTTCTCGGTTTTTCGAATCATATTCGAAATCGTCGACCTAAGGTTCTGATACCACTTGAAGGATATGGAGAAATCCTTAAGCACATCACGGAAGCGTGATCGTCGTATCGAATACGACAAAGAACGACTAGTCGTACTAGTTGTTCGGTGCAGCGGAATTTAAAAAATTTTTAAACCGATGAAACCACATGATCCGAGAACCATTCTCAAATCGTTTCATCTATAACCACAGCAAGTATAATGCAATACCTCTTGAAGCGTGGTTGATCAAGTCTCTACGAAAAGAGACCTCCTGTCTCAAGTCCGATCGTCGGAGTAACGGCTTGCGAGCGCGGAGATGAGTCGCGGTGTCCTCGCAATCCAAGTTGATCCAAGCGCGGTTGCTCCTGATCTCGTCGCACGAGATCAAACGTCTCCTTCGTGAGTGAAGCACTCCAAGAAGACAAAGAACCGCAGAGAGTCGAAGCGGCAGCACGATGGCGCGGGCGTCGACGATTCTCTCCACCAAAGTGGACGGCCACCAAGAAGAGAGGGAGAGAGGGCTGTCGTGTATGAGAAAGAGAGAGAGAGTTTGTGCTACAATAACATGTGTAAAGAGAGAGCCAAGCATGCCTCTCTATTTATAGGGTTTTGGGATCCATGGATATCAATCCATGGGACACATAGAATCAATGGATGAGATTGATTTATGTTCATCCAATGGCTAAGATTGTTGTTGTCAAAAGCAACAAATTTAGGTTAAAATATATTTGACAAAATCAAATATAATTCATTCCTAAATCAACCCAACAAATAAGGAGAGAAGACACATGGAGATTTCATCTCCATGTGCCTTCCAAGTGGGCGCACACCCTTTCCATATAGGAAAGGTGTGCCGCCCATGAGATTGCATGGAGATTGCAATCTCATGGAAATCCATGAGATTGCATATCTCCATGAAATCTCTCTTATTTATTTGCAACAAATTTATTTGGGTTTTTATTCTTCAAAAATAATTCACAATTATCTTTGAGAATATTGCAATCTTGCCATGGAAAAATTGTGAATCATATTCACAACCCAAAACAACATGTAATTCATATTGTTAATTAATTACACAATGTGCATCCAATACACATTATAATTAATCAACACATATAAATTATAATTAACTCTCTCTAATACATTATAAATCACATTTATAATATGTTATGAATAATTGGATATTTCTATCCACATTATTCTTATCCAAAATAATTAAATCACATTTAATCATATTGGACAACTTCTCATATATCATGATAATCAAATCTCATTTAATTATCAAATTCTCTTTGCTTAGATCTTATGGAATTGTTCTTAAACCCTTTAAGAACAACGCTATTTCTCCTCAGATACTTGGAGATAAGGACAGGGCGATTGTATTGTTCCACGTATAGTGACTTGGATGTTGAGATCATATCTCAAATCCAGATCCTATGGACCTCCCACTGATGCTTGATCAAATCAAGACCGTAGACTTAATCTTCTCATTGCATCTGAATCTTATTCAGATCAATGTCCAGTTCATGGACTAAGATTAGGTCACTTCTCTAATGAGAGGAGTCACTAAAATCCAAACCTGTTTCATCACTCCCTCGGAATGGAAGCGTCATGGTTATACAATCGTATATGATCAAATCACCCTTCAGGTATTCCCAATACCTGCACATCCTACATACTGGAAGACTCATGATCATCCTGAAGATAAAGATCACTTTTACACTGTCATCTTCAGGGTTAGATCATTAAGTTTTTCAATCTTGGTCACTGAAACTTGGTATAGATCATATGCTTTCACAAAGCATATATCTTACCTTCAAATTCATGTCATGCTTCCAAAGCACGAAGACCATGCATGGAATTTGTTCAGTCCCAATACCTCATGAGTGAGCTCATGTCTCCCGGTTCACAAGTGAACCTGTATGATCCCTTTGAGAGATCGCATTACTCATATGTCCTTACATGCACACCAGCTCGTCGGTATATAGACCTTGATTAGGTCATCAACCTATTGGTCTGCCAAATGTACATACTCAGACATATAGCAATACATCTGTCTCTAGTCAGAGGATGCATGCCTATGTTGTGACAGTATTCAACGTAGGTCTTTTGTTATCTCGATCTCGTCAAGTCAACCCATTGACTTAACTAACCTGACACCTCTGAATCACTATTCCCATGCAGAGGACCTGCATCAAGAGGTCAGTCAGATATCAGTCATATGAGATAGGATTGCCATCTCCTACTCAGACTGGAGATCATCACTTAATGATCATTTGATGATGCTTGATGAGTCCTCTATCTAACTCCTTAGATATTCATCCAAGCATCAGCCTCTATGATCCATCCAATGAATCAACAGCTGTATGATCATCAAGTTGGCCATGGTACATAACCCTTATTGTACAGAGGGACCCTATAGTGCATTCATTCATTAATCTCAGAAAGGGGAGTGAAAAATAATCAATAATTTTCATTGATAATTTATTCATTACAATAACATTTATTGTAGAAATGGTTCGCCCGGGGCTCACATTGCTAACAAAACTACTACATTCTCCCATAGACTGCTACTCACTTTTAATTTAATGTACGTTCAATTACCTTCAAAATAAAATCATATTCAAAAGAATCTGAGTTCATATCTGAAACTTAGATTTTGGACCCCTATTGTATATTGTACATATTGACTAATTTGATCTTATTATTTTATGTATAAAAATAACTCTTTTTTATTTATTTCTTTTGAATTTATTTTCTTTGATTATTTTTTATAAAATATATTAAAAATAGATAAAAATTATGGCAAAAATCAAAGAAAATAAATCAACTTGAGTATGTATAATTAGTTTGTATATATGTCCCCTTTATTTTTCCCTTTATTTTCTTAGTTATTAAAAATCCAAAAATTAAATTAAGTGTAAATATTTATTTATATTTTTCTACTTTTATTTTAATTTTTATCTTATTTAAAAATGCCAAAAAGTTCGTAAAATACAAAATGTGGTATTTTATATCTATAGAGTACCATCAAAAACACTATTTGTAGAGATGATTTCTTTTGGTTTTGAATCATTCATGAAAGTTGTAGATATCGTTGAGGTGAGCAACTTTCATGTTAATTATTTTTTATTTGACCTTTTTCTTATTTCTTTTTTATTTTTCTTTAGATTAAAATTTCGAATTTTCTAGGAGCAACATGTGATCGCTCTTGGAGCTGCTTGATGACACACCTAATAACTCAGGTTAAGTATGAAATAAACAAGGGTCGTTGTGACCCAAATCGTCAAGTGTAATCAACGAGAAAAATATGTATTAACCACTTTAAAGAAATCAAGAAATCAAATGTAAGTGGTTTTCGCTATTCAATTTACCTAGTATAGCGACAATGGTCGAACACATGGAGCACGATTTATAAACTACGTAGTCAACTTTTGAAAATAATTTTTTAGAGTTTTTTTATTTTTTTATTTTTTAAATTTTTTAATGAGGAACAAATCACAAGGGAATGAAATAAACAGAACACCACAATCTTTTTGTATTTTTCGGAAAAGTAAAAAATGTTCAGAAAATTACAAAAAAAATATGTTTTATATATTTTTAAATATCTTTGGTAATTTTTCAATTTTTTCTGATGTTTTTGTAATTTTATAGAAATCAAATGGTGTAAATAACAGTGAATAGTGCACAACCAAGAGTATTTTGCAACTTAAGAATACTTCAATGCCCAAAACTTTAGGAACTTATTTTTAAACTAAAGTAAAATTAAACACCTACAAACAGAGGCTGAAATCAGAAATTTTGAATTTTTCTAGAATTTTCTACAAATTTTTTATTATTTCTAGTTTTTTATAATTTTTTGGTTTTTATAAATGATTATCGCACGAAAATTAGATAGAAATTAAAGGACAGTAAAATACACTTACAATAATGTTTTTGGAATTTTTAAGCAAAATTTCGATTTTTATGATTTTTTTTATTTTGTGCAAAGAAAAAGACATTATTTTTTATTTTTTTAAATAGCAAATAATGATGAAAGGCGATGAAATTTTATACAATGTAGAACACTATAGCAAGAAAATTCACAAATTTTTATGGAATTTTAAAGACTGAGAAACATTTATTTTAATGCAAGAAATTCCAATAAATAGTCTAAAATACAAGGACTTAATTGCAAATAATTAAAGTTTTTACGCTAAATAAAAAACATAAACTTGCGGGTGTAAAATGAAATTTACCAGATCACGTGCTACGCATGTGCAGTATCAAAGGCAGGGGCACTTTTTAAATATGGGTACCTTCAGGAGTTCTGACACAATTTTTCCAAAAGATTTTTTATAATTAAAACTCAACCCTAGGGCAGCCATGGGTCCTTTGTTCTTATTCTTCAACAATAATAGGGATAGAGAGGGCGCTGTCACCGCTGGCGGCACGAAAATACATCAGAATATTCTACATATAATCATTGAAATTGACTTACTTATTTGATAAGATAAAGTCTAATAATTGTATCTCAATCTTCTAATGACACTTGCAATTGGTTGCATATACATTAGAAGATTAGACATTTGATCTTAAGGTTTAAAGGTCATCCATGTTGGAATTGATGCAATTGTTGCAACAATTTCCATTGGAACAACAGACTTCATATTTTCAGTAGGAGCTCTTAGTGTTAGAGAATGTCTCTATGACCCAGATATTAGATTACACTCATTATTTGTTTCTAAATGTTGGAAATAAATATGAATTCTGGAATAGACCTATCATAAGAGTTATGATGGACACATTTCAGATAGTATTTTGACATCTGGAGGACTCTACTATATTAGAAAATTAATGAATGGTTCATTATGATTTCTAATACTGAAAAATTAAACTTTAAAAGATCAATAGGAGGATGAAGATCATTTGACAATGATCTAGCATCAAGAATTGGACATATGTCTATTGATGAGATCAATAAACTAGTAAGGGAAGAAACTTTAGAATGTCTAAAAATTCAAATCTTACATACTTGTGAATATTGTATTCAAAGTAATAATGTTCAAAGCACCCTTCTCTGAGAATGGTGTAAGATGTCAAGGTATTCAATATCTCATACATATTGATGTATGCGGATCATCTATATCATGATAAACATTGATGATACGTGATATCATTAGATGATTACTTGTGATATGAGATTTCTTGCCTTCACCTTAGAAACCTTTGAAATGTTCAAAGATTTCATAATTTTGGTTTGGAACCAAAGTCTGAAGGAAGATGAAATGAATTTGATCTAATCTAGGTAGCCTATACCTATTAGATGAATTCATAGAATACCTTATGGAGATATGTCTTATCTCACTCCTCCTGATACACCTAAGCTCAATAGAGTTGTAGGGAGATACAATTTAATCATGTACGACATGATTTTATCAATGATGAATTTTAGCATAATTACCTCTTAGTTTCCAGGTATATATTTGTAGTAGAGAATACAATATATATATATATAAATATATATATCTTTAATAAGGTTCCATGCAAGTAAGCTGGAATCTGGCACTGGAGAGTGCTACTTCATTAGGAAATAAAGGATGGTATTGAATGCCTACTTTATGACCTTGAGATTCTTAAAGAGATGTCATCTCTGAGAATGTGATTCTTAGAGGATGATTCTCTTGAGAATCAAGATGAAAATGAAGTGTAGAAACTCATTTAATCTTGAAAAGATAATGAGGCTCCTGAAATCAGAAACATAAAGGATAATTAAAGATGAATCACTAATACCTCTTCAAATTAGTTTGAGGATGTATTCCATGTGTCGGTTAATCTGAAAATGATCTTACTTCATGTGATGAAGCGTGCGAAGATCATGACATGAAAAGATGGATGTTAGAAATAAAGTCTAAAGTAGACTTCATATACAAATGTTGTATATGGACCCTCGAGGATCCACCTATATGGGTAATACCCATTAGTAAATGGATCTTCAATAGAAAGATGGAACCTGATTAGAAGATAGAGACCCTCAAAGCACGGTTCGTAGTCATGAGCTACACACCGATGAGAAGACATCGCTTGCGATGAGACTTTCTCTTCAGTGACCATGCTTAAATCCATCAGAATATTGCTAACCGTAGCTACACAATTTGATTATGGCATCTTCAAGATGTAAGTCAAGATTGCATTCCTCTATGAATACCTCTCCGAGGATATTCACATGAAGTAGCCCCAGGGCTTCATGGTTTAGGAAAGCAAGGTGTGCAAGCTAAAGAAAATCCATCTATGGACTTGAATAAGCTTCTTATAGTTGGAACATAAAATTTTTTGAAATTATAAATGTTATGATTTCAAATATAATCTCGATGTACCACATGAAGCTTAGTGGGAGTGCCAATATGTTCATCGTGCCATACGTAGATGATATCCTAATCATTTGGAATGATATAAGGATAATAATAAGTGTTTTATAGATTGGTTATTCCATACCTAGAGATATGATCTCAAGGATACATCTTGGATCTTAGTTCTGAAGATGTTCAGAAGCATAGAGAAGAGGATATTGGGACCGTCACATTTAGTAGTACACCTTGGACATGTTCCATTTTCTGGAAAATTCCAAGAAAGGCTTCCTTCCCTTAAGATATGGTACTGACCTATCTAAAGGGATAGCACCTCGAGAGTTGAGGAAGTAAATGCTAGAACTACTTGCCCTTGTACACTAGTCACAAGAAGCCGAGTGTATGCCAAATGTGTACAAAAGTTAGATATCTGCCATGCAGTGGGAGTAGTAAATGTTACTAAACCTACTAAGGAGATAAAATACTTGATTGCAGTGATAACAATATCTTCAAAGATGAAATTTTTTTGAGATAGCAATCTCAAAGTCTTATCTTCAAGAACTTAAGACTTTATAGATAGTGATCTGAAAGGTCTTAATTATTGATACCTTAGGAGATAGAGATCTCCAAGAATGGGGGTACTCTGATAAGGATTATGGAAATACTAGTTATAATAATTATTAAGCTATTGTGTCAAGGACACTATAACTGACAAAATTGAGTATTGGTTGCATAAGATGCGATATTCGTATTGGATGCGAGCACTGTTACTGAGAGATATGCAAGTGCCGTAAAAGGACTTGGCGTAGTTTCTCGGAAACAGAGTGACCGATCAGCTTACCTAGATATTTTTCAAAATAACCTATGATTGTCACTTGAGTGCAGATTTAAATGATTAGCCCATTAATGGCTCTTTGGGCTAGTGGGAGATTGTTGGACATGCGGGCCCACAGCGAGCCATTATGCAATAAATGTTATTGCGAATATCATTCCCTCATATGAAATGAAGGATAACTAATTTGCATAATAGGTCCCTCTGTACAATTAGGGTTATGTACCATGGCCATCTTGATAATCATGCAGTTGTTGATTCATTGATTGGATCATAGAGGCTCGTGCTTGGATGAATATCTAAAGAGTTAGATAGAGGACTCATCAAGCACGATCAAATGATTGTTAAGTGATGATCTCCAGCATGAGTAGGAGATGACAATCCTTTCTCATTTGGCTGATATCTGATCGACCTCTTGATGCAGGTCCTCTGCATGGGAATAGTGATTCGGAGGTGTCAGATTAGTTGAGTCAAAGGGTTGACTTAACGAGATCGAGATAACCAAAGTCCTATGTCAAATATTGTCACGATATAGGCACACATCCTCTGACCGGAGAAAGATGTATTGCTATATGTCCGAGTATGTACATTTGGCAGACCAAAAGGGTTATGACCTAACCAAGGTCTATACACCGGCGAGCCTGTGCATGTAAGGGCATATGAGTAATACGATCTCTCAAAGGGATCATACAGGTTTACATGTGAACCGGGAGACATGAGCTCACTCATGAGGTATTGTGACCAATCAAATTCCATGCATGGTCGTCGTGCTTTGGAAGCATGACAAGAATTTGAAGGTATGATATATGCTTTGAGAAAGTATATGATCGATACCAATCCCCAATGACCAAGATTGAGAAACTTAGTGATCAAACTCTGAAGATGACAGTGTAAAATTGATCTATATCTTCAGGTTGATCATAGGTCTTCCAGTATGCAGGATTTACATGTGTTAGGAATACCTGAGGGTGATTTGATCATAAACGATTGTATAACCATGACGCTTCCATTCCGAGGGAGTGATGAAACATGTTTGGATTTTAGTGACTCCTCTCAGTAGAGAAGTGACCTGATCTTTATCCATGTATTGGACATTGGTCTGAATGAGATTCAGATGCAATGAGAAGATTAGGTCTACGGCCTTGATTTAATCAAGCATATGTGGGAGGTCCATGAGATCTGGATTTGAGATGTGATCTCAATATCCAAGTCACTATACGTGGAACAATACAAGCGCCCTGTCCTTATCTCCAAGTATCTGCGGAGAAAGCGCATTGTTCTTGAAAGGGTTCAAGAATGATTCCATAGTTGAATTATATCTAAGCATAGAAAGATTGATAATTAAATATGATTTAATTATCTTGATGCATGTGGATAATTATCCAATATAATTAAATGTGATTTAATTATTGTGGATAAGAGTAATGTGGATAGCAATATCCAATTATTCATAATATATTATAAATGTGATTTATAATGTATTAGAGAGAGCTTATTATGATTTATATTTGTTTATTAATTATTGATGTGAATTGAATTCACATTGTATAATTAATTGAAATTGTAAATTATTATTTGTTTTGGGCTGTGAATGTGATTCACAAATTTCCAATGGTAAGATTGCAATATTCTCAAAATAATTATGAATTATTTTTTGTAGAATAATTTACAACAAGAGTTGTTGTAAATATCGTGGAGATTACATAGAGATTACATGAAATCTCAAGATTGGTGGAGATCCCACCCTTCCTTATAGGGAGGGTGGACGACCATAATTTCCCTAAGGAAATTGGTGGTCGTCCACTCCATATATGGAGAGTGGATTCTCCAACCATATAACTCCATGTTTGATTGATTTAATTTGATATTGAATCATGTTTGATTTATCAAATATATTTAATCTAAATTAAATTATTAGTTTTTGGTTTTTTATCAACAACAATCTTGACCATTGGATTAAACACAAATCAATATCATCCATTGTTTTGATGTGTCTCATGGATTGTGATCCATGGACTCCCAAAACCCTATAAATAGAGAGGCTCCCCTTGTTCTCTAGGGTTGTGCAATTGAGATACAACTCTCTCTCTCTCTCTCTCTCTCTCTCTCTCTCTCTCTTTCCTTCTACACGTCAACCATCTCCTCTTCTCCAATGGTGGCTGTCCACTAATCCCTAGAGGAGAAGCTTCGTCGTCGCTTCGCCACATCGCCACCGCTTCTACGTTCCCCGGTTCTCCATCTTCTTTGGAGTTCTTCGCTCACGAAGAAGGTGTTCGATATCGTGCGACAAGATCAGGAGATCACCATGCTTAGATCAACTTGTTGGATTGCGAGGATCACACGACTCATCCCCGCGCTCGCAAGCGTCTTCTCCGACGATCGGACTTGAGACAGAAGGTCTCTTTTTGTGGAGACTCAATCAACCATGCAACAAGAGGCATTACTTTATATTTGATGTGGTTCTAGATGAAATGATCCAAGAATCATTCTTGGATCATGTGGTTTCGTCGTATGATTTTTTTAAATTCCGCTGCATAGAACAACTAGTCCGACTAGTCGTTCTTCGTGGTATTAGATACGACGCTCACGCTTCTGTGATGCGCTTGAGGATTTTTCCCATATCCTTCAGCTGGGACTCTACAGACTGGTCCAACCTCCTCATGCTAGTGTTTCTATTATATCTACTGGACCCGTCTCTCCTTATCTGTGGCACCTTAGGTTTGGTCATCTTCCTCTGCAAAAACTATGTCATGTTCTCCCTCAGATTTCTACGATATCCTCATTTCAGTGTGAGGCATGCCAACTTGGAAAGCATCACCGTTCATCTTTTCCATCCCGTCAGAATCGAAGCAATTCTCAGCTATTTGAGCTCCTACATTTAGATATTTGGGGTCCTAGTCATGTTCCTGACCTTCAAGGACACTATTTTTATCTTGTAGCGGTCGATGATTTTTCTAGACTTTCATGGGTCTTCTTATTGAAGAATAAGTCTGAAATTGAATCCACTATCAATTATTTTATTTATGAAATAAAGAATATTTTTTCTGCCAATGTCAAGTATATTCGTTTTGACAATGCTTTGGAATTTTGCACCTTACATTTTTCTGAGTTCCTTAGATCCCATGGCATTGTTCACCAGACCACATGTGTCTACAATTCTCAACAGAACGGTGTTGCCAAGCACAAACACCGTCCCTTACTTGATGTGACCAGAACAATATTGATACAGAGCCGTGCTCCTCATTCTTACTGGGGTGATGCTGTCCTTACTGCTTGCTATCTGGTAAACCATATGCCCTCATCCGTGTTAGGAGAGAAGATTCCTTACTCGATTGCGTTTCTCGATAAGGATCTCTTGTCTCTTACACCTCGTGTATTTGGATACGTTTCCTTTGTTCATGATGTCTCTCCAGAGCGTGACAAGCTCTCTCCTAGAGCTGTCAAGTGTGTATTTGTCGGCTACTCTCATACCCAAAAGGGGTATCGCTGCTTTAATCCACTAAGCCAAAAATATTTTGTTAGTGCTGACGTTACTTTATTTGAGTCGGTCATGTATTTTTCTCCTACAGGTGACAGACTTACTCCATGTGACTCCGATGATGAGATATACATGCCACCACCTCCTACAGTTGGTTCTTCACCTTAACCTACTCCTCCTCCTCCTCCACCACATCCTCCACCACCTCCGTTGGTTCAGTTCTTACCTCGTGTTGTTCCTCGCAGATCTCGCTCTGTTTTCCATGCTTATAGGCCTTGTCCATCATCCAGCATGCCTCAGGTATGTAATGAGCATATTATTTCTACTGATGGCACTATTGAATTAACTGTACAATAGGAGGAGCAGGCACCCTCTCAAGAGGGAAATATACAGGCCCAGGACGTACCAGATGATCTTGACGTACCGATTGCTCTACGAAAGTATAAACGGGCGTGTGCTACTTACCCTCTTGCGTCCCAAATTTTTTTAATCATGTTGTCAGAGGATTTCAGGAATGCTAGCACTATCAGTCATGAAGATACCACAGATGTATTAGGAGGCTCTCAAAGATAGTCAGTGGAGGTTAGCCATGAAGGAGGAGATAGCTGCGCTACAATCATGTAGTACATGGAGTCTTGTTTCCGCTCCTATTGATACATCAGTCGTGGGATGCAAATGGGCGTTCACTGTGAAACACCGTACGGATGGTAGTGTGGATCACTATAAGGAGAGACTTGTGGCACGAGGGTTTACCCTGATATATGGGGTGGACTATCACGATACTTTCTCCTCAGTTGACAGACATTCTACTCTACGCATTCTCCTTGTTGTTGCTGTGACATGAGATTGGCCTCTTTATCAGCTTGTTGTGAAGAATGCATTTCTCTATGGTGACTTACAGGAGGAGGTCTACATGCAGCAACCACTTGGGTTTGCTGTGGAGGGGGAGTGTCAGAAGGTTTGCAGGTCACACAAGGCTATATATGGTCTCAAGCAAAGTCCAAGAGCATGGTTCCAAAAGCTCTCGGACTTGATAGAGTTGCAGGGGTTTGTAAGATCAATTGCTGATCACTCCTTGTTCATACAGAAGACCTAGAGAGGTATTACAATCATTCTTGTTTATGTTGATGACATTATTGTTACAGGGGATGATGAGCAGGGTATTCAGGATGCCAAGGACTTCCTAGGTCAACAGTTTGTGACCAAGGACCTTGGACATTTACTTACGTCCTAGGAATAGAGTTTGCCAGGAATCAACGGGGTCTTGTAATGATCCAGAGAAAGTATGTTATAGATCTTCTTTCAGAGACTGGCATGGTGGATTGTAGACATGCCACTACTCCGCTTGATCCAAGCATGAAGTTCTATGATGATGATACTGAGGAGGTTGACAAGAGAAGATACAAAGAGCTTGTTGGTAAGCTATTATATGTAACTATTACTAGGCCCGGCATAGCATTTGCCGTGAGCAAACTAGTTTATGGAGCAACCTAGACAAGAACATATGGATGCAGTTCATATGATTCTGAGATACCTGAAGACTTCACCTGGTACTGAACTTCGTTTCAACATAAGTACATCTCTCTCAGTAACAACATATGCAGATGCAGACTATGCTGGGTGTCCAAAGAATAGAAAGTCTACGTCTGGATTTGCTGTGTTCATAGGGAATTCTCTGGTTTCATGGAAGAGTAAGAAGCAGACTGTGGTTGCTAGATCAAGTGTTGAATCAGAGTACAGGGCCATGGCACAGTCTAGTACAAAGATGATGTGGGTCAAATCCGTTCTTACTAACCTGACCATAGAAGTACCTCTTCCTATGCACCTCCAATGTGATAATCAAGTTGCTCTCTTCATTGCAAATAACCTAGCCATTCACGAGAGGACGAAGCACATAGAGGCGGATTGCCACTACACTCGTGGCATGATACATAAAGGTATTATCACTACTACGCATGTTAACTCTGGAGACCAGGCAACAGATATACTTACAAAGGCTCTAGCGAGAGGACCTTATCAGAGATGTTGTTCCAAGCTGAGTCTTATTGATATCTATGCTCCAACTTGAGGGGGAGTGTTGAGATAGTTACTATTTTTAGTATGTTTCTTTATGTAATTTTCTATTTTCTGTTTCATCTTTTTGTAATTTGCCCAATGGTTCTTCTTTTATATAAGGGAACCCTTGGGCCTCTCATAAAGCATTCCACTATGTTCCTTTAACTAAATCTAATGAAGTTTAGATCACAATATGTCACCATGTTATCTTTCAAAGTTCGAATTAATTCGAGACTTCTATCCCTTCCATCAAGACTGTCAAAATTTAACGATCTCAGAATTGCTAAAATTGACCCCCTTCAGATGGAAGTGTTAGGAACATATGTTTTACATGAAATTTGAAACATACATTCCAATTATTATTCTAAGTAAATCACTATAGGTTTCATTTAAAAAAATTGCAGAAAGAAAGATGGGAACATACTCTTATATGCTCCCCGAGAGCATACTCATTAAACCCACACACAGACACACACACACACACACACACACATACACACGATTTTTATCCAATGGGCCCTTTGTCTGTTAACGTCTTAATGAGCACCAATTCTAGGCCATACACGTATATTACTATTTGAGTGGTTACCTATTTCAAAGGATGTCGTTGTTGGAAGGATATTGATATGCAAGATGACTTAACAATGCGTATTATTCCAATTATATCATGTCCTTAAAAAAGGAAGAAAGTTTGGAAAGAAACTTTTCAGTATAGAAAATTGAGATCTAACTACTCATATCAATAATATATAAACAATAGTCAAGTAAATGGTTGTTGCAAGATCAGTAATACCGTTATATCATGTCCTTAAAAAAGGAAGAAAGTTTGGAAAGAAACTTTTCAGTATAGAAAATTGAGATCTAACTACTCATATCAATAATATATAAACAATAGTCAAGTAAATGGTTGTTGCAAGATCAGTAATACCCAAACAACGGTCAGTAATTTACATTCATTTTATTATAGTACATAGTTCAGTAATATATATACACTGGTCAAGTAAGTGCTTGTTGTGAAGTTAGCAAAAGTATAAAAAATGGTCAGTAATTTCCATTTGTATAACTACTTTGAACATACTTCAGTAATTTGGTGATAGTACTCAAGTAATATATATACAGTTCTTAAGTAAATTGTTGTTGTTTATTCAGTAATGTATATATTTATGTCTTATATCACATGTCCAATAATATATATAAAATTCTCAAGTAGTGACTATTATGACATCAGTAATAACAAAATAATTGTCAGTAAGGCACGAACACTGCTTAAGTAATAGATAAACATATAATCAGTAGCTTATCCTCCTTCTATACGATTAATATGGAAATTATACTTGAAAAAAGAAATTATTAAACACATGCACATAAGGAAAAACGAATTAATAAAATAAATGAAATGCTTTGTTGATGAAAAAGGAAAAAATATATTATGAAAATGAATGCAATGCTCATTACATACACAATGGTATTACTAACCACTTGTTATGGTATTACTGGTCTCACAACACACACTTGCTTGACCATTGTATATATATTACCAAATGATGTACAAGGTAATAATTTGGATATAAACCACTGATCATTGTTTTGGTATTACTAATCTCACAATAGCCATTTACTTGACCAATGTATATATGTCATTATTCTAGCATACGAATCTTAATCTTCTGCACGAAATAATTGATTTGAAGTTTTTCTTTCCAAAGTCCTTTTCCCTTTTTTAAGGATACTGCATAATTGGAAATATAGTAAGTGTTCAATACGTGTTAGCCTATAATTAGAAATATAGTCATTGCTAATACACATGTATGTCCTCACCAATACGTAAATGGGCATAAAGCCCATTGGATAAGTCCTATATATAGTAAAATGAGGCTGCTCCCACCCCCATTTTCCACCTATTTTTTTGGAAAAATAAAATATGTATATTCATCACTATATCCTCTAACAATCTATTAAAATTTCGTCAGAAACAGATACTCCTATACCCTTCATCTAAAACAGGTAATTTTAACGGTTTTAGAATTACTGTGATCGACATGTTTTGGATGAAGGGTATATGAGTCTCTGTTTCTGACGAAATTTTAACGGAATGTTAGAGGGATATAATGATGAATATACATGTTTTTATTTTTCAAAAAAATAAAAAAAATGGAGGGAAAATGGGGGTGGGAGCAGCCCGTTGGCTCCTCCTAGGGAGCGACCCCATTATACTCATATATATAGGGTTCAATGGGTTGCCACCACCCCATTTCCGTTTTTTATTTTTAAAAAAAATATCACCATATATATTCATCTATATATATCCTTCCTATATGTCATTCGAATTTCGTCAGAAATAAAGATTCCCATGCACTCCATCCAGAACAGGTCGATTACAATAATGTTTAGACCGTTAAAATTGCATGTTCTAGATATAGGACATATGAGTCTCTGTTTCTGACAATATTCGAATGGCATATTAGAGGGATATAAAGATGAATATATGTGATGATATTTTTCAAAAAAATTTGCGGAAAAATAGAGGTGGGGGCAGACCTATTTTTTCCATATATATATATATATATATATATATATATATATATATATATAAAGAGAGAGAGAGGAGGTTGCCCCTTGAGGGGATCTAACTTGGCAATGAAGCTCTATTTTCAAATTTTAAAGTGATCAATCACAGATTAATCACTCTTCCAATGTTGTTTCTTCTCAGTTTTGGTTCTTCATTTTTTTGTAAAATTTTATTTTGCTAATTTTTTTTAAAAGTTTTCCTCTTGATGGTGGTAGTGGATAGTTGGTGTTGCTCCTCCATCATCATATTCCTCATCCGACTCTACTGCCGGACCGGTTGATGCAAAAGATGACTCTCTAGAAAATACTGTATTTTTTCCTTTGGCGGTGGATGAGGCGAAGCCCGATAATTTCAAGCGCAGAGATAATTTAGTTATCAAGTCAGATATTTCATATTATATGTTATCTAATGCTATGACTCTCAAGGGTGATAGAGTATTGTAGCCATAATCATTACCAATGACAAAATAAAGCATTTTATGGAGAGCCATCTTATGCATCAATCGATCCAGCAGTAGAGTCGGGTAAAAAGAAGATGACGGAAGAGCAACACCAGCTACCCACCACCACCATCAATAGGAAAAATTACTAAAACAATCATCAAAATAAAAATTTTACAAAAAGAAATGAAGTGTCAAAGCCAAGAAGGACCAATACTAGAGGAGTGATGAATCCACACTCTAAAAGTTAAAAATAGAGATCTCCCACCTCATTTTCCCCATATTTTTTTACTTTTTGAAAAATAAATCGATGAACATTCATCACTATATATCTATATTATGTCATTCAAGTTTCATGAGAAACAGAGACTCCTACGACCTCCATATAGACGATCATTGACGGTCGTAGAATTGTTGAAATGGACCCCGTTTGGATGGAGGCAATTGGAGTTTCGTATGCAATTTGAATGAAATATATGGATATGATAATAAAAATCAACAAAAGTATTTTTCAAAAAAAAATAAAAAATATGAGGAAAATGGGGCAGAGGAAACCAAGTTAGCTCCCTCAAGGAGGCAAGTCCCTTTTTCCCACCTCTCCCTCACCCATAAGCGCGCGCGCACACACACAGATGTATGGGGAAAGTGGGGCTGTCTCTACATTATTTTTTCATAATGTTTTTATTTTTTTTCAGAATATCGTAATGTATATTCATCTATATATCCTCCAATATGCCATTCGAATTTCGTCAGAAACAGACCTTTATGCCCTCCATCTAGAACAAATAATTTTAACAGACTAAACATTAATGTAATCGACCTGTTCTGGATGGAGGG
Source organism: Ottelia alismoides (assembly GCA_037367405.1). Lineage (NCBI taxonomy): Eukaryota > Viridiplantae > Streptophyta > Magnoliopsida > Alismatales > Hydrocharitaceae > Ottelia > Ottelia alismoides. The sequence continues at coordinate 230,473 of JAZKJV010000696.1, forward strand.
AATATGAGTCTCTATTTCTAACGAAATTCAAATAGCATATTGGAGGGATGCATATATGAGTAAAATGGGGCCTCTCCCTAGGAGGAGCCAACGAGCTGGTCCCACCCCTATTTTGCTCCTATTTTTTATTTTTTTGGAAAATAAAAATATGTATATTTATCAATATCTCTCTAATATTCTATTAAAATTTCGTCAGAAACATAGACTCCTATGCTCTCCATCCAGAACAGGTTGATTACAACAATTCTAAGCCTATTTAAATTACCTGTTCTAGATGAAGGGTATACGAGTCTCTGTTTCTGACGAAATTTTAATGGAATAATAGAGGGATATAGTGATTAATATACATATTTTTATTTTCCAAAAAAATAAAAAATGGGAATAAAGTGGGGGTGGGAGCAGCTCGTTAGCTACTTCCAGGGAGCAACCCCATTTTACTATCTATATGTGAATATACATGGTGATATTTATCAAAAAAAATAAATAATTGCAAAAAAAAATAATGTGGAGACAACCTGTTGCCTGCCCCCTTGGGGTAGCCCATCAAACCCTATATATAGGAAAAAAGGAGTACAATCCCTTAAGCATGTAACGTACATGCTCCCACGTTTTTTTTCTCCGTAATTTTTTTCTGAAATGAAACCTAATCGAATTTAGATCAACTTAATTCGAGACTTCTATCTCTTCCACTAAGACTGTCAAATTCTAACGGTCTTAGAATTGCTTCAGATTGTTTTAACGGTCTTAGAATTTTAATGATCAAATTGACCCCCCTCAAAATGGAAGTGTTAGGAACGACTGCTTTACACGAAATTTGAAACATATATTGCACATATTATTCTTAGTAAATCCCTTCAGATTTCATTTAAAAAATAAAAAAATCATGGAAAAAGGTGGGAGCGTGTTCTTATATGCTCCTAGGGAGCATACTCATTTAATACACACACATATGGGATTTATGGGGGTTGCCCTCGTGCCATTTTCCCGTAATTTTTTTGATTTTTTTTGCAAAATATCAAAATGTATTTTCACACACACACACACACACACACACACACACACACACACACACACACACACACATATATATATATATACATATATGGAAAAATGGAGTTTCCCTCTAGGGGCAGCCAACATAGCTGCTCTCGTCCTCATTTTTCAGCTTTTTTATTTTTTTCAAAAATAAAGCCATGCATTTTTATCACTATATCCCTCTAATATGTCATTCCAAATTTGTTAGAAACAGAGACTCTTATGTCTTACATCTACAACATGTAAATTAACGATCTTAGAATTGATGTAATCGACAAGTTCTAGATGAAGGGCATATGAGTCTCTGTTTCTGATAAAATTGGAATAACATATTAGAGGAATATAATGAAAAAAATACATGATTTTATTTTTGAAAAAAAAATAAAAAAATACCGAAAAATAGAGCGAGAGCAGCCATGTTGGTTGTCCCCGGAGGGTAGCCCCATTGAACCATATATGTATGTGTATGGTTTTATGGGACTTCTCTAACGGGCTGCCCCCACGTCATTTTTACGCATTTTTTAAGAATATCATCATGTATATTCATCTATATATCATTCTAATATGTCATTCCAATTTTGTCAGAAACGGAGAATCCCATGCCCTCCATATAAAACATGTCGATTACAATCTTTAGACCGTTAAAATTATGGGATTTTTACCCGACAGACCCTATAATATTTATCAATTACCTCCACGGCCTATGAAACATTCTAAGTCCTCACTCGACCCTGTAAACTTTCTAACCCTTACCCAACATACCATGTGGTTAACCCTCATCCATTTATCCGTTAAAACTAACGGAATTCCGTTACATTCTTTTATGTTATACCTATTTTATTTATCAAATTTACATTAATTGCCACTCCCTCTCACCCTCCTCCTTTTCCCCACCACCCAACACTCACCACCTTCTCAACTTCCACCGCCCTCGCCCTCCTCCCCGATCTCCACCCTCGACCTCCTCGTTCCCGACCTTCGACCTCGTGTTTGCCCTCCACCTCCCAGATTTTGTCGCAACAGCACAGGGGCAACGTCCTCGCACCACGCATCGCCCTGCCTCGACAACAACACTGGTCCACTTCTCAACGCATGCCTTCTCCCTCCAGATTCGCGTCTCCAGGCGGCGCGCCCTCCGAGATATTGTCTCTTTCTCGCGAAGCCCCCCTCCCCTGACGCTCGAAGCCCCTCCCCACCCTCCGGTGCTCGGAGCCCCCATACCCCTCCGCCTCCCCTGCTTGAAGCCACCGACACCCCTGCTCGAACCCCCCACCCCACCCTCCGGCACTCAAAGCCCCCCCTGCACCCCGTCGTTCAAAGCCCCCCCGCACCCCTACTCGAAGCACCCTCCCCCCCTCCCCCCCAGTTCGCGGGTCTTTCCGTCGCCAATGCCAACGTGCCCAACGTGTCCATGATGAGGTTCACCCACAACATTTGCACAGTCGTCATCGGCATCTTCCCTGAGGACACGGCCAAGACAAAGTTGATGATCAGATCCAAGGCATTGACTGTCAGCTAGAATTGTATGAACTTCTAGATATTACCGTAGACGCACCTCCCCCACCGAAGGACTGTGGAGACCGATTCGAAGTTGTTGTCCAGGATCCCTATATCCGAGCACTCCTTAGATGCCTCTGTGCCCTGGATCCCCATGGAGAGACCCACGTCTACCTCCTTCAATGCAGGGGCATCGTTAGTGTCGTCGCCGGTGACAACCACCACCTCACCGTTGAGCTTTAGGCATTGTACCATGAGGAGCTTCTCGAATGGGGATGACCTCCTCCCCTCCACGCACCTGCTCCAGCCTAGGTGATGAATCTGTTATTCATCACTCCAAAAGTCAAAAATAGATCCTTGTTCCCGAGAAAATAGAGGCATATTTCCTTTTAAATTGCATAAATAGCATTCATGCATATATTCATAACTCATGTAGTTTAGCAGCTCATTTGCATTTAAGAAGCCAAAAATCCCCTGTAAAATACCCCTTCATCAAAATAACTTCTTCTCTATAATATATGTATATATTCCTTAATAATATAGGGAAGATTGCCAAAAATCCCTTGTAAAATAGCCCAAATATCCTGAGAACCAGTGTACACAAATAAAGCCCTCATACAAACCCCAAATTAGGTCTACTCACTCTTAGAATACTACACATTAAAAGACCTTCAAAATAAGACTGATTTCATTGAAATCGGAGCTTGTATGAGAAACTTGGGTTTTTGGATCCTTTTGTATACTACACATGTATATTTATGTATCCTTGTATTTATGTATCATATTTGACCTCATCTCCGTCTTTGGTCAACATGAAACTTGTAGATCTCATCTAGATCTACAACTTTCATGTTTTGAGTTTTTCCAAATTCGGCTTCTTCTTCTCTCTACACGTGTTTCCTTCTCCAGCCATTCACAGCAGGCCACGTGGCGCCCTCTGGTTGCGCCACACGGCCCGCTGCCCTTCGCCTCGTCCGCCCGCAATTTCCACCGTCGGATCGCGCTTCAGATCCAATGGCCCAGGCCCGTCCATGTACATCACCACCTTCCAGCCCTCAGATCCATAACACACTTCATCTCCACCGTCCCTTAGCGCCGCGCTCTCAGCCTTCCACGTGGCGTCAGCTACGCTGCTCGATCGCGCCCCCAATCCTCTCATCACAGCCGCTCGTCTTCTAGCGAGTCTCGACCCTCAGATCGACTCCACCCTTTCATCGGGGCCATCCATTAGCGCCTCGCCCACAGTGCGCCACGCGTCACATCTTGAGCCCTTCGATCGCATTCTCAGCCCTTTCATCTGAGCCGTTAGCTCCCCAATAATCTCAACCGACCGATCGATCGCCAAGGACTGATCAGGACCGCCCGCCCGCGCCTCTGCCCCATCACGCCAAGTGTCGGCTTCCTGACCCTTAGATAGCGTCGCCTTGACCTGATCTTAACCACTCAAACCACTCGCTCCCTCAGCCACTCGATCATCTCCCACTCTCCATCATGACCCTCCGTCAGCGCCGCGACCACATCACGCCACGTGGCCGCACCCGATCCCTCCGATCACGGGCCTCAGATCTAATCTGACCCGTCGCTCCACGCTCTGATCTCCACCGTTGGATCATACGATCCTACGGCGGAGACTTCGTCTCCTACCTCCAGGCGCCCCTCTCCCCCACGTCCCTTGCCTTGCGGGAGGGGCGCCCCCTTTCCTTTTCTGGGCACACGTCAGCCACCTCCTCCGGCCGCTGACCCCCCCCCCCACTACGCTCCCCACTCATCCCTCTCCCTCGACAGCTCCCTCGAACACCACCATCTCCACCATATACGCCCCACGACAGCCACCAACATCGCCAATCCACCAGCTAACCCATCAACTACACCTTATAAATACGCCACCCACGGCGACATTCACCCCCATCCGCCACTCCAGGGAGATCACTCGAGCTCCAAGCTTCCTATTGGTGACAGCAATTGGCTGATTTGTCGAGCGACGACAGAGATCCACTCCGGCGAGATCCACGGCTACATCCGCCGTGCCGCAGCCTCCCTCGAGCAGCTGCTAGAGCTCGGGACCTTACCGACCCCTTGAGCGACGACCTGAAGCTCAAAGCTGAGCCCCAATCCCCAGGTAACTCCCTCCATCATCCTCCAATCTTCTTCTTCTTTTTCTTGGATTTTCGCCGCTTCTATCCGCCGTCATCAGCCATCTTCGCGCCTCCTCAACACTTCGACGAGCTTCGCGACGAGGTTCTGATCCTCGCTGACCTCTTTACACCTTCAGACCCTCTACTTCACCAGCCATCGACCTTCAGCTCCGCCACCTGGCCGGAGCTCCGCCATCCGACCACCTCCCCTCGCTTCAGGCCTCGCCGATCACTTCACATTCCACCACGAACACCTGCACGCTTCGGCTACCTCATCTAACCCCTGCAGGCTCTCGGTCTTTCATTGGCCGGACCTTCACCGGAGACAACTTCGAGCTTCGTCGTCATCCATCTACAGGCACCCTCTGTTGCTCCTGAGACCATCAGCGCCTCCGCCGCGTCGTCACGCTCCTGCTGGGATATCTCCGACACCTCGGAGAGCTTCATCGGCACCTGGAGGAACGGGCGGAGCTACCGCCCCTTCGTCGGAGCACAGCCATCTCCTCCGCAGAGGGCGGAGGCCCGTTGAAGGAGAAGCTCCAGCTGCCGTTCGATCAGTTTGATCGAACGGTTGACTTCGTGCCACGTCGCCACTCAGCCTCGCCTCGCCAGCACCGTTGGATCGTCCAGGATCTAACGGCGATCAGCCCTCCGCGTCATCAACATTGGGAGAAGACAGGAGCCGTCCGATCAACGCAGATCTGACGTATCTTGATCGAGCCATGCGTCTTCATCAACATCCCTTGGATCCATCTTGATCCAAGGGCCTTCAGGCCGCCACGTCCCCTTATCCGAGCCTCGGCCTCCAAGCCTAGGCTCGGGTGACCCGAAGCTGCCCCGAGGCTAGTCCGAACCTCCAGAAGGACCCGAGCCTTACTTCGAGCCTCCGACGCCTTCCGAACCTAGGTCGCCCCACGTGAGGAGCACGTGCGGCCTGGGTTATTTGCACAGACGTCCCTGAAGCTTTCAAAAATTGCGAAAAGGCCCCTGTGAAGCAGACATCACGTGAGGAGCACGTGTCTCGTGGAAAAATTGCATAGAAGTCCTGCATATTATCGGTAATTGCATTTTAGTCCCTGTCAGCATATTTAATTGTTGAAATTTTAATTTCCAGTATTGCATTTACACCCTTGTGTTTACACGTGTCCCTAGAGTGCATTTTTCATCATTTTGAGATTCTAGAAATTGCATGTTGTTGGAAATTTTGTCCTCTATCTGTTAGTACACGTGTCTGATTTTTGTTGGCTTAATTGAATTATCAATGAATTAATTGGTTCATTTGTGACATATTTTGCCCAGTGATGCCTTTTGATTTTTAATTAATTATCTGTGCCTTCAAAAATCACCAAAAATTCACAGTAGCTTAAGGACATCATTTTCAACACTCCATAAAATTTTCATGTCATTTGCACGCATAACGAGGCCTGAATAAATAGTTGAGTGATTTTCTTTAATTAATTTTAATTAATTCATTTCACAGTAAATTTAAGTTCTGTTAATTTTCCTAGGTCCCTGATCATTAGACCTTCCTAGGATAATTTTAGTTCTTGGAAAAATTGTGATTTGATATTTATTAAAAATTAAACACTGAAAATCACTCTGTCTGTTGATTTAATTCACAGAAAAATTATTTTGAGTCGAAAAATTCCAAAAAAATTAGTGTCGGTCATTTTCAGCATAAATAACCATCTGGCCAATTTTCATTAATTTTGGACTTCGTTTGATACACCAATTAAAGTTAAAGTTAAATTGGCTAAGATCTGTCTGCATATGTCTTCATAAGAAAGAAAAAGACCAAAAAAAAATACTCCTTGAAAATCAACGCTTGAATAATTGCTAAAATTTGACCTAAGGAGACAGTTGCCTCCCTGAGATCGACCTTGGACTTCACCAAGTAAAAAAATTTGCCGCTTGAAATTAACTCGAATTGAATTAAAGTGGTTTTTGATTAACCTCTCGTATCCGACTGCAACGAATTACATTAATTAATTTGGACATTAATTTGACCGAATTAACATAGGGTGCGGGAGCGATGTCAAAATGGCGCCGTTGCCGGGGAGGCACGACTTAGGATAAATTTTAGCTAAATTTTGAGTGTTTGATTTTCCTTCCCCGGGTAGTCTGACCCCCGGTTTTTCTTGTGAATATTTCTCTGTCTTGTAAATTTCTGCATTCTTGTCGTTCTTGATCTGACCTCAACTTGTTTTTGTGCGAGGAACACCGGAGTCGAAGACGCTTCGAGGAACACGCATTTGAATTTGTTTGAGTGATTTGAGAGAACCTGTAATTTCATTTCCACATTTTTTCTCGCATCATTTCCAGCGGTTCCCGTTTGGGATCTCGCGTGTGTAAAGATAGTGGAACTGTGTCCCGTGTGCTGTGTGGGTGAATTGTAATTTAGCTTGCACTAGCGTCTCCTCGAGCCTCTCTAGGACTTGTTTGTGCTCGTAATCAATAGGACCACACATTACACATAAAAGACGCACCTAGACCGCAGGACTTAGTTCAAATTAAACTGTTCTTCACGCTAATAGAACTGCCTGTCTAGGAGCGGCTTTTCATCGCTTGCATTTGCATGTAGAGTAAAGTTTTCAATTCTGTATTGCATCCTGCATAAAAAAAGGCGAAGGGATCACTGTAAGTATTCTCTACTCAGCATAGCATCATCGATTTCAACTTGCATTGGCTTTTCTCGATTTCCCCCTCTGATTTTGTCACTTAAATTAAAAAGGAAATTGGGACTGTCCGATAGGCGTGCTTTGTGGTGGATTAATTGCAGTGATAACTTAACTTTAATCGGGACTGCTAACAGTATTGACCAAAAAAAGAATAAAATCTGAAAATTGTTTGCGGGAGATTAATCCCCGACCTTGTATTCAGGCTGAGTGAGGGTACTTGAGTGTGTGTGAACACCTTAAGGCAGAGCCCAAATCCCCGCCTTCCATATCACGAGCCAACTGATCTTAGCAAGTATCACGAGTGGGATATTTTTAAACTCTTTGACAAGTACCAAGTAGCCTCCGCCCTCACAGGTAGATAGGGGCGAACCAGCGGTACTCTGCGACAAGGCCTAAAAACTTTGTCAGCCTCCGCCTCAGTGCAGGTAGATAGGGGCACGTCATTGAGTCCCCACTCCGGATAGGAGCAAAGAAAGGGAGGATCGGCGGTATCTTAGGCGACAGGATAAACAGGGAAGACGCATCCGGCTCTAAGCCGACTTTCCTCTAGGCCGCGTAATCCTTGCTATTTTTGCTTGAATATCACACTTAAAAACTACAAGATAAATTGGACTCAACTTTGAGTCCTTAACTGTGTTGAGTGTGAACCCAGGGTCTTGGATTGTTCTTATTGCTTGCTTCAGGTAGGAGTAAAATCCTATCTTCTTCCCTCATCAAGATGAGTGATTGGGGAGATCTCGACGCACTATTCACTGATCTCTCTATAAGTCCCCCAAGTAACTCGTCTTCCTCGGTCCGAGCGCACCTTGGACCACCCAGGACTCATGACCCTCTTGAGTCCTGGTTCCCACATGCTCAGGGTGGTTACTCTCAAACCAACCCTTTTATCTCCTCCGAGATTACCGAGGAAGATCATTGCCTCGGTAATCCCTTCCTTGATTTACCCTCTAACACCGGTCTTATTTTCCAATCCCCAGAACTAGAGGACAAGATGCCGCCGAAAGTTCCACCAGATGAGGAACAAATCAAACAGATTCTTGCCCGCCTCGCTGATGCCGAACAGAGGAATGCAGATCTCACTGCACGGATGGGACAAATCATAGCAGCAGAAGGAATCGACCGACCAATGGTCGATACCTATAACCCGGCGGAGAACGAGATTCAGAACTGGTTGGCACCCGCAGTTCCCGCCCAGGCATTTGAGTTGAAGCCCCACTTTCTTAGTTTGCTTCCGAAGTTCAACGGAAATCTTAATGAAGAACCATACACTTTCCTCCGTGACTTCGAGTTGGTGTGCAACAATCTTAGCCATCCCAATGTTGGCCAAGATTATATTCGGCTGAAGGCCACCCCTTTTGCCTTAGGTGATAAGGCTGCTCATTGGCTGAAGAATCTAGGGGTGGTATGTACCACTTGGATGCAGTTCAAGGACCTTTTCTTGAAGAAGTTCTACCCTCTCAGTAGAACTAATCAGATGAGAACAAAGATCGCTAGCTTCGCTCAAGGAGCCTGCGAACCGTTCCATGAGGCTTGGGACAGGTTCAATGACTTAGTACAGAAATGCCCCTGCCACGGCATTTCAAAGGCGATCTTAGTCCAGACCTTGATCTGTGGATTAACCCCAGAAATGCAGGGGTTAGTCAGTGCCGCCTGTGGAGGAAGTTATCTGAACAAGAACGAGCATGCTGTATGGAAGATCCTAGAGCAGATGGCAGAAACCGGCAGGTCACAGGCCACAAGGGCCTATCAGTTGTCTCCCTCAATCTTATCCAATGAGACAACTAGAAGGACTGTTGCAGATCTGACTGAGGACCTCATCCCCAGCATGGGGATGATCGCTGACAAGCTTACCATGGTCGAGCAGATCCACAAGAGAGTCGCGGAGATGGAGTATCTTTCAAGCCTTCCCAAGAAAGTGGAGGAACTCTCTGAAAAGGTAGCTAAGATTAAGCTACCCACCCCTTCTGCACCACCTGTACCTGTGCACAGAGTCCATCTTGTACAGGAACAGGCACCGGGGTCTCAGAGTAGCTGGGATCAAACTTATACCCAGCCGAACCATCATGCACCCCCACCAGTGGAAACGGAATATGAGGAGCCTCCGCCTGTATACGAGATTAACGGGCTTTGGTATAGCCGGGACCCGCTAGTCCGGCAAATCGAGATGGGGAAGGATCAGGCGCACCGCCCCGCACCGGTCTACCAAGAGACCAGGCCCGTCACAGTCCCGCGATACCAGTCCAGGCCAGATCATGGGTACCAGCCGCAGCAGCGCACCTACCAGCAGGGGCCAGCACCGTCTCACCAGCAGCAGTATCGGCATGGCCAGCAGGGCCAATATAGGACGGCATCAACACCGCAGCAAGCCCAGCCCATCGAATTGGAGTCACTCACCTTGGCGATCCAGACCCTGTCTGATAGGGTCCAACAGATACAGAATGACTACTTGGATATGAGAACCGACATCAATCGGGTTTCTCGTGCCCAGGACCAACAAATGGCGCCAAGGACCCCAATTCCCGCACAGGTTCAGGCCAACCCAAACAGCCTGCACCAGGGCCAGAACCGACCTCGAGATCAGGTATATTATTCAGATAATTATCTATCTGAACATGAGATCCTTTCGTACGATAATGTTAATCATATGTCCCTCAGGAGCGGAAGGACTGTGACCATACCTGATCGGGCACGGGCACGAAAGGAAGGAACCTCCGAGAATCTACCTGAGGAGAATTCGGAGGAAGAAGAGGAGGAGCATCCCCATCACCACCACCAACAGAAGAAGAGGACATCTGAGTCCTCGAAGCAGCATTCCCGCAGCCACCTTGAGTCAGACGATACCGATGAGCCCGCACCTCCATCTGAGGAGGACCATCCAGAAGAAGCGGAAGAAGCACCACCGGTTTCGCCCAAGCATTTTCCTGTTTGTCAGAGTCCGAGTCAGAGTCTGTGTAAAAGTCCGAGTCAGAGTCTTGTTCAGAACTCAGTTCCAGCAGCAAATGAAAATCTTTCAGTTTCAGAACCTGAGTTAATAATCCCTTTCCCCCAAGCTCTTAAGGGTGGAAAGAAGAAAACCCAAAAAATCCAAAAAGATGACCCTGAGATGGCTGAATTTTGCAATAAACACATCAAGGTCACAATCCCTTTTGACAAGTTCGTGGAAATGACCCCTGCATTCCAAAAATACCTTAAGGTGAGATGCACACCTACTAGGGTTAGCAGGAAGACTAAAAGCCGTGTTGAGAAACACGTTCTATCAGTAGCCACGACTTGTGCAATAAAGAACTCGTTTCCTAGGAAACGAAGAGACATGGGTGCACACTATGTAGTGAGTCATGTTGATGACATTGAGTTTGCACGCACTCTCCTGGACAATGGTTCCTCGATTAACTTAATGCCTACGGTCCTCTATGAGCGGCTTAATCTCGGACCTCTTAGGAAATCTAGAGCTATTCTGCAGTTTGTTGACAAATCCACTAAGAGGTCCCAAGGAGAGTTAAGGAACATTGTGATCAGAGTCGAGGGGCAAGAATACATGGTGGACTTTACTGTCCTGGATATGGAATCCCCTTGCAATTGGAGAGATTCCCAGATTATTTTAGGTAGGCCCTTCCTCAGAACTGCAGGGGCCTTATTTGACTATAAGACTGGGAAAATTCAGTTCCAAACTCCCGGCGGAGATGAGGAACTAGAGATGAAGCAGACTAGATGGCAAAGACCGGACTCCGAATCCAGCACCGAGTACTCTTCTACCGAGACAGACTGTGAACATGTAGACTTAGTTGGGACATGGAGACAGAACCCAGCCAGCATTAATGTGTCCATCTCCTTTGAAGATGATCCAGTGCATGAGTCAGTCTGCGAGATTCTGAGGAACGAGTACAGCTCTGAACCTGCATCGCCCTACATCTTCGATGACGTAGAGGCCCAATGGGGCCTGTCAGTCCTTACATCCTTAGGACAATCAGAAGATGAGGATGACGAGTCGGACGAGGCGTTTGCCGATTGTATGGAAAATTTTGACGATCCGACTCCAGAGCCGCGCTTGGTGGCAGCTATTACAGAAAATGATCCAGCCACTTCCAACACCGAACCAGATCAGATTGAGCTAGACTTCTTAGATGACCACACTATACCTGAGCTCAAACCTCTTCCCACAACACTGAAATATGCCTTCCTTGCGGGCCAAGACAAGAAATTTCCGGTCATTATCAGTTCGCAATTGACCGAGGAACAGGAATCTCGCTTGCTAGAGATCCTGGAGAAAAACCGCAAGGCAATAGGCTGGAGCATTTCCGATCTCCATGGGATAAATCCCGCTCTGTGTTCGCACCATATTTACTTGGAGAATGAAGCCAAACCCTCTCGTGAATTCCAACGCCGGTTGAATCCAAATTTACGAGAAGTGGTGAAAAAAGAGAGAAAAATGGTGCGACGCGGGTTTTATTTACCCAATCTCCGACTCTAAGTGGGTGGCCCCAATCCATGTTGTTCCGAAAAAGTCGGGAATTCAGACGACCACCAATGAGGACGGAGAGGAGATCGTGACGAGAATACCCACGTCATGGCGCGTCTGTGTGGATTACAGACGCTTAAATGCCGCGACGAAGAAGGATCATTTCCCTCTACCATTCATTGATCAGATCTTAGAAAGATTAGCGGCAAAAGAATTCTTCTGCTTCCTTGATGGGTTCTCGGGCTACAATCAAGTAGCCATAGCTCCAGAGGACCAGGAAAAGACCACGTTCACATGCCCCTTTGGTACCTATGCTTTCAGGCGCATGCCCTTTGGGCTATGCAATGCTCCAGGTACTTTTCAAAGGTGCATGATTGCTGTATTCGCCGAAATGGTGGGCGAATTCCTGGAAGTCTTCATGGATGACTTCTCGGTCCACGGCGACTCTTTTGATTCCTGCCTTAGGAATCTGGACCGAGTCCTCAAAAGATGTTGTGAAGTCAATCTGGTGCTCTCCTGGGAGAAAAGTCACTTCATGGTGACGGAGGGCATAGTGTTGGGGCATGTCATCTCCAAGAGAGGAATGGAGGTTGACCCTGCCAAGGTGGACGTGATCAGACGAATCCAGCCACCAACCAACGTAAAACAGTTGCGGTCGTTCCTCGGGCATGTCGGATTTTATCGAAGATTTATCAAGGATTTTTCTAAGATTGCCCGACCGCTAACTGAGCTTTTAGGCAAAGACACGGAGTTTATTGTAGATCACAAATGTCTTGAGGCCTTTAAGCTTTTACAAGGAATGATCATGGATGCACCCATTTTACAAGCCCCAGATTGGTCTCTACCTTTTGAGATCATGACGGATGCCTCAGATTATGCTGTTGGGGCTGTATTGGGACAAAGAAGAGATGGCGTCCCATTTGCAATTCACTACGCAAGCAAAGTGCTTGATTCTGCTCAGCGTAACTATACAGTTACCGAAAAGGAAATGCTTGCGGTAGTGTTTGCCTTGGATAAATTCAGATCCCACTTAATCGGATCCAAGGTAACCGTGTTCACAGACCATACGGCACTACGATACCTGATGGAAAAGAAGGACGCGAAGGCGCGTCTTCTTCGTTGGATTTTACTTATCCAGGAGTTTGATTTGGATATCCGTGATAAACCTGGTAAGAAGAATGTAGTGGTCGATCATCTTTCTCGTCTCGAAGATCTTAATACTTCCGAGGTTTCACCAATTCGAGACTCCTTCCCTGACGAGTCGATTTTTGTTATCGACTCACTCCCGTGGTACGCCAATATCGTGAATTATCTTGTCTCCAAGAAAGTTCCCGAAGATTGGCCCAAGAGCCAAATCGACCGACTAAAGTCGGACGCTAGACACTACCATTGGGAGGATCCGATCCTTTTCTTTGAAGGACCGGATTGTGTCTGGAGACGTTGTATTCCTCAGAAGGAATACCAGAGTGTCCTTTCTTTATGCCATAGCTTAGAGGCAGGAGGACATCACTCCGGGAAGAGGACCGCATGGAAGGTACTTCAGTGTGGCTTCTACTGGCCGACTCTATTTCGCGATGCCACCACCTTCGCGAAGTCGTGCCCAGTTTGCCAGAGAATGGGAGGAACCGTTGGTTCTAAGGATGAGATGCCAATGCAACCGGTCATCATTTGTGATGTCTTTGACGCCTGGGGCATCGATTTCATGGGCCCATTTCCTGTCAGCCACGGGTTCGAATATATCCTTCTTGCGGTAGACTACCTATCCAGATGGGTGGAGGCTATCCCGACCCGAGCCGCAGACAGCAGGACTGTCTGTAAATTCATCAGAGAGAACATAATCTCTAGGTTCGGGATCCCCAAGATGATGATATCAGACGGGGGTAGCCACTTTGTGAATCGGGAGGTGAAGAAACTCCTGAAGGACTACGGCATCGAACACCGTGTCGCGAGTCCTTACCACCCACAAACCAATGGTATGGCTGAGGTGTCGAATAGGGAGGTGAAAACCATATTGCAAAAGCTTGTCCGCCCGGACAGGAAGGACTGGTCTCAGATCTTGGATCAAGTCCTCTGGGCGTATAGGATGGCTTACAAGACACCGTTAGGCACCTCCCCATTCCGAATGGTATTCGGAAAGCCGTGCCATTTGCCCGCAGAGTTAGTGCACAAATCCGAATGGGCAATAAAGAAGGTCAACTGGAACACACACCTGGGTCAGAAACAGAGAGACATGGATCTGAATGAGCTTGTGGAAGTCAGAAACCGAGCATACGACAACAGTTTGGTGTACAAGGACAAGGTGAAGCGTTGGCATGATAGATATATCAGACGAAAGACCTTTGTTCCTGGACAGAAGGTATGGTTGTTCAATGCTAGGCTGAAGATTTTCCAAGGCAAGTTGAAGTCTAAGTGGACGGGACCATTTGTCGTCCGTACGGTGCATGATAGTGGATGTGTCGAGATCTCAGATCTCGCAGATGACGCACCGACATTCCTAGTGAATGGGCAGCTGTTGAAACACTTCGTCGAATCTAATGAGCAGTTAGTCCATGTCGAGGAGATTGTATTCATGCGCGAGATAGATACAGCAGATTCACATCAAGCCGCGTATGAGACCTTGCAGCAGTGAACTCCAGCCATCCGCAGCATCTCGAAAGATTCAGACCGATTCATCTGTATATATCATCATTCTTGTACAACCTACTCTTTCTCCCGCGACTTTAGTAACCCATCCCCGCCTCATCAGATCACTATCTTAGACTATACTTAGGATAACCAGATCCTAAGTATAGGGGGAAGGGTCACCTAAGTCGGTTCACTGTACATTCTCCAGATCACATTGGTCCTCATACTCATTTCCTACCTATACTTAGGCTAACCTTCGCCTAAGTATAGGGGGGACCGATGCCCGCATTCTATACTCATTCATTTCTCTTCTTTCCCGCATCCGCCCCATTTTTGATCTTCTTCTCTACTTAGGCTTCCATAGCCTAAGTATAGGGGGGGCGAGATGATTTCTATACCTTTTTGGCTCTCCTACGCTTAGCACGAGCTATGTCTTTTCCTCGCTCTTAGTGCTCTGAGGACATAGCACACGCTAAGTATAGGGGGGGCGTGTATATATTACATATATACTTTACCCATAGCTCGTACTTTCACGTATTTTTGTATATATATTACAATAATTACGGGTGGGTAAAAATAGAAAAAAAAACTTTAATAAATAGGCTTCTTATTTACTCTTGCATATCATCTCTGCATAGAAAAATAAAAAGAGTCTTGCATTTTCATAGCATGACATCTCATCTCATTTGCATAAGTTGCTTATGCAAAGTGAAAAGCTAGTGGGTTCTGGACCAAGCTGTGAGCAGATATTAAGGATGAAAATGACTTGACCTTAATCCACCTAATTTCAGAGGAACCTTATAGGAACTGGAGTTAAGATTTTTCAGGTCAGGTGACTTAATTCTTTAAGTCTGCAAGTCTATGTTCATATGTCATCTTGACAAGCCTGAGTAGAGCACTTAACAACACACACATGACTCTTGGAGACAATGGCTTAACATGCACCAGCACTTTACACATGGCTCTCTACGGATGAGGTGATAAGGAGACAGTTTCCTTTAGCTTGGGGTAGCATATGAGGGTAGTACTTCTAGGCGGAACCTCTCTTCTTCTTCTAGTGAAGGAAGTGCGTCTCAACTTGGACTAGTGGTGATGAAGGCTAAAGACAGAAGCAGTGGGTTGCAATAAAGCTTCAAAAGAGGGATAGTCTACTAGCTCAAGAGGAAATTTCTTATATCTATGCTGCATCATGTATGTACAAAGGCATGTTTGTTGAAAAAAAAAAGAAAAAAAAATGCCAAAAAGAACTCCAAAAAAGTGGTGGGTCGGATTGAAAATTTAATAACCCCACCGGAGTATATGTAGTCAAGAGAAGCAAAAGCTTGTGGTCACCATGTACTTGCAGCGGGAGACTTAGCTACACTGGCTGAGCTTCCAAAAGTCTATACTTCTTCCTCCTCTTCTTGAGCCGGTTGAACTTGAACTTAGAAGGGAATACCCCGCTTCTCGAGGAAAGAGTTGCTAGACCGAGGCATTAGAGTTACCAGGTTGGGGAGATCGTTTCTTTGTTACTTCTGAGGTGGGGAGTCATTTATCACTTACACTGCATGAAAGGATTCATGGTCATTAGGGTTTGTGTATGTGGACTTGTTCTGATTAGGTAAGTTGAGGAGTCTTGAATAAAAGACTTGTGGAACTTGAAGTCTGTTGAGTCTTAAACTCAGATCCCAATAAAGGTTCCGACACATGATTAATCCAAAGGTCAAGTCTAGCTCTATTTTTAACTTTTGTTCATGACCTTGGTATGGAACCCAATTTCATTTCACTCTTGCATTTCATTTAGTTGCTCGGGGACGAGCAAGGTTTAAGTATAGGGGGTTGATGAATCTGTTATTCATCACTCCAAAAGTCAAAAATAGATCCTTGTTCCCGAGAAAATAGAGGCATATTTCCTTTTAAATTGCATAAATAGCATTCATGCATATATTCATAACTCATGTAGTTTAGCAGCTCATTTGCATTTAAGAAGCCAAAAATCCCCTGTAAAATACCCCTTCATCAAAATAACTTCTTCTCTATAATATATGTATATATTCCTTAATAATATAGGGAAGATTGCCAAAAATCCCTTGTAAAATAGCCCAAATATCCTGAGAACCAGTGTACACAAATAAAGCCCTCATACAAACCCCAAATTAGGTCTACTCACTCTTAGAATACTACACATTAAAAGACCTTCAAAATAAGACTGATTTCATTGAAATCGGAGCTTGTATGAGAAACTTGGGTTTTTGGATCCTTTTGTATACTACACATGTATATTTATATATCCTTGTATTTATGTATCATATTTGACCTCATCTCCGTCTTTGGTCAACATGAAACTTGTAGATCTCATCTAGATCTACAACTTTCATGTTTTGAGTTTTTCCAAATTCGGCTTTTTCTTCTCTCTACACGTGTTTCCTTCTCCAGCCATTCACAGCAGGCCACGTGGCGCCCTCTGGTTGCGCCACGCGGCCCGCTGCCCTTCGCCTCGTCCGCCCGCAATTTCCACCGTCGGATCGTGCTTCAGATCCAATGGCCCAGGCCCGTCCATGTACATCACCACCTTCCAGCCCTCAGATCCATAACACACTTCATCTCCACCGTCCCTTAGCGCCGCGCTCTCAGCCTTCCACGTGGCGTCAGCTACGCTGCTCGATCGCGCCCCCAATCCTCTCATCACAGCCGCTCGTCTTCTAGCGAGTCTCGACCCTCAGATCGACTCCACCCTTTCATCGGGGCCATCCATTAGCGCCTCGCCCACAGTGCGCCACGCGTCACATCTTGAGCCCTTCGATCGCATTCTCAGCCCTTTCATCTGAGCCGTTAGCTCCCCAATAATCTCAACCGACCGATCGATCGCCAAGGATTGATCAGGACCGCCCGCCCGCGCCTCTGCCCCATCACGCCAAGTGTCGGCTTCCTGACCCTTAGATAGCGTCGCCTTGACCTGATCTTAACCACTCAAACCACTCGCTCCCTCAGCCACTCGATCATCTCCCACTCTCCATCATGACCCTCCGTCAGCGCCGCGACCACATCACGCCACGTGGCCGCACCCGATCCCTCCGATCACGGGCCTCAGATCTAATCTGGCCCGTCGCTCCACGCTCTGATCTCCACCGTTGGATCATACGATCCTACGGCGGAGACTTCGTCTCCTACCTCCAGGCGCCCCTCTCCCCCACGTCCCTTGCCTTGCGGGAGGGGCGCCCCCTTTCCTTTTCTGGGCACACGTCAGCCACCTCCTCCGGCCGCTGACCCCCCCCACTACGCTCCCCACTCATCCCTCTCCCTCGACAGCTCCCTCGAACACCACCATCTCCACCATATACGCCCCACGACAGCCACCAACATCGCCAATCCACCAGCTAACCCATCAACTACACCTTATAAATACGCCACCCACGGCGACATTCACCCCCATCCGCCACTCCAGGGAGATCACTCGAGCTCCAAGCTTCCTATTGGTGACAGCAATTGGCTGATTTGTCGAGCGACGACAGAGATCCACTCCGGCGAGATCCACGGCTACATCGGCCGTGCCGCAGCCTCCCTCGAGCAGCTGCTAGAGCTCGGGACCTTACCGACCCCTTGAGCGACGACCTGGAGCTCAAAGCTGAGCCCCAATCCCCAGGTAACTCCCTCCATCATCCTCCAATCTTCTTCTTCTTTTTCTTGGATTTTCGCCGCTTCTATCCGCCGTCATCAGCCATCTTCGCGCCTCCTCAACACTTCGACGAGCTTCGCGACGAGGTTCTGATCCTCGCTGACCTCTTTACACCTTCAGACCCTCTACTTCACCAGCCATCGACCTTCAGCTCCGCCACCTGGCCGGAGCTCCGCCATCCGACCACCTCCCCTCGCTTCAGGCCTCGCCGATCACTTCACATTCCACCACGAACACCTGCACGCTTCGGCTACCTCATCTAACCCCTGCAGGCTCTCGGTCTTTCATTGGCCGGACCTTCACCGGAGACAACTTCGAGCTTCGTCGTCATCCATCTACAGGCACCCTCTGTTGCTCCTGAGACCATCAGCGCCTCCGCCGCGTCGTCACGCTCCTGCTGGGATATCTCCGACACCTCGGAGAGCTTCATCGGCACCTGGAGGAACGGGCGGAGCTACCGCCCCTTCGTCGGAGCACAGCCATCTCCTCCGCAGAGGGCGGAGGCCCGTTGAAGGAGAAGCTCCAGCTGCCGTTCGATCAGTTTGATCGAACGGTTGACTTCGTGCCACGTCGCCACTCAGCCTCGCCTCGCCAGCACCGTTGGATCGTCCAGGATCTAACGGCGATCAGCCCTCCGCGTCATCAACATTGGGAGAAGACAGGAGCCGTCCGATCAACGCAGATCTGACGTATCTTGATCGAGCCACGCGTCTTCATCAACATCCCTTGGATCCATCTTGATCCAAGGGCCTTCAGGCCGCCACGTCCCCTTATCCGAGCCTCGGCCTCCAAGCCTAGGCTCGGGTGACCCGAAGCTGCCCCGAGGCTAGTCCGAACCTCCAGAAGGACCCGAGCCTTACTTCGAGCCTCCGACGCCTTCCGAACCTAGGTCGCCCCACGTGAGGAGCACGTGCGGCCTGGGTTATTTGCACAGACGTCCCTGAAGCTTTCAAAAATTGCGAAAAGGCCCCTGTGAAGCAGACATCACGTGAGGAGCACGTGTCTCGTGGAAAAATTGCATAGAAGTCCTGCATATTATCGGTAATTGTATTTTAGTCCCTGTCAGCATATTTAATTGTTGAAATTTTAATTTCCAGTATTGCATTTACACCCTTGTGTTTACACGTGTCCCTAGAGTGCATTTTTCATCATTTTGAGATTCTAGAAATTGCATGTTGTTGAAAATTTTGTCCTCTATCTGTTAGTACACGTGTCTGATTTTTGTTGGCTTAATTGAATTATCAATGAATTAATTGGTTCATTTGTGACATATTTTGCCCAGTGATGCCTTTTGATTTTTAATTAATTATCTGTGCCTTCAAAAATCACCAAAAATTCACAGTAGCTTAAGGACATCATTTTCAACACTCCATAAAATTTTCATGTCATTTGCACGCATAACGAGGCCTGAATAAATAGTTGAGTGATTTTCTTTAATTAATTTTAATTAATTCATTTCACAGTAAATTTAAGTTCTGTTAATTTTCCTAGGTCCCTGATCATTAGACCTTCCTAGGATAATTTTAGTTCTTGGAAAAATTGTGATTTGATATTTATTAAAAATTAAACACTGAAAATCACTCTGTCTGTTGATTTAATTCACAGAAAAATTATTTTGAGTCGAAAAATTCCAAAAAAATTAGTGTAGGTCATTTTCATCATAAATAACCATCTGGCCAATTTTCATTATTTTTGGACTTCGTTTGATACACCAATTAAAGTTAAAGTTAAATTGGCTAAGATCTGTCTGCATATGTCTTCATAAGAAAGAAAAAGACCAAAAAAAATACTCCTTGAAAGTCAACGCTTGAATAATTGCTAAAATTTGACCTAAGGAGACAGTTGCCTCCCTGAGATCGACCTTGGACTTCACCAAGTAAAAAAATTTTGCCGCTTGAAATTAACTCGAATTGAATTAAAGTGGTTTTTGATTAACCTCTCGTATCCGACTGCAACGAATTACATTAATTAATTTGGACATTAATTTGACCGAATTAACATAGGGTGCAGGAGCGTTTATCACTAGGCCCCCCAACCCCCGCCTCCAGGATTTTTTTTCTTCTCTTGGTTAATTCTAGCCATCCGATCGCTGATTGGTTAGATTAACTCAGTTTTAACACAAGGAAGTTAACTCTAGATGTGTCAATTTAACGATAAGGTTCGTGGGGTAAGTCGGAGTAAGTTTACAAGGTCGAGGGAGGAATTAGGATGTTTCAAAGGTCGTGGAGGTAATTGACAAAGATTATAGGGTCTGTCAGGTAAAAATCCCTAAAATTATATGTTCTATATAGGTGGTATACGTGTCTTTGTTTCTGACGAAATTCGAATGACATATTAAAGAGATATATAAATGAATATATATAATTATATTTTGCAAAGAAACAAAAAATATATGAAAAAATAGCATGAGAGAAGTCAAGAAGCAACATGCTCTTTCTCTCTCCGGGTGCTGGACTTACTGAGTCAAATCGGGCCAAATGAAACGACTTTGCTTTGATAAGCGTGGTTCTCGTTATTAGTAAAGAGAAGTTGGTAGGTTTCTTTCATTGTCGGCCTCTAATGTCGTTGGTAGTTAAGAAGTTGACATTGCAGTTACGTGCGCGCGAAGTAAAGAATTTAAAATTGGCTTTGCACGACATGAGTGAAACATCTAAGCTCCAGGATGGTAACAAATTGACCTATTGCCGTTTGTATTATATAGTTGCCTTTTCGTCCTCGTCCTTTTTTATATCCTAAAGCGGATAAAAGCCTTCGTTGCGAAGATAGAAGACGTGACACGTAAGAGAGGGCAGCAATGTAAAATGATTCTTCACTTTAATTATACGTACCGCATTCCTAGAGTGGCATATGCAGCAAAACTTGTCAAACTATTTCGGCAATAAATGTGATCCCTTTTCCAATTTCTCTGCTTAAAGGAAACTCGGGAAGATCTTGTTGTCTTGAATTTTCACGTAGAATCTGATTCTTGGATGTTTCCCAAAAGATTCGCCCTTAATATCTGTACGATTACAAATTACAAAATCCAGCATTTCCCATTATATTATCAAGGTCCTCGATCACCATCTTTTTTTAACACATCTCAACTTTAAAAAATCCATTAGATGAATGCATGTTAAAAATAAGGAATTTTATCACTTGTGCCCCTCCGAGATATCACAATATCAATTATGCCCCTATCTTTTTGATAATATCAGTTGTGCCCCTCACTTCTTTTTCCGTCATCAGTTGTGCCCTTCCGTCAGATTGACCGTCAATGAGTTGATTTAACCATGGTTTCATCAAACTTTGGTGCAGTTAAGAGGGGTATTATTGTCCAGACCTCTTTATCTTCTTTCTCATCCATTTGTTCTTCTTCCTTTCTCCTCATAATTTCTCTCTCTCTATTAGTGACATCTTCATGCATCCATTGAATCTCTAATTTTTTTTGCATTTTTTCGGGCATATCACTCATTACGGATCAAATGATGAATTTTATTGAATTTTTTGATGAATTTTTATGAATCAATTAGTCAAAAATGTATCTTAATTTAACAAAAACTGCAGCTTGAGGAGGAGGTGTCGGGTGACCTAGGTGCGGGGGCGGCGGGGGCAGGGGCTGCGGGGGGCAGAGGGGGGAGGGGCTGCGACCTGGGTGCGGGGGCAGGGGTTGCGGGGGGCGGAGGGGGGGGCGCAGGGGGGCAGCGGGGACAGGGGTTGCGGGGGGTGGAGGGGGGAGGGGCTGCGACCTGGGGGCGCGGGGGTAGGGGCTGCGGGGGGCGGAGGTGGGAGGGGCTGCGGGGAGCGGAGGTGGGAGGGGTTGCGACCTGGGCGCGGGGGCGGCGGTGGTAAGGGTTGCGGGGGGAGGAAGGGGGGGGGGGGGGGGGTCGCAGGAGGGGAGGCAGGGACAGGGGTTGCAGGGGGCGGAGGGGGGAGGAGCTGCGACCTAGGGGGACGCGGGGGCAGGGGCTGCGGGGGGCGAAGGTGGGAGGGGCTGCGACCTGGGCGCGGGGGCGGCGGTGGCAGGGGCGGAGGGGGGCGGGGCGGGGTGCGGAGGGGGGAGCTGTGGGGGTGAAGTGCGAGGGCCGGATGGGAGGTGTGGGGGCGGAGGGGCCTGCTGCGGGGGGCAAGGGGGCAACTCGGGGCGGGGGCAAGGGGGGAGGAGGGGAGACCTGGGGCGGAGAGCCAGGACGGGTCGGCGGGGCAAGGGGGAGGTGCAGGGTTGCGGGGTCCTGCGGGCGTAGCAAGGGCGGGGGGAGGAGGTAGGGGCAGGAGGATGAGGAAGATGAAGAAGAGGGAGGAGGAAGATGAATAGTGGTTGCACTTTTCAATTCATTTGTTTTCATTTAATTCCTGATGTGTCCCTAAAGTTAACGTCCATTTGCGTTTGGGATGGACGATCACTACTCGAGGGGCACAAGTGATAAAATAGCAAAAAGTGAGGAGCACAACTGATATTACCAAAAAGATAGGGGCATAACTGATATTGCGATATCTCAGAGGGGTACAAGTGATAAAATCCCTAAAAATAACATAATACTTGTTGACCGTTGGATCCCCATCTGTTGTATAACATAATGAATATATCACCCAAGAATTGTACCAATTCGATTCTATTTCTCTATTCTTAGTGATGCATTCCAAAGAAGATGAATGGACATAAGGTGTAAGAACCGATAATAGTAGAATCAGGTTGATTTTATTGTAACCCTTAAGTAGTAAAGTTTTAACTTCTTCCATTTGCATTTTATTTTATTTATCTGGATTCAACATCTTCAATAGAAAAATTATCATGACATGGGAACTAATACCGGTTAGAATTGTGCTTTAATTTTAACAAGAATGCAAAGCATTGAGAATATAAAGTGGATAGCTTTGCGAAAAGGATGGTACTCTTGCAAAGGCCATATAGGACTCGCTAGCTTTGAGCCCAAAAACAACTCTTCACCCGAACAAACACATTTTTCATGTTATGCTATAACTTCGATTTCGCCCATTGAAGGCTCCTTTCCATCTCGTCTCCGCTGCCATCTCCCTCGAGCCATCGGATGCTCTACCAATCTCTACTTTGCCTTCTCTTGTGCTTTGATCTCATTCCAAAATCCATACCTACATAGTATAAGTCGAATGTGTAGTGATGTCAACATGGTTACGACATTTCCCATTCAATGGCATTTGAGGATTCTAAGAGATCACATGTCTCCATCTTTCCAAGGAAGAGGATAATAGTTGAGCTCAATTGGAAATATAAATTTACCCTCGAACTGAACATTCTTTTCCGCATGTACATGTTTCATCTGTGGTGGGAACATGCGAATAGAGATGTTATAAATAGAGCTTGTTGAGATATTAGCTATCTCTTGTATTATTTTCTATTTCTATGTTCTTCTTTCTGTAATTTACTCAATAGGTTCTTCTCCTATATAAGAGAACCCTTGGGTCTCTAATAAAGTATCTCATTATGGATCCCTTAACATGGTATAGGAGTCTACCCTAATCCTAATCACCAACCCTAATCGCCTACCCTAATCACCAACCCTAATCGCATACCCCTGCGCACTCCAGAACATTGTTGGCCTCGTGCCTCCGGCCTTCCCACACGCACCCCCCGCTCCCAACATCCCATTCCCCCTGCGTTGATGATGCGCTCGACGTGGATGACCCACTTGTGGCGATAAACCTGCACGACCTGGCTCTCTACCCTGGTTGCACCTACGCATCCAGGTCCCCCACACGCCGACGTTGCCTGCACCCTCCGCCCAAGTCGCATGTGCTCTCCGCTCAGGTCGCCCACGTGCCCAGGTCGCCCTTGCCCCCCTGA
Organism: Ottelia alismoides; assembly: GCA_037367405.1. Classification (NCBI taxonomy): domain Eukaryota; kingdom Viridiplantae; phylum Streptophyta; class Magnoliopsida; order Alismatales; family Hydrocharitaceae; genus Ottelia; species Ottelia alismoides. The sequence goes on from JAZKJV010000696.1 coordinate 254,351, forward strand.
GACGCGACTCTGTCCCCCTATGCCTACGCCACCTGCGTCAAGGCGCCCAGGCCCTTGCGCCCCCCCCTCGCCACATTTTACTCCTGGATGGGGCATCGACCCTTATGCGAGCATACCGATAGAAAGTTTTACGATCTAATTTCTGCCGGAGAGTGTGATTTCAGATCTCTAAATCACATTTCTGGCCCTAGAGAGCGACGAGGATTAGCAAGGATGGTCGTATGAGTCTACACATACAACCAATCCTTAGGATGATTCTGTAAGACTCGTTTGTCGGTCTACCCCCAGTTAACTTTCGTTATTTGGCTATTTTATCATCATGTCAAATAACAAGGGTGACATCTTCTCGTCCGGAGCTTTCAAGGGCTCGGCTCCCATCACTAAGATGGATGGGACCAACTATGAGTTGTAGTCCATGTAGTTTCTCACCTTGATGCTGTGCATCAACGAGGAGCACATCCTGACAGAACCTGAGCCAACGGATAAGACTGAGGCAAATGCATCTTGGAAGCAAGATGATGTGTATGCATGTGTTTGGCTTTATGGGACTCTTACTACCGAAATAGCCAATGATATTCTAACATAGCCCACAATCAAGGCAATGTGGCACACTTTGGCATCCACCTATGCACATGTGAAGAATGAAGCGAAGATCCTTCAACTACAATTTGATATTTACAATATTAAGCAGAATGGCCGCCCAATGCATGTTTACTACTCTTCACTACGTGGCATGTTTGAAAAGCTTCAAGTTACATGCCCATTACGACATCTATTGAGCAACAAAAGACGTATAGGAACTCCACGATGGTTGCAATTTTCATGGAGGGGCTTGATACATAGTTTGATGTTGCATGTACTCATCTTCTGACTAGAGCCACCATTCCTCCTATAGAGGAGGCCTATAGCCGTCTCAGCTGGATCATCATCCTTTTGACAACCAGGTCTTCGCATTCTTCAGCGATGGCTGCTTCTCGTGGCTGAGGTGGGGTGATCAAGTCCAGAGGATGCACACCTCGAGGAAGAGGTGGTGGTCGCCAATGCGGTCCCTGCACGACATGCTGAGTATACATGCTATCAGAAGCATAGATATCCTATTTTTGGACGAGCAACATTGCAGATTGTGTCCTCAGAGGCTTCAGCTCCCCAGATCGATCCTCGACTGGATGAGATTGTCTCTCGTATTCGAGAGATCATGACTCCTATTGCTGACACCACCACTAGAGATACTGCTTCTGCAGCCAAATCCTCTTCGAGCTCCTCAGGCATCACCTATGCCTTTACTAGTAGTACAAATGCAGACATGACAGAGTAGATTATGGATTCTGGTGCTTCTCACCACTTGTGTGGAGACAGAACGTAACTGAGATTCCACAGGGATATACCACCTGGCAGATGGGTTGTCATTGCTAATGGCGACCACTTACCCATCACAGGACACGGGGAGGTGCATCTAACACGATCCATGTGCCTGAAGAATGTTTTGTATGCTCCTGCCTTTCATATGAATTTACTTTCTATTAGTCAGAATACTAAGGATCTACATTATCGTGCCATCTTTGACCCTTCGTCTCTTGTTTTTAAGGACATACTCACGGGCAGGGTAATTGGATGTCACGTTAGTAGCGGGGACTCTACAGACTGGTCCAACCTCCTCATGCTAGTGTTTCTAATATACCTACTAGGCATGTCTCTCCTTATCAGTAGCATCTTAAGTTTGGACATCTTCCTCTACAGAAACTATGTCATGTTCTCCATCAGATTTCTATGAAATCCTCCTTTCAGTGTAAGGCATGTCAACTTGGGAAGCATCACCGTTCCTCTTTTCCATCCTGTTAGAGTCGGAGCAGTTCTCAATTATTTGAGCTCCTTCATTTAGACGTTTGGGGTCATAGTCGTGTTCTTGATCACCAAGGGAACCATTTTTATCTTGTTGCTATCGATGATTTTTCTAGACTTTCCCGGGTTTTCTTATTGAAGAATAAGTCTGAGGATGGATCTGTTATCAAGTATTTTATTAATGAATTAATGAATATTTTTCTGCGAATATTAAGTATCTTCGTTCTAATAATGCCTTGGAATTCCGCACCTTAGAGCTTTCTGAGTTTTTTAGATCCCATGGAATTGTTCACCAGACCTCATGTGCTTACACTTCCCAGCAAAACGGTGTTGCCGAGCATAAACACCGTCACTTACTTAACATTGTTGATACAAGGTCGAGCTCCTCATGCTTAATGGGGTAATGTTGTCCTTATTGCGTGCTATTTGGTAAACCGTATGCCCTCGTCTGTGTTATGAGAGAAGATTCCTTTCTCGATTGTGTTTCTCGAGAAGGATCTTTTCTCTCTTACACCTCATGTGTTTGGATCTGTTGCCTTCATTCATGAAGTCTCTCCAGAGCATAACAAGCTCTCTCCTAGAGCTGTCAACTGCGTGTTTGTAGGCTACTCCCGTACCCAAAAGGGGTGTCGATGCTATGATCCTCTAAGACAGAAATATTTTGTTAGTGCTGACGTTACTTTCTTTGAGTCTGTCATGTATTTTTCTCCTACAGGTGACATACTTGCTCCATCTGACTCTGATGATGAGATATACATGCCACCACCTCCTACAGTTGGTCCTTCACCTACTCCTCCTCTTCCATCACCTCCACCACCTTCACCTCCTCCTTTGGTTCAGTTTTTGCCTCGTGTTTTTCCTCGCAGGTTCCGATCTGTTCGCCATGCTCACAAGACTTGCCCATCATCCAACACACCTCAGGTATGTAATGAGCATATTGTTTATGCTTATGGCATTACTGAGTTGACTGCACAACGTGATTCGAGATAGGATGAGAAGGAGCCCTCTCAAGAGGGAAATTTACAGCCCCCAAACTTGGCAGATGATCTTGACGTACCAATTGCTCTATGAAAGCAAAAATGGGTGTGTGATACTTATCCTCTTGCATCCCATGTTTCTTTAGGTAGGTTGTCAGAGGACTTCATGAGATTTACTTTGGAACTATCAGCAGTAAAGAGGCTCTCAAAGATAGCCAGTGAAGGTTAGCCATGGAGGAGGAGATGGCTACATTACAGGCACATGTTACATGAACTCTTGTTTCTGCTCCTGTTGATACATTTGTTGTAGGATGAAAATGGGTGTTCACTGTGAAACATCGTGCAGATGGAAGCGTGGATCGCTATAAGGTGAGACTTGCAGAATGAGGGTTCACTTAGACATATGGGGTAAACAATCAGGATACTTTCTCTCCAGCTGCCAGACACTATACTCTATGTATTCTCCTTGCAGTTGCTGTGACATGAGATTGTCCCCTTTATCAGCTTGGTGTGAAGAATGCATTCCTCTATGGTGATATACAAAAGGAGGTCTACATGCAGCAACCACCTGGGTTTGCTGCTGAGGTGGAGTGTCAGAAGGTTTGCAGGTTACACAAGGCTATCTATGGCATCAAGCAGAGTCCAAGAGCATGGTTCCAAAAGCTCTCAGACTTGATAGAGCAACAGGGGTTTGTGATGTCAACTGCTAATCACTCCTTGTTTGTAATCTTTGTATAGAAGACCCATAGAGGTACTACAATCATTCTTCTGTATGTAGATGATATTATTATTATATGGGATGACAAGAAGTGCATTAAGAGTGCTAAGGACTTCCTATGTCAGCAGTTTGTGATCGAGGACCATGGACAATTACGCTACTTCCTTGGTTTAGAGTTTGCCAAGAACCAAGAGGGTCTTGTGATGACCCAGAGGAAGTATGTTATAGATCTTCTTTCAGAGACAAACATGGCGGATTGCAGACATGCCACTACTCCCTTGACCCAATCATGAAGTTCTATGATAATGATACTGAGGAGGTTGACAAGAGGAGGTACAAAGAGCTTATTGGCAAGCTACTATATGTAACTATTATCATGTCTGATATATCATTTTCTGTGAGAAAAGTAAGTCAGTTTATGGAGCAACCCAGACATGCACATATGGATGCAGTCCATATGATCTTGAGATACTTGAAGACTTCACCTGGTACTGGACTTCTTTTCAGCAGAGGCACTTCTCTCTCAGTTACAACATACGCAAATGCAGATTATGTTGGTTGTCCAAAGGATAAAAAGTCTACATCTGGCTTTGCTGTGTTCATAGGGAATTCTCTTGTTTCATAGAAGAGTAAGAAGCGGACTGTGGTTGCCAGATCAAGCATTGAATCAGAATACAGGGCCATGGCACATGCTAGTACAGAAATGATGTGGATCAGATCTGTTCTTACTGACCTGACTATAGAAGTGCCTCTTCCCATGCATCTCCAATGTGATAATCAAGCTACTGTCTTTATTGCAAACAATCCAGCCTTTCAAGAGAGGACAAAGAACATAGAGGTGTATTGGCACTACACTCGTGACATGATAGAAGTGTATTATCACTACTATACATGTCAGCTCGGGAGACCAGATAACATATGTACTTACAAAGGCCCTAGCGAGAGGACCTTATCAAAGATGTTGTTCCGAGCCGAGTCTTATTGATATCTATGCCCCAGCTTGGGGGGAGTGTTGAGATATTAGTTATTTCTTGCATTATTTTCTATTTCTATGTTCTTCTTTATGTAATTTACCCAATTGTTCTTCTACTATATAAGAGAACCCTTGGGCCTCTAATCAAGTATCTCATTATGGCCTTCTTATTAGAGCTCTCTCGATCAGATAAGCCTTTCTTATTTATTTCCTCCACAATTATGGTCAAGGAAGTGTTTTCTTTTCTTTGAAAAATCATATTTTGTAAACTTATTTTGCGAGAGATATGGGTGAAGAAGTATGTTGATGATTGATTTTGTGCAAGATGTGGTGTGTGGGGGGGGAGGGGGGGCATGTTGCTATATTTGGATAGTTTTTTGATCGTATTCGATGAGTATCTTCGTGTGATTGTCTCACTATTTAATATTTGACTCATGTGGGGTCTTACTTCTTACATTTGATGTTGAGGCATTCATTTGATATTCAAGCAGGTATTTCATACGTGAGATTTGTGGTATGTCATTTTATATAAAAATCACACGAGAATTTTAGATACAAACTTGATTTATGTGCAGCGTTGCAGAAGTCAATATTCTGTATTGAATTGTATGAGTTACTAAATACATAATGTATAGCATCGGGAGAATATTAGGAATTACTTGGTCATGTATTTTTTAATTATTTTAAATACAAAATTATGTCTAATATATATTCTTACATATTTATACATATATGGTAATCAATCAATAAGAGTCGAAGATAAAAGTTCCAATTAACAAGTTACATATATGAAGTTTTAACATTTGTGGTGATACTGAGATAAATGGTAAATTTTAAAATTTTTAAAAATCAGTAGTTTGTTGCAATAATCAGTCGAATATTCGTCCGAATACCCAAACATTCAGGGCTAAATATTCGAGAATATTCGGGTCAGATCAAATATTGACTAAATAGCAATATTACATTCGGTCACCCCATATAATAAGAATATTTAGCCAAATATCATGTCCATTGAATCGAATATTGCAACAATGCTTATGTGGTATTTGATCTTTTAGGATTTCTCATAGCTATGAAGAAAACTTAGTCATGTGGGATTTAGATATCATTGTGATACCTTAGATGTTTTATTTGTATTTATGAAATAGTTGTCTAATTATTTATTTGGTTTTACTTGTGGACAATCAATCACTGCCTTAATGGAGGGTACGAATGGCTTCCCAAGTATAATGGGAGACATTAAAGACTTGACAAGGTACTCCATGTCTAGGATAATGGAGTCCATTATGTGTTAGACACCTTGGAAATGATGATGATGTCTTTCTCTATTCCCCGTGACCTCTTGATGAATTGGTTAACTTCCTGAATGATCATTCTAGATTTCCTAGGTGGAGTTACCTTGAGTTCGTGAAATATGGTGGTCAGGAGGATATTGATATCTGAGGCATCATCTACTAGCACGAGGAACACAGATAGTCCACCATATCACATTAAATCCTACGCATCAATCGAACTCTAAGTCCTCGAAACCAAAGAACCAGCCATAAACTCTATATGTCGTTTTGTATAGGTCCTCTTGTTGATCTACCTCTTTTGTGTACATGAGAGATTCACATATCTCATGAGGTTGAGAGGGTGACCTATGACTTTAGTCAGTGGTAGCTTACAAACGATATGGTACATCAATTGTTCCATGTCAGCTACTTCAATAATCTTTTTGGAATTGTTTATTTTCTTCTTCTTTTTTAATATTTTTGGAAGATGCGAGGGAAATGGGAGGATGTAAAAACTCAACATGAATTAAAGTAAAGGGTAAAGGGTTAGTATAAGAGGAAGGTAGAATGCGTGACTCCAGTTGTATAAATCTTGTGTTTTCTAGTGGCGCACACGGGTTCGTATTCTGATATGATCTCTATATTTTCTTCTCTTTTTCAGCTTATGACATAAGATTCACATATGGGCTACATTTTTAATCAGGGCATTATGATTCATTTCCTCTCTTGATGAAATCATGGTGGTATTCTAACGCAAATTCTCTTAGTAAGATTTGCAGAGCATGGGTTGTGCTATAGTAAATGACGTAGATGGTGAAAGTACACAATCCTCTCTTCATGATTCTGGTGTAAAATCACGAGGTCAATGATGGTTGTCCCATTGGTTATCATTGGTTTGGGCCTCATTGACGAGTGGGCATCTATCAAAATCTTCTCTTGGACCTAATAATCTCCATAATGTTCGGCTCGAGGAAGGAAGTACCATAGGGTAGATGAGTTCCTTGAGTTCTACCAATAGGGTAAATCATTACTAAAATCAAAGAAGTTTGATAGATCTATAGTAGTTTGGTTTCCATTGGATCTGGGGTATCTTCCTTGACTAGTTCTTATAAAGGGAGGTGTATATGTCTTGTGCATTAAGGAAGTGTGAAGATCAAACCATATCTGATTAAAATAGACTTGTCATATAAGTCACTATTAATGGAATTTATTTATCTTTTTAAAGGAATCACTTGGATTTGTAGCCATTCCTAATTTGTCTCATCATGATCACATGATTTTAGAAAATACCTCTGAAACATGATCTTGTCTACAACTCTTTAAGCAAAGAGACCTTCTGTCTCACATCCAATGTGATGGAGACAACACTTGCGGATGGGGATTAATCACATGCTTCTTGCAATCTAATAGGATAATATGAATCATATAACTCTTGATTTCGTCACAAGAAATCCTCTTTCTTCGTAAAAAGAACAAGGCACTGGAGATGATGAACCTCCGCATGTGATCGATTGAATCAGTCTAGTAGCACAAAGACAAAGTGACATCCTATCGTGGTGGTGTCATCCCTGGGCAAGAGATGACTATAGGGGGAGAGAAGGAGGAGAGGTAAACATGTATGAAGAGATAGAGATACTTTTTCTTCTTCAATTGAATCTTAAGAAGGCTAGGATTGCCTCTCCTTTTATTCTTTTTTGGACCATTAGGATGACACTCCTAATTTTAATCAATGGCTAAGATCAAATGTGGTTCTCAACCACATTAGGATTAAGAGTAAAAAAATTTTAAATCCCTTTTCCAAAGTAATCTCTAAACAAAATCAGTCATTAATGAATAAAAAGGAAACACGAGAAAGAGGCTCTCTAATTAGGATGGAAGGTCACCATGATAGATCCATCATGGTCGTCCACTCCTTTTAAGAGTCTCTCTCTTATTTCATTTCTACATTGGGTAATCTCTATTACAACTAATTCTTCATTCACTAAATTATTTTGTAAATTAAATCACCAACTAATTCATAATTATTTGTGATAATTTGAAATAAGCAATCGACAATTATGAATCATATTCATATGGCCAAAACCAAATTTAAATCCCATTTTCATTTATGTTATAATGTGAATCTAATCCACATCATTAAAATTGTGAATCCTATTCATAATTAAATCTCAATAGGATATTATGGATTTATCCACACGATCTATGATTATCACAAATATTACTATACACATTAATCTTATCAAAGATGATTAAGTCTAATTTAATCTTCTTAGATGTCTCTATTATAACATGAATCATATATACATTATACAGGATAATTAAAGGTAATTTAATTATTTCGGAACCTTATTTTCATATATCCAAAATAATGTGAATATTATCCACATTATTCTTGGATAACTGCAGATAATACTATCCAAGATAATGTTATCCAAGATAATTAATTCCAATTTATTCATCTTAAAATTTCTCCTCTTTTCTTAATATTCAGATCTATCTCAGATGGAACAACCCTTGAACTCTTTCATGGATAATGTGCCTTCTCCACAGATACTTTGAGATAAGGACATGGTGATTATATATGTCATGTATAGTGACTTGGATAATAAGATCTAATCTCACATACAAGTCTATAAGATCTCTCTAAGATTACTGATCATTTAAGAAAATGTAGCCAATCTTGGTATTTTCTCTGAGTTTTATTCAGATCAATATCCAACATTTGGACTAAGATTAGATACCTAGTCTACTGAATGGACTCCCAAAATCCAAACATATTTAATCACTCTCTTCGAATGGAAACAATATGGTATACAATCTATTAAGATCCCCAGGCTTGTCCATTCCTTCCTACTCTTATTTCTGTGTTGACCTCGCCGTCACAAACCATCCTCAACTACCTCCTTTTTCCAGACCCCAGGTTACCTTTGACCTTGGGAAGGGCGGAGCTCCACTTCCCTGTCCTCTTTTCTCCTTCTCCTTTCCCCTTTCTCCCTCTGCCCGTCCATAACCAAGCCCCCACTTCCACTTCACTGCATTCCATCATTCTCTACTCTTCCAATTCAGTCGTAGAGTTGACTCGAATCTAGAGCCACCGCAGACATGTGACCCTCTGCTCTTGCCATCGACTGTTGCAGCCTCTGCATCCCTCTTTCGTGCACCCTTGGCCATCACTGACCACATCAAGCTCTGCCCCCAGACACGTTGCCCTTGTTTTAGGCTGAGCTCCACCTCGCTCACCCTCGACCTTCCGCCTCGGTTATCTCAGTCGTACAGTGGTCCTCAGCTGCATTGACCCCCACTGTCGCTCTCCAACGTTGACTAACAGCAGTTGTTTCGTGGGATTCAACGGTCTTTGCCCACCACGTCAACTCCCCCCAGCCTCGTCCCAAGCCTCGAGGCTCAGGTTGGTCGAAGCTTCCACGTACGTCACGTGGTGTATTGGGTGTTGTTCCTCAGCCCTGGACCCGAGGCTGCCATCAAGCCTCTCTCACCTACCATCTGGAGTCTCGGGCCATCTAAGCCTAAGCTTCACCCCCGAGCCACAACTTCCTCCTCCGGGCTCACTATGCACGTACAATGCACACGCGTTGTGGGAAATTTACAATTGAGCCTCCTCAAGTTCCTAAAATTGCAAAAGACCCTTGCCAGTAGAATCATGTGCCCCACATGTGGTACCTTGGAAAAATTATGCTAGAGTCCAGATGATTTTTTTATTATCGCAGACAAGTCCCTCTAGGGACTCTTTTGATATAAAACTTCTATTTTTCTTGAATTTTGGTCCCTGAATTTTATTTTGAAATATCTTTCTCATACAAACTCCTATTTTTGCGTGCAATATGTCGTTTTAAAACTTATTCAATGCTCTATCATTTTACATAACTTGTGAACATATTAGACTTGGATTTGTATCGAATATTTTTGAGTAATTTGATCTATAAATGTTTATTATTGACATATTTGTGCTAGTTTAAATAGAGAAAATTATTGACTTATTTTACAGGGATTCTATTGAGGATTTTAATTTGATTGATCCTCTTCTGATTATTGTGGATCATTCTTTGAGGATTATTCTTTACAAGACAACTCAATTGAGAAGAAATTTGATTTGATTATTATTTTTTTGATAGTTGATCATTTGCTTAGAATATCTAAACTTTATAATGGAATAATTAGGACAGATTTAATTTAATTCTTGACATTTTATACAATCAAACTCTATTTATCTGAGGATTAAAATTGAGAGAATTTGATATCATTGTCTTTATTTGAGGATATTTTTTGATCTCCTTATTGACAGAATTATTCAGTGATTAACCATCTTGTCTGCAACTTGGATTCGAATTGAATAAATATTTATTGAATTTATCTGTGATCAACTATTGAGGATTAATTTCTTCTTGTAGTTGAGTATTTAAATCTTATATCACAGATACTATGCTCTCACATTGCATTGCATTTTCATCACCATTCTTTTCTTTTATTTTCCTTTTATTTTTTGACACAGAAATTAACATTGTAATTAATCAATTATTTAAATTAATTTAAAACCATGCAACTAAAAATCATCACCGATGTTCAACCTCGGTATAGTTTCCAAGTAAAAAATACTCCACAACATTCAAAGATTGTAGTTTTTGCTGAATTATTTTCCACCACCTATACTACAATTTAACATTATTAAAAGTGGTGGATTATGATTCATCAGCCACATGGCCCAATTAGAAGAAGAGAAAACAAAAAAATAAATGTAAAATCAAAATAAAATAATAGATGAAGTCAAATTAAAAAATGTTCAACATGAAAATTGTGTATTTTTTAATATCGATAACTTTCACGTGGAACCCAAAACAAAATACATCATATACATATATATAATATTTTTTAAATAGTTGTAAAGGAATAAAAATACATATGTTGTTTATTTTATTATTTTGTTGTTTATAAATAGTAAATAATATTAAATATATATTATAAAAGGCATATCACGTGGCTCTCCACGTGAGGTGTCTGGGTTTTTTGCACAAAACCCCTTCTGGGTTTAGTTATTTTATTTTACTCCTATAAATTGTGAAATCGATGAAATATTTTGGGTTAAAATGTATGCTTGGACATGTAACTTCATATATTTGCATTCATACCCCTTCCATGTAGATATTTTATATTTGTTTTTATGAATATTTTATATATGGCCCTAGATTTATTGACTGTGTTATTAAATGTTCAAAAGCTTTCTAAACATTGCATATAAGTCCATGCAAGTATATTGATTTTATTTCTTACTTTTTAATTAGTTTAAATAGCATTTAGTGTCTAAAATTAATGGAAAAAATATAGTAAGTATCATGAAGACATATTTAGTACACATATTTTTTCAAGGCATTTAAAATTATTTTCTTAATTATAAAAGTACAAAAACCTTATATTTTCTCCTATTTGCTATTTAAAAATTATAAAAACTACATAATGTTTTGAAAAAAATCCAAGAAAAATCCATGTGTGTTTATTTACTCATATTTCATCTCTTTTCCTATTTTTTTGAAAATTATTGAACAAAACTCCTAAAACATATAAAATTATAAAAACCTTATAAAATTTTTTAAAATACTAGAAAGATCCAAAAATATTAACTTCTATTTGTGAATTTTATTTGTAATATATAATACATTCAAAATAGTTAGAGTTATTTTGTCATTGATATATTTTAATAAACCCTAAACAAAGTTATAAATTTATATATTCATTGTTTTGACTTATTTTTATATTAAAAAATCCATATAAAAATTTAACAAAAATCACCAAAAATAGAGAAAAATATCTGAAACCCAAAAAATATTTTATTCCTTTTATTTTGAATTTATTTATTTTAATTAAAAATCCAAAAACACATTTTCCTTTTTATCTATTTAGTATATATTAACTATATTAGTATCTATTTTATTTTCAAATTATAAAAAGTAATAAAACTAAAACATAAAAAATATAAAGATTAAAAATATATAAAAAAGCAATATTAAGAATCCACAAAAATCTATAAAAAGAAAAAACATAAAAAGATAAAAAATAAAAAACAAAAAAATTATTATCAAGTAATTAATAATAATTTCGCACTCTAATCCATGTTGTCCTTGTGTTCGACACTCAGACTACTTATACCTATGCACACACACAGAGATATATGTATATGTATATATATATATATATATATTGAGATATAATAAATGTCAGCTCATACATTTACATCGCTTATCATTTATTGTGTGTTGATTGTTGATTGAATTGCATCTTTGAGTAGTCAACACATCGACTACTAATACAACCTTGTTCGAATGAGGATGACCTCTCGTTCTCATCAGTCCCTTCCCTAACAACAATGAATATGAGCACGTATTATTGATGGTTGATTACTTGTCTAAATGGGTGGAGAATATCCCAACCTGAACCGTAGACATCAAGACTATCTGTAAGTTTGTGAAAGATCACGTCATTTGAAGGTTCTGAGTTCCAAAGTTACTTATTTTAGATGGGGGTATCCACTTTGTGAATCAAGAAATGAAGAGTTTAACTAAGGAATATGGGTTCGATCACAGTTACTAGTCCTTATCGCCCACAATCTAACAAAATAGTAGAGGTTTCGAATAGAGAAGCAAAGATCATACTTTAGAAGCTAGTTCGTCTTGATAGGAAGAATCAATCTCAATTATTGGACCAAGTTCTATGGGCCTACAAGACTGCTTGCAAGAGCATGTTTGGTACTTCTCCTTTTAGAATGATATACGGAAAGCCATGCCATTTACTTGCTGAATTATTGCACAAATCTGAATGGGAAATCAAAAAGATTAATTGGAGTTGTCACCTAAGAAAGTTGTATAGAGACTTAAACATGAATGAACTCAAAGAGAACTGCAACAAAGTGTATGACAACCATGTGGTCTACAAGGATAAAGTAAAGAAATGGCATGATCAGCACATCATGTGCAAGAACTTTGTCCTAAGATAAAAGGTATGGTTGTTTATCGATAATTTGAAGGACTTTCATGGCGAACTTAAGTCTAAATGGATGGGTCCTTATAAAGAGAGAGACGTGCACAGTAATGGTAGTGTATAGATATCTGATCTCATAAATGGTGCACATTCTTTCTTCGTGAATGGATAGTTGTTGAAGCACTTCCTCAAGCAGATTTCTTCTATGCAGAGTGACTACTCTGATGCCTTTCCTACTAGCTCTGCGTGAAGATAATAACAGAAGATTCAGTTCAGTACATATTTAGCAGCAAGGAAGATTCACATTTTTCTTTCCTTCTAAACCTTAACTCATTCTTTCTTGATTATTTCTTTATTTTCAATGTATCTCAACCATTTTCTTTAGTTTCTTTATTTCTACTTAGGCTACTTCAACCTAAGTATGGAGGGTCGAGCCCCTGTTTGAATATTCATCTTGTTCTTCTATTCATTTTAGTACCCTTTTCTTCTATACTTTCTTCCTACACTTAGGCTATTTAAAAGCCTAAGTATGGGAGGGAGTGAATGTATCGGTTCTCGTACAGTTTACTTCCCCATACGTAGTATGTGCTATGTTATGCATTTTATGTTGTGACACGAGGACATAGCACACGCTAAGTATAAGGGGTGTGTATGTGTGCATTGCATATCTACTTTCCATAGCTCACACTTTGAAATATTTTAATATTACATAATGAGCTAAGAGTATGGGAATTTGAAACTAATTTGTAAAATGATTTGTAAAATATTTTAAATATATATATGTGACATGGTTTTGTAAAAATATTTTACATATTGATTGAAAAGGGGTATGAATGATTCTGACACATTATTCTGTATAAACTTACAAATTATTTAAAAATTTTAAAACAAAAAAACTAATAAGTGATTTTATCCCTAACACCTTCACACACACGACTTGTGCAGTTCAAGATACTTGGTTTAGAGTGACACTTAACTCAAAGTTTGACCATTCTTGCTCTTTAGGATCTTAAGACTTAATAACTCAAACTCCCTAAATTGAAACATATGCATATTATATTGCATGTAGAATCTCTATCCTTAAAAGAATTTGATCAGCACTACATATACACGAATTGTGATGAGTTGATGTTTCACCTGACGAACTAGGATGAGAGATTTGAGTTTGGACATGATTTTATAATGCTCGAGGATGAGATAAGATTAAGGATTACTTCATGAAACCTGAATGCCAGTACATTATCCAGTATGGGAACAAGGTTCCTATGTTATCTTGATAAAGACCTAGGTGCCAATGTGTGTAAGATCATGAAAATTGTTGATCGGTTGCACTAACTTGGTAAAAGCAGTGGGGCTAGCCAAAAAGAAGAAAAATGTATCAAAAATAGAAAAGCTCAAACACTCCAAATTCAAATAGCTTATATTACTAGAAAGTGCTCCCAACCTTTCAAAGTGTCCATTTGGACCAAGGCTACTAGGCCATATGAGTCGGGGGAGCACAATAAAAGGGCCCTATATCGTAAGTGATACAAGTATGGGTGTTTAATAGATACTCAAAAGACACACACCCCGATGTATCCTAGAAAAACAAATACAAATGACTCAAAATCCTTGACAGACATACTGATTAACGATAAAAATACAAGTGTGTATTAATAAAGCACTCGAGTGACCCTTGTTCCTATAAAAGGAGAAAATAAATGACACATACCTAAATCCTCCATACGTGACCATTCCATCTCAAACTTTTAAGTCTAAAAACTAAAGAGAAGGTGGAATGAAGTAAAACTCTATTTATTCCCTATAGCTGAAGGTTGGGTCCTAAAGAAGAATTTATATACTAGAACCTCGGGCAAAACTTAGGGTCTGTACTTGTATATGTGATCCACACTAAATGTCATACTTCTTATATGCATATGTATACATAGAGCCTCATAATTAGGAGAGTTGAGTTCCTTATGAGTAAGTCTTGATTTAACTTAGAGTATAAGAGTCACATAAAACTCGTATCCTAAATTTCAAATCTTATATCTCACATGCACAACCAGGTATTCAACTTCCTTACGTTCTTTATTTGCTCGAGGACAAACAAAGTTTAAGTATAGGGGGTGACGAATCTCAGATTCATCATCTTTATTCACATTATTTAGCACTCTAACTTAAACTATTCATTTAATCTAACAACTAATGATTAGAATTAACTTTAACATCTTTTAAATAATTAAGGATAATTATTGTACATAAATAAAGTATACAATCATTGTATATGTGTATTTTTAATGTTCCCTTTATTTTTTATATTTTCTTATTATTAAAAATCCAATAAAATCAGTGTAATAGGGGCATAGAGGTCTTTTTGATGAAATTTGAATGACATATTAGAGGGATATATTGATAAAAATACATGGCAATATTTTTCAAAAAAAATAAAAAATTCATCGAAATATGGCAAAGGGGAAACCACACTAAACCCTATATATATGGGGTCCTTCTGATGATGTGAGCCTTTCCCCCATGTATGGAAAGTCCACTATCTCATCCGTTAGAATTTAAATTTCATTTAATCCTTTTATTTTACCATTTTTAACCCATCTAAATTGGTATTTTTTTTCTTTTTATGTGTTGAGGTTTCGTAAATGTGGTAGCATTTTCACGTTATGAAGAATGACACATCTCTTTGTAAAATACACATTGACATTATAAAATCGTAACATGCTTTGTAAAATAAATTCAAAGTTAGTAATATTTTTATTGTTGTAATTGTAATTTAGGTACTGCCTTTGTAAAAGTTCATGCTTGTTTTGTAATATTTATATGGAGATTTGCAAAAAATATATAGTTAGTAATTCATCAATTATTAATAAAAAAGAGAAAAATAAAAAATGAGGTTATAATACTCACACTACCTTTATAAAATTTGATGATTGATTGTCAAATTTATGTTGTGTTCTATAATAAAAAGTAGATTATTAGAAATATAAAAAAATAATAAATGTAAAAAACAACATGAGATTGTAAAAAATGAACTAAGATCTGTAAATAATGATTTAATATTGTAAAAGAATGATATTTGTAAAAAAATAGAGATTATTAGAAATAGATAAAAGAAATGTTAAATGTAAAAAAATATCTCATATTCTAAAAACGATTTGAGATTTGTAAGAAACGATCTGATATTACAAAAAAATACCTGAGATTGTAAAAAAAAGTTTGAGATTATTAGAAATTTATTAAAAAATATAAAAAAACCCAAGAGTGTAAAAACAACTTGCGATTCGTAAAAAAAGATCTAATATTATAAAAAAGACCTGGGATCGTAAAAAACGATAACAAATTGTAAAAACTGATCGCACCCTCCTTCGTCAGAATCCCTCCTCCATCTGCACCTCCTCCGCCCTTCTCCTCAACGACACACCTCCTCCACGCACACCCTCCTCCGCCCACACCCCTCCTCCATCCTTACTCTCATTCACCCTTCTTCTCCACGATCCACCCCCTCCACGTGTCTCCATTGCTTGCAAGAAAAGAACGTTAGAGAACCCATCTTATTTCCTCATGATTTGAAGGTCAAAGAAACACTGGATCACCACTAGAAAAAGTTGTTGTACGTCCACATAGTAGCACCGACCACCACAGAGCTGCATGACATAGCCATCACCCAACATTCTCTCTCTGATGTTGTTGCATGCCATCACCGAGTGCAACAACCTGAGTGAGGGAAGAGATTACAGGGGAGATTATTTAGAAGATATTTGTTACATTTTAAATATAGAATATACTAAAATGACAATAATAATTTTTTCAACATTTAAAAATATTGATAACAAGCCATTAATCGTAACCATCGGATTGATTACGAATGGATAAGATGGCTGACTTCCCATCCATCTAAAAAATGAACATCTTTTCTAAAATTTTCCCTATATCTCTCTCTGTCTATGGGTGCTAGGGAGTCAAATGGGGCCAAATGAAATGACTTGATTCTCTTAGGTTGCTTTAGGATTCTTTCTTTTGGTAAAAGGTAAATTATATATTTTCAAAAAATGAAGAACCAATTACATACAAAAAATATGGCTCACAGGGAAAGCCGTGAATGCACTAAGGCAACATGAATGGCACAGCCAGAAGCCAAGGAAACAACCAAGTAGAAACACGGACCCCCTACAAAAATTTTAGGAGCTTGAAATTGTTGAAGATGTCCTCGATAGTGCGCTCCGGAGGCTGACAGCGTGAAGATGCCCAAATGCGATTGCGCTCATGCCAGATGTGCCACACCGCCAATGCAAGGAGGGCAGTAGTAGAAGTCCGAGTCGCGGGGTTGGACTCTTTGAGAATCCAGGAGATAGCATCGACCAGAAGATTCGTTGGAGGGGGAGCTAACGCCAGGGACGAGCAGGATCCAAGCCATACCACAGAGGAGTAGGGGCATGACAGCAGATGGTGATCATGGGTTTCCAAGTTGCTGGAGCAAAGGGAACAAGTTGGTGGGAGGTTCAAACCAAAGGACCTGAGCCTATCCAAAGTGGGCAGGCGACCAAGAAGTGCCCGATAGAGAGTAAACGCACACCTGGGCGGGATACTACGGTTCCAGACCACTGAAAACCAGCCAACCGGAGAACCACGGGGACGAAGAAGCTCGTAAGCACTCCTGAAGGAGAACCCACTGGGGGAAGGGGCCCAAGAAAGAGAGGGGAAGTCACCTCTAATAGTAGCACGAACTGAGGCCCTACTATCCAGCATAGCACACCAAATTCTGGAGGATGAGGGGGAAGCAGAGATGTCCCAGAACGACGCTTCACTGAGATACTTCACACATAAAAAGTCAGCCCAAATTGACGAGCCACCTTTAAGGAACCTCCAAATCCAGGCAGTATCATGGAGGCCCTCAAGGGGACCAAGGAAGTCAGTCCCATGCCTCCCTCTTGTTTAGGAAGACAAATCCGCTGCCAAGCAATATCGTGCCGATTACGACCCAGAGAAATTGAGCACAAAACTTGTCAAGCCGACGGACAACAGTAAGTGGAAGAAGAGCCCCAGCAGACCAGTAGAGGAAAATTCCACGAATTACGGAGTTAAGGAGTTGAGCACAACCTGCCATGGATAGGCATTTGGCGCTCCAACCATTAGTGAACTTCCTTATCCGATCTTCCAGCGCTCTCGAGTCGCTGCAACAAGAGAAAGAGGAAGCAAGGGGCAGCCCAAGATACAAGGACGGTAGATTTTGCTGTAGCAAGCCTAAACGCAACGTGACCGCAAATTCAGGAGCAACAGACCTTGGTCTAAAGATCTTACTTTTCTTAGGATTCAACCTCAAACCGGAGATCGCTTCAAATGAATTCACGATTTCTTTAACAGTCGCAAGCGAGCTCAACGAGCCCTTGCAAAAAATGAGAACATCGTCGGCATAGATGAGATGCGAAGGTGCCTTATTACGACCCCTCCCCATGGATTGGAAATTGCCGGCAATTACGGCAGAGTGCAATAAAGAGGAGAGGGACTCCATCCCAATTGTAAATAAAAGGGGGCTAAGGGGATCCCCCTGATGAAGATCGCGGGTTCCCCTAAACATACCATGCGGGGAGCCATTAATAAGGATGGAGTAAGAAGTAGAGGAGATACAATTTTCGATCCATGAGGTCTATTTTCGGCAAAAACCCATCTCCGAAAGAGCTCGGAGTAGGAAAGCGTGATCCATGGAGTCGAAAGCCTTAGAGAGGTCAATTTTAAGGCAAGCTTTGTTACGGGAGGCCCTCCTATCAAATCCTTGAAGCAGCTCGCGTGCAAGACGAATATTGTCACTGATGGATCTCCCTTTAATGAAAGCGGACTGGTTTAGGGAAATGAGAGCTGGAAGCACCGCAGCAAGTCGCCTAGCTAAGATTTTTGGAGAAAATCTTGTAGATAACGTTACAACCTGAGATAGGCCGATAGTCACCAATGGTAGATGGGGTTTGATTCTTTGGTATGAGGGTAAGGAAGGTATGATTAACCTCGCTTACCATCCTACCGCTGTCGAATAGAAATTGCATGGCTGCAATGACCTCATTCTTGATCAAGGGCCAATGAAGCTTGAGGAACAAAGCGTTAAATCTGTCCGAGCCCGGGGCTTTAGAGGAACCAATAGAGGAGAGGGCATCCCATATTTCAGCATTGTCAAACGACCTAACCAGCCATGATCTCGATTGAATCGTAAGCCGGCATTTGGGAGGCCGGGGTGGGGGGGAGCGTCAAAGAGCCAGTCAGATCAGGGGAGAGAAGCCCTTCAAAATAATCAATAGCCGCAGTAGCGACCTCAGAGTGCCGCTCCACGACAACACCATTGGAATCCAGAATATTAGAGATGCAATTTCTTGCGCATCTAGCTTTCGCAGAGAGATGGAAAAAGCGCGAATTGCGATCTCCCAGATTGAGCCAATCGACTCTGCTCTTTTGACGCCGAGTAGATTCGAGATCATCTTCCAGGGCAAGCAAGTGCCCTTTCACGTCAGCATCAAGCTGAGCAAGATAGGGAACAAGTGGCGAGATAGCAATCATCTCAGAGTCGACTTTAAGAAATTCCAACGCACGCTTCTGCTCCTTAAGAACGTTTGCCTCCTCAGCAGCCCATCTCTTTAAAGAGAGCTTCACATTTTTGAGCTTGCGGGCAAGGATAAAAAGGGGGGTTACCAATAACAGGAACACCCCATCCAGAAGTAACGGCATCATGGTAACCAGGATGTTCGACCCAATAGTCGAAGAAGCAGAAAGGAACGTATTTAGGGGGAGGAGGGCAGAGAGCTACCCTCATTAGCAAATGATCCGAATGGGGGAGAGGGGAACAGTGGAGCTTGACTGCATGGAGCTTAGTAATAAGGTCCTCATTAGCAAGAGACACTGCAGTTACGTGCGCGCGAAGTAAAGAATTTAAAATTGGCTTTGCTCGACATCAGTAGAAAAGGATGGAAACAAATTGACCTGTTGCCGTTTTTATTACATAGTTGCCTTTTGTCCTCGCCCTTTCTCACATCTATAAATTGACCTGTTGCCGTTTTTATTATATAGTTGTCTTTTGTCCTCGCCCTTTCTCACACCCTAAACTAGATGAAAACCTACGTTGCGAATACAAAGACGTGAGTCGTGACACGTAAGAGAGGGCAGGAATGTAAAATGATTCTTCATTTAATTGTACATGATATCCATTGATGTTTCCTAGAGGGGCATATGCAGCAAAACCGAAACTATTTCGGCAGTAAATTTGTTCCCTTTTTCTCTGCTTAAAGGAAACTCGGGGAGATCATGTTGTCTTGAATTTTCACGTAGAATCTGATTGGATTTTTCCCAGAAGATTCGCCCTTACCAATTACAAAATCCAGCATCTCCCATGATATTATCAAGGTCCTCGATCACCATCTTTTTTAACACATCTAAACGTTAAAAAATCCTAGCAGATGAATGCATGTTAAAAATAACATAATACTTGTTGGCCGTTGGATCCCCATCTGCATAACATAATGATTATATCACCCAAGAATTGTACCATTTCGATTCTATTTCTCTATTCTTAGTGATGCCTTCCAAAGAAGATGAATGGACATAAGGTGTAAGAACCTATAATAGTAGAATCAGGTTGATTTTGGTGTAACCCTTAAGTAGTAAAGTTTTAACTCCTTCCATTTGCATTATAGATGAATAAAAGAATGATATTTTTATTGAATAGTGTTCCTTATCTCCCCTTACTTTATTTATTATTGGCCAAATCAATTCTTGACTTTGTCTCAGGGTTTAAGGTCAAAAAATATTGTGGTACTTTATTAATTTTCTTTTCTTTATTCTATAATTCTAGCATTAAAAACAATATTTTATACATAATAAATGGACCAAATAATGAATATCAATTTGTACAAAATAATGCTATTTACATGCACTAGTTAGGGTTTTTAAGGCAAAAATCATAGAATAAAGTGATAAATTGAAGATTCATCAAATACCTATTTGAGATTTTTTGGAGCAGTTGGTGATTTATTACAAATTTAATATCACACAGTAGGTAAATTATGAAAGTTTTTAACAATTTAATTATATCAAATAAACCACAATGTATAAAAATAAAATCATCATCCACAATGATAGAGCATAGATTGTTCTACAAGATACCATTTTTGGAATGAAAATAGATGCAAAATGGAGGTTAAAATTAATGCCCAAAACTAGGGTCTAAATGCAAATTACATAAATAAAAACAAACTGCATGCAAGTTGTAGGGACTGAGATGCAATTACCAGGACCTAGGGGGTCTGTTGTGATACGTCCACTAGTGCATTGATGAACCCCCTTTCATCACTCTTTATTCTTTTATTTTAGCTAAATATCTTGGCAAAATACCTTGTACATAGTTGTAAATACAACAAGTTACCAATAAGCATGCATTTGCAAGTATCAATAATTAGCATGTATTTGTGCAAAAATAAAAGAATAAAGAATAAAAGAAAAAGAGCGAAATATTTAGAATAAATATTGAGTGACCTAATCCCAAGAGAGGGCCCAAAATGGGCCTAACGCCAAAATAAATAAGTAGAGAGAGATATGACCACTCTACCTTGTATATATATTCCCTCTCTCTATATATTTTATTTTCACAAAACAAATCAAAATAAAAATGTGTTTATATTACCTTGTATATATTCTAAAAATAAAATAAAATTTTAAACTAAAAAAATAAATACATAAAAATAAAATAGAACAATTTCTCTCTACAACCTTGTACATAATACATGTATATATGTATCATATCCATATTTATTTCACATTTGTAAATAACTCATAAAAATTAAATAAAAAATTTTTTATACTCCAAATTTTATGTTGTAAATAAATAAAATGTAAAATTGGGTTATTTGTACAAAAATAAACAAAATAAAAATAAACAAATATTTTATACATGTATATAAAGTAATATAATGTATATACCTTAATTTATTTTTCAAAAAAAATAAAAATCACTAAAAATAGTTTGGAAAAAAGGGGCGTTTTTCATCTTCTCGAAATTTTCTCACTCGGATCTGATTGCCTCCTACCCCGATTTCTTCGCCCACTCCTTCCCCTTGGATCCACGATCCTCCCGGATCCCTAGGGAAGGACGGATCTTCCTCGGTTCGTGTGCGGGCTTCGATTCTTCTTCGCCGCCTAGGAACGCATATAAAATCTTCATTCCTTTCCCTAGAGCCAGAGCTCACGTCGCACCCTCTCCTTCTACCCTAGACTTCTTCCCCTTGATGGCAGCTTTCGGCCGGAGCCTTTGGTGGTCGGAGAAGGTCGCTGCAGCCAACGCTCACCCTACATGGCCGGACTTCCATCGCGTTGAGCCTCCATGCCTTCCGCAGCATGGTCGAGGTGACGACCCAGTCCCCCTTCACCCTCTGGAACTCAGGATCTTGTTAGGAACCTCACATAACCCTCATTTCGATCCTAGTTCTTTATATTTCGAATCATACACCCGTCGCTCTGCCAGCTCCGACCCGGTGGTCGGAGCTTTACCAGTCACCTATATCCAATCCGATCGACTCCCCCGTTCATCATCATCCTTCCCCCGTAGTCTGATCACCCTAGACTTGGCTTAGATAGCCAAGATTAGGATCGAGATTCCTCTGTCGCATCGTTGGAACCTCAACCTCCATTCGTCGTCGCCTTCTGTTGATTTAGGACAAATAACCTTGGCCGGAGCACGCCTCCGAGTAGGAGGTTTACCCCGCAGGTCAAGTCGTGTGTGGAGATACCCCAGAGCACCTCAACCCAGCTTCGTCGGAGCCATCCCAGGTCACAGCCACCTTCCAGGAGATCTGACCGGTGGATACTCCATCTGACCCCTCACCCGACACGGAGGAGCCATACAATCTTGTTGTCGTCGTCCGATCATCCATCGGAGCCACCGATCTTCCTTGGTGCTCCGGTGAACCTCACCCAGGCGAAGTTCTTCCAACATCATCCGCAGCCGTTGGATCTCGCCTCGTCTCCAATTCAGATCCAAGTCGTCCATCGCCTTCGCCAGTCGGGCCGTTAGATATGACATCTAACGGCCCATGTACACCCCACGTTCACTTCGTCGTCAGGCCATTGGATGCGCCAACTGTCAGCGCCAGAGCCGCACATCGCCATCCATTCAGAGAGCGCCATCTGTCACCCCACGTGACCCGTACGACCCGCCTGGGTAATTTGCTCCTATACCCTTGCCTTTATTTTATTTGTTGTTTAGTCTATAAAATAAAAAGTACACAGTTGACCATTTTGCATATGTGCCCCTGCATTTTTTCATATTTGCATTTTAGTCCTTTCGTTGTGGTTACACGTGCATCGTCATGTGTATTTTTGGGATATTTGCCTGTACTCCCCTGGACTTCAATTATGTTATGTTTTGATATTTTAGTTTTAGTATTTGCACTTATACCCTGTGCATGCTATATTAAACATGTGCTTGAATTTGTGGAAAAATTGCAGAGAGATCCCTATACTTTTTACGCTTGTTATTCTTTAGTCCCTGGAACATATTTTGTTTGCATTTAGGTCCCTAGATGTTGTGCCTTTACTTGTTGACTGAATAAATAGCAAATCCCATCCAAAATTCTTGAAATTTGGAAACATGGCTTCTGCCATGGTGTAAGAATTTCTTTGAATTTTTGGACTCATTTAGTTTGCATTTAGTATTTTAAAAATTCAAAAACCCTAAAAAGTACCACTATTCGTTTTTAAAAATCGACTAAAAATATTAAAAACCCTTTAAAAATTCTTAAAAAATTACTATGTGTTTGTTTTGAGTTGCTTTTGCTTGTATCCAATTTTTGTCGCATTTGCTTTTATAAAAACCTTAAAAATTAAACAACAACAACAATAACAAAGCCTTTTCCCACAATTAAGTAGGGTCAGCTACATGGATTCTTCGCCTCCATTCAGATCTATTTTGGGCCAATCCAAAAACCATAAAAATTGAAAAACAACAAAAATCTTATAAAAATCATTAAAATTCAGAAAAAATCAAAAAAAATATGTTTTCTTCTTCTGTAGTTAGTTTTTAGTCAATAGTTTTACATAAACCTACTGTTGGGATTTTACAAGCATTTTTAACTTGCCTTTAGATCTTAGTTGTACATTGTTTAACATTTTTGACTTCGTTTCATTTTTAGAAAATCAACTAAAAATCAGAAAAATTCAAGAAAATTAACATAAACATCTAAATATTTCTAAAAATCAAAAATATTTTTATTTGAATTTTTTGAGCATTTTTGAGACTTAAATAATTGCTTGTTTATGAATTGTTGAGTGCTTTTATTACTTTTCCTCATATTAAAAATTCCAAAAAAAATTAAAAACATAAAATCCACCAAAAATATTTGTTTTTTGGACTTCTGACTACTTCGTAGCTTAGGCATACCGTGCTCCTTGTGTTCGACCTTGTTAGCTATATCAAGTAAAATAAAATAGCGAGACCGTTATTTTTGTGCTTGATTTGTTGATTTTTATCCTTGGTGGTTTTCGTTTTCTTGATTGATGTAGCCGTCCGAGTGCTTGATGTCGCAACGACTTGTGCTACCCTTTTACCTTAGTCGCTCGGGTGCGTCATCAGAATGGCGCCGTTGTCAGGGAGCACGACTTAGTAGTCAATTTTCCCTTTCTTCTTCAGCTTTCATTTTTGCTTGCATTTTTCTTCAGCATTTATTTCCACTCCAGTCCATTTTACCTTATAATAACTGTTGGATTGACGCATTTTCTGTTTCTATCTTTCTTGCGAGGGCCCGACAATCGAGGACGGCTTTCTTCGGAGAGCCGAAGCACCCGCGGAATTCGGAGGCGGCGCGTTTCTGCGTCGAGCTGTAGGAGAGCGTAGGGGAGTCGAATCAGGAGTGTGGGGAGCCGTAGTTTAGTTGTTGCTTAGATTTCATTTTCTGCACATTATTATTGCAATAATACAGGACTGAGACTCTTGGACTTGGTGAATGCTTCGGGGTCTGTTTCGCTGAGCACCGGTGTGCTCGGGGACCTCACCGTGATTTTCGATGGTTTGGTTTTGACCGATTATATTTACTTCTTATCTGATTTTCGAAGGATTTAGCCTTAGACTTAGGATTTTCTGTTACTGTGACGTAATTAATTAAGTCCAAACCCTAATTATCTACCTATTCCTATAGATCGATAATTGGACTTAATTAATTAATTCACAAAGAAAAGTCAGATTAATTAGGCTCGAGTCCACGTGCCATGAGGAACCACATACAACGCGTGCAGGATCCGTTGTGGCGGACACCGAGTGGTTCCCAAGATCGGACTCAGGACTTGGTTTGATTATCTGACTACTGTGCTTATCGTGTAGAACTTGCTTCATCTAAGGTCGCTTTCTCCGTGCATCCTATAGGTAGTTTACTTTCAGTCTTTATTTTATGCGTGAATAACCCTGCATATAGAGAGCTAGAGTCAGGTACGCATTTCTGACTCTGCATGCATCATCGTGTTTGATCGCGCATCGGCTTTTTCACCTTCTCCCCCAGTTTTTGGACTTAAAAATAATCAGGAGAACCGAAAAAATTGTTAGGCGTTGTTTGCTTGAAAAATACCTAAAAAAAATAAAAACTATAAAAATGGGACTGCTAAACACACTTGACCCTAAAAGACACTTCATCGAAAAATTTGTCTTAGGAGAGTAATCCCCTCATTGTAAGGTTTGGACGAGCGAGAGAGTGACCCGCACACTAGGCTAGAGCCATATCCGATTTCTTGAAAGACTATCGACCTTTTATACGGGACAGCTTGTTAGAAGTATTGGATTCCTATCAGCTCGTTTAATCGCTCTGAAAGACTGTCTGATCACCTAATAAAATTGACAAGATAACCGACCGAGCCTTTACGGTTTTCAGCTCCGCGTCGAGTAGGTGAATCGGGAGTTTTCTTTCCGATTTTGTGTGTTTCCAGATCTCATGCGCATTCACTCGTCACATCAAGATGATGGGCAGGTGGTCTCTTAGGCAGCCCCTGGCTGCACCGCTTTATAGCACTCCAGCTCGCTCATCTAGGTTGGTTCGAGAGAGCCGAGACCCGCTCTCCAAACCCGAGTTTGATTCCGCCATGTTCCCCCTCAACCACCCTTCTTCTAGTCTTGAGGTGCTCGAGCAGAGACCACAGCAGACATCAGATGATTTATCGGCACTTGAGTTTGGGTCTTTTGCCTTTGCAGAGACCATGGCCAGCAACGAGGAGCTCACTGATGGACCCCGTGTGACAGAGACATATGTATTGGATCAAGATGTTGTCAACAACACCCTGTTAGCCTCTTTGGAGACCATGCAGCATCAGATCAGAGACCAGGGGGCTTTCATGGTGTATATGTGTCGTGAGATGGAGCAGTTGAGAGCCTACAGAGATTAGCGCAGAGCCGCAGGAGGAGGAGGAGATATTCTAGATGACAGAGAGCCTAAGGAGCCAGAGCAACCAGCACCACTAGCATGACCGATGAGGGAGTTGCACAACCCAGGTTCGACTCTCACCCACAGATGGATAGTGCTGCTAGCGATTGTGGGGGACTTCAAGTTCCCACCTCAGACGATTCAGCTTCTTCCCCGCTTCCATAGGCTCGCCACAGAGGAGCTACACCTCCATATCCAGGAGTTCGAGATGATCTGCAATATTGCCCACGATCGCCATGTAGACGAGGACACCATTCAGATGATGGCCTTTCCTTTCCCCCTCATAGACAAAGCAACCAACTGGCTGAAGCACCTAGGGAGATTTGTTACTACTTGAGATCAACTCCGAACTGAGTACTTGAACAAGTACTATCCACTCGGTCAGACCAATGCAGGCAGGACCCTGATCATCAACTTTTAAATGCTCCCCAACGAGCAGTTTCATGAGGCATGGGATGGGTTCAGGGGGCTCATAGACCGGTGCCCACATCATGATATATCCAAGCCCAACCTTATCCAGAGTTTCTTCTGCGGGCTTACACCGGAGTTGCAGGGGCTAGTCAATGCTTCCTGTGGGGGGTTCCTACTTCGCTAAGGATGAGGATCAGGTCTGGGCCATGTACGAGGAGATGGTCGAGAACTATACATTAATGTCCCAGACCAGATTGTACACTCAGGGGAAACCCTACCCACCAGTCGTGTCCTATTAGAGGATAGCACGAGTTGAGGTCAATCCTTCTACATCTGCAGCAGCCGCAACGCAGGCAAAGTCAGCAGCCACTGATATGGAGATTATCAGTGAGAAGTTGGATCAGATAGAGCTAATAGAGAAGAAGCAGTGTCAGGGCATGTCACAGATCGATCAGATGGCACAGACACTTAGTGACCTGAAGACCCAGATCATGTGTCTTCAAGAGGCACAGACGGCTTCTCAGCCCCGTCTCAAGTCACTGGAAGATCCCGACAGCAGCGACAGTTCGTCCCAACACTCCAACCAGCCTAGACAGGTTCACCATGTTCAGGCCGAGTCGTACCAGCAGCCGCAGCAGTACTACCATCCACCACCATCTCAGGAGACTCAGATGGTGGTCTACCAGCCAGATCAGCCCCTGGCGGTTCTTCCCCCACCCACTTACGAGCAGGAGCCATTGATGGATGTCAACGGGATCTGGTATGACCAACCTCAACTTGGGATCCAACGAGACCATCCTAAATTTCGTTGGTCGACCGGAGGTACCAGCTCCCAGCGGTAGCCTCCAGTTCAGGGTGGCCAGTACGGCCAGCAGCGAGAGCAGCCCCAGTTCCCACAGCAGCAACAACCACATCCCCAGCAACTGTACCAGCAGCATGGTCCTTGTCCCTACCAGCAAGGATAGTCTTCGAGGCAGCATCAGTAGCCTCAGCAGTATCATTCCCAGTACCGCTCTCACTCTTATCATCAGCAGCAGCCTCAGTTTCAGAGAGGCCACCCCTTAGGTTCTCATAGGCCCACCTATGAGAACCCCGCTTTGAATTATCTAGCCCGCCTCATGTCCGAGCAACAGGCCACCTTCAGACGGGAGATGGACGAGTTCAGACAGGAGATGAGAGAGATTGTGAGAGGGAAGGCCACCATTCCTGCACAGATAGAGCTGAACCCGAACAACCTGAAAAGGAAGTCTGAGCAAGTAGAGTATACAGAGGTTACCACTCCTAGTGACTCACTTGGTGATGTTTCTGCATATCATTTTGATGTTGACTTTGTTACACTTAGGAGCGGTAGGATGCCATCCAGCGGTGCCTCATCTGAGCGACAACCTCTCGCAGCTTCAGGAGTGCCAAATGAGGAGGAGAGCGATGTTGATGTTGCTCGTGATGATGATGATGATGATGATGACGGTGGTGCTGATGCCACCAAGGATGTTGATCCAACCGACAGTACTGAGCCCGTCATTTAACCAGATTCAGGAGGAGGTGGTGCTGATGCCACCAGATTAGATGCTGAGCCAGAGCGTGGTACTGATGCCACAAGTTCAGATGTCGTAGGTAGTACCGAGGCCACCATTTCTGTTCCTGTTGCATTTCCATTTGTTTCTGTATCTCAGGACGATTATAGAAATAAAGAAAAGGGTTATTCATTTGTGAGTCCATCTATTTTGCTTGGAGATGTGTGTATGGATTCTATCTCGTCACAACAGCAGTGACCCGATCCTAGCCCTCCATCTGAGGAGGGCCCAACCATCCCCTTTCCTAAGCACTTCGCTTAGCTAAGGGGACCAAAAAAGAAAATCCAAAAAATCCCATCAGTTAGAGTTCAACCAGTAGATGATAGACAGATTCCAGATACAACTGACTCTACAGGAGGCCTTGGAGCACATCCCCCTCTTCTAGAGGAACCTTAGAGAGAGGACCACCATTCGCAGGAAGAGGAGGAACCACCACTCAGAGATCCATGTGCTCACTAATGCCACATGCTTTGCCATCCAGAACTATCTGCCAGCCAAGAGGCCAGATGCAGGAGCTCCCTATGTCAGATGCCACATGCATGAGCAGAGGTTCGATCAGACTCTATTAGACAGCGGTTCTTCGATTAACCTACTTCCGGCAACCTTACTCGAGCGCTTCGAGTTTGGCGCTCTTAGATAGAGCAGGATGGTCCTTCAGTTTGCTAATCGATCTGTCAAGAGGTCGAAGGGGTTACTGAAGGACGTGGTTGATGAATCTGTGATTCATCACTTCAAAAGTCAAAAATAGAGCCTTGTTCCCGAGAAAATAGAGGCATATTTCCCCTTATATTGCATAAATAGCATTCATGCATGTATTCATAACTCATGCAGTTTAGCAGCTCATTTGCATTTAAACAAGAAGCCAAAAATCCCCTGTAAAATACCCATGCACTAAAATAACCTCTTCTCTATAATATGTACTCCTTAGTTAATAATATAGGGAAAAAGGACAAAAATCCCCTTTGTAAAATAGCCAATAAAGCCTGAGAACCCCTGTACATTAGAATGCAAATAAAGCCCTCATGCAAACTCCGAATTAGGTCTACTTACTCTTAGAATACTACACATTAAAAGACCTTTAAAATGAGACTTATTTCATTGAATTTGGAGCTTGTATGAGAAAGATGGGTTTTGGGCCACTTTGTATACTATCTATGTATATCTATGTATCCTTGTATTTATGTATCATATTTGACCTCATCTACGTCTTTGGTCGAAACTTGTAGATCTCATCGAGATCTACAACTTTCATGTTTTGAGTTTTTCAAAATTCGGTCCCCTCTTCTCTCTACACGTGCATCTTATTCCAGCCACTCACAGCAGGCCACGTGGCGCCCTCTGGTTGCGCCACGCGGCCCGCTTCCCCTCGCCTCATCCGCCTGCGTCCTCAGCCGTTGGATCTCGCTTCAGATCCAACGGCCCAGCCTTTTCCACGCACGCCCCTTGCCTGGACCATCCGATCACCTACTGCTTTGATCTACGCCGCACATTAGCGCCCTCACCAGAGCCCTCCACGTGGCAGCATCTACACCGCTTGATCAGGCCCTTGATCTCTCCATCGTAGCTGCCCCTCTCCCAGCGAGTCTCGTCCCTTCGATCATCTCCATCTCCTCATCTAAACCGTCCGCTCGCACTTCGCCCGCAGCCCGCCACGTGGCGCGCTCTCGGCCCATCATCAGCGCGCCTCGATCTCATCCTACTTGTCCCCTACGGTTCGATCGCCACCGTTGGATCACAAGATCCAACGGTGGAGACCTCGTCTCCTACCTCCAGGCGCCCCTCTCTCCCACGTCCCTTGCCTTGCGGGAGGGGAGCCCCCTTGCTATTTCCGGCTGCACGTCAGCCACCCTCTCCCATCGCTGACACTCCCACGATGAGCCCCACTCATCCCTCTCCCTCGCCAGCTTCCTCACGCTCCACTACCTCCACCATAGAAGCTCCACGTCGCCCTCGAAACTCGCCTCGTCGCCAACACTGCCACCAACTTCACCTTATAAATACGCCACCACAGGCAACATTCACCGCCATCCGCCACTCCAGAGAGCTTCCCTGAGCTCCGACCTACCAGTTGGTGACAGCAATTAGTTGAATCGTTGAGCGAAGAAGGGGATTCGACTCCGGCGAGATCCACGGCCGCCACCGCCGTGCTGCAGCCTCCATCCACGAGCTGCGTGAGCTCAGGCCACCTACCGACCTTCGAGCGACGACCAGGAGCTCAAAACTGAGCTCTATTTCCCAGGTAGATCCCTCCATTTCTCCTCCGATCGTCCTTTGTTTTTATCTTCGATTTCTCCGATTTTATTCGCCGCCACCGGTCACTCTCTCGCTTCCCTTTCATCTCGCTGAGCTTCGTGTCGAAGCTCTTATCCTCGCGACTCCATTCACGACGACCGACGACGCACTCCACCAACCATCGACCTCCAGCTCCGCCATTTGGCCGGAGCTCCATCTCCAGATATCCTCCGTCGCCCTTAGGCCTCGCCGACCACCTTCACCTCTTCACACAAGCACGCACGATGCTTCGGCTAGCCTCTGAACCTTGCAGGTACTGCCTTCGCCACTGATCGGAGCTTCATCGGAGATGACTTCGAGCTTCGTCGACAGCAACTCCCGACGGCCCTCTCTCACTTCTGAGGCCACCGGAGCCTTCACCGACCATCCGTGAATCTTCCGCGATCCCTCCGACTCGCCATCGACCTCCACTTACGACGGAAGGGAGGGGCGGAGCAGCAGCCCGATCGCCGGAGCCCCGCCTTCTCCTCCGCAGGAGGCGGAGGGCCGTCGAGGAAAAAGAGCAGTTGCCGTTCGATCGATCGATCGAACGGCTCTCACATCGCCACGTCACTCGCTACCGGACTCGCCTTTGACCGTAGGATCATTACTGATCCCACGCCTGGGAGAACGCCACGCGTCTTCACCGCCACCCTTTGGATCGATCTTGATCCAAAGGCCCGCAGCCCGCCACGTCGACGAAGACCGAGCCTCGGCCCCAAGCCTTGGCTCGGACAACCTGAGCCTACTCCGAGCCTCACTCCGGACCTCCAGAGCGCCCGAACCTCGCTCCGAGCCACCGCAGCCCCCCTGAACCCAGGCCGCCCACGTGAGGAGCACGTGCGGCCTGGGTAAATTGCACCGAGGCCCCTGGGGCTTTCAAAATTGCAAAGAGGTCACTGGGAAGCAGACCCCACGTGAGGAGCACGTGCCCTGTGGAGAATTTGCACAAGAGTCCCCCACATTATAGGTAATTGCATTTTAGTCCCTGTCTGCATATTTGTTTATTGTAATTTTAATTTCCTGTATTGCATTTACACCCCTGTGTTTGCACGCATCCCTAGATTGCACTTTACATCATTTTGAAATTCTAAAAATTGCATTTTGTTGGAAATTTTGTCCTCTGTCTATTGGTCCACGTGTCATCTTTTTGTAAGTTCATTTGAATTATTAATGAATTAATTGGTGAATTGTTGACATATTTTGCCCAGTGACACCTTTTGATTTATAGTTAATTCTTTGTTCTTCCAAAATTCATCAAAAATTCACAGTAGCTTAAGGACATCATTTTTAACATACCATAAAAATTTCATAGCATTTGCACGCATATCGAGGCCTAAATAAATTGTTGAGTGATTTTCTTAGATTAATTTTAATTAATTCATTTCACAGTGAAATTAAGTTCTGTTAATTTTTCTAGGTCCCTTATTATTAGAGCCACCTAGGATAATTTTAGTTCTTGAAAAAATTGTGGCTTGATATTTATTAAAAATTAAATACTCAAAATAACTCTGTCTGTTCATTTAATTCACAGTAAATTTATTTAGTGTCGAAAAATTCCAAAAATATTAGTGTAGGTCATTTTCATCATCATTAACCATCTGGCCAATTTTCATAATTTTTGGACTTCATTTGATACCATAATTAAATTGAACATCAAATTGGCCTGCATTGTCTACATAAGTCTGCATAAAAAAATTAAAAAGACCAAAAAAATTACTCCTTGAAAATCACACACTTGGATCCTTGCTTAAACCCACCTAAGGAGACAGATGCCTCCCTGAGATCGACCTTGGACTCCACCAAGAAAAAAATTGCCACTTAAAATTAACTTCACATTAATCGATAAGTGGTTTTTGATTAACCCCTCGTATCCGACTACAACGAATCACTTTAATTAATTTGGACATTAAATTGACCGAATTAACTAAGGGTGCGAGAGCGTTATCAAAATGGCGCCGTTGCCGGGGAGGCACGGCTTAGGTTAATTTTTAGCAAATTTTTGAGTGTTTGATTTTCCTTCCCCGGGTAGTCTGACCCCCGGTTTTCTTGTAATTATTTTCTCTCATTTATTTTTGCATTATTTTATTTTTGTGTAACTCTCTGACCTCCAATTATTTTTTGTGCGAGAACCGCGAGGAGTCGGCGACGCTTCGAGGACTTAGCATTTAAAATTTTTGAGTGAAAGAGAGGCTTTGTAATTACATTTTATTTTATTTCTTTTTCTTTCGCATCATTTCCAGCGGTTCCCGTTTGGGATCTCGCGTGTGTAAAGATAGTGAAACCGTGTCCCTGTGTGCTGTGTGGTTGAATTGTAATTTAGCTTGCACTAGCGGCTCTTCGAGCCAATCTAGGAATTGCTTGTGCTCGTAATCATTAGGACCACACAAATCACTTAAAAGACGCACCTAGACCGCAGTACTTAGTCAAATTAAACTGTTCTTCACGCTAATAGAACTGCCTGTCTAGGAGCGGCTTTCATCGCCTGCATTTGCATTTAGATAAAATTTCAATTCTGTTTTGCATCCTGCATAAAAGCGAAGGGATCACTGTAAGTCTCCTGAACTCAGCATAACATCATGGTTTTATCGTGCATCGGCTTTTCTCGATTTCTCCCTCTGATTTTCACATTTAATTAAACGGAAATTGGGACTGTCCGATAGGCGTGCTGTGTGGTGGACTTAATCAGTGAGAACTTAACTTAAAATCGGGACTGCTAAACAGTATTGACCAAAAAAAGAGAATAAAATTTGAAAATTGATTGCGGGAGATTAATCCCCGACCCTGTTTTCAAGCTGAGTGAGGGTACTTGAGTGTGTGTGAACACCTTAAGGCAGAGCCCAAATCCCCGCCTTCCATATCACGAGCCAACTGATCTTAGCAAATATCACGAGTGGGATACTTTTAAGCTCATTGACAAGTACCAAGTAGCCTCCGCCTTCGTGGGTAGATAGGGGCGAACCAGCGGTACTCTGCGACAAGGCCTAGCTTTGTCAGCCTCCGCCTGCTTGCAGGTAGATAGGGGCACGTCATTGAGTCCCCACTCCGGATAGGAGCGCAGAAAGGGAGGATCGACGGTATCTTAGGCGACAGGATAAACAGGGAAGACGCATCCGGCTCTAAGCCGACTTCTCTCTAGGCTGCGTAATCCTTGCTATCTTGTTTGAAAAATCACACTTAAAAATTACAAGATAAATTGGACTCAACTTTGAGTCCTTCACTGTGTTGAGTGTGAACCCAGGGTCTTGGATTGTTCTTGTTGCTTGCTTCAGGTAGGAGTAAAATCCTATCTTCTTCCCTCTTCATCAAGATGAGTGATTGGGGAGATCTCGATGCACTATTCACTGATCTCTCTATGAGTCCCCCAAGTAACTCGTCTTTCTCGGTCCGAGCACACCTTGGACCACCCAGGACTCATGACCCTCTTGAGTCCTGGTTCCCTCATGCTCAGGGTGGTTACTCTCAAACCAACCCTTTCATCTCCTCCGAGATTATCAAGGAAGATCATCGCCTCGGTAATCCTTTCCTTGAGTTATCCTCTGACATCGACCTTACTTTCTCCCCAGGACTGGAGGACGAGATGCCGCCAAAAGTTCCACCAGATGAGGAACAAATAAAACAGATTCTTGCTCGCCTCGCTGAAGCCGAACAGAAGAATGCAGATCTCACGGCGCGGATGGGACAGATCATAGTGGCAGAAGGAATCGACCGACCAATGGTTGATACCTATAACCCAGCGGAGAACGAGATTCAGAACTGGTTGGCACCTGCAGTTCCCGCCCAGGCATTTGAGCTGAAGCTCCACTTCCTTAGTCTACTTCCGAAGTTCAATGGAAACCTTAATGAAGAACCATACACTTTCCTCCGTGACTTCGAGTTGGTGTGCAACAATCTTAGCCATCCCAATGTTGGCCAAGATTATATTCGGTTGAAGGACACCCCTTTTGCCTTAGGTGATAAGGCGGCTCATTGGTTGAAAAACTTAGGGGTGGTATGCAATACCTGGATGCAGTTCAAGGACCTATTCTTGAGAAAGTTCTACCCTCTCAGTAGGACAAACCAGATGAGAACAAAGATCGCCAGCTTCACCCAAGGACCTAGTGAGCCTTTCCATGATGCTTGGGATAGGTTCAATGATTTAGTACAGAAATGCCCCTGCCACGGCATTTCAAAGGCAATTTTAGTCCAGACCTCGATCTGTGGTTTAACCCCAGAGATGCAGGGGTTAGTCAGTGCCGCCTGTGGAGGAAGCTATCTGAACAAAAACGAGCATGCTGTATGGAAGATCCTAGAGCAGATGGCAGAAACCGGCAGGTCACAGGCCACAAGGGCCTATCAGTTGTCTCCCTCAATCTTATCCAATGAGACAACTAGAAGGACTGTTGCAGATCTGACTGAGGACCTCATCCCCAGCATGGGGATGATAGCCGACAAGCTTACCATGGTCGAGCAGATCCACAAGAGAGTCGCGGAGATGGAGTCTCTTTCGAGCCTTCCCAAGAAAGTGGAGGAACTCTCTGAAAAGGTAGCTAAGATCAAGCTACCCACCCCTTCTGCACCACCTGTACCTGTACACCGAGTCCATCTTGTACAGGAACAGGCACCGGGGTCTCAGAGCAGCTGGGATCAGACTTATACCCAGCCGAACCATCATGCACCCCCACCAGTGGAAACGGAATACGAGGAGCCTCCGCCTGTATACGAGATTAACGGGCTTTGGTATAGCCGTGACCCGCTAGTCCGGCAAATCGAGATGGGGAAGGATCAGGCACACCGCCCAACCCCAGTCTACCAAGAGACCAGGCCCGTCACAGTCCCGCGATACCAGTCCAGGCTAGAACAGGGGTACCAGCCGCAGCAGCGCACCTACCAGCAGGGGCCAGCACCGTCCCATCAGCAGCAGTATCGGCACGGCCAGCAGGGCCAGTACAAGACCGCATCCACTCAGCAGCCAGCCCAGCCCACCGAATTGGAGTCCCTGATCTTGGCGATCCAGACCCTGTCTGATAGGGTCCAACAAATGCAGAATGACTACCTGGACATGAGAACCGACATCAATCGGGTCTCTCGTGCCCAGGACCAACAAATGGCGCCAAGGACCCCAATTCCCGCACAGGTTCAGGCCAACCCGAACAGCGTACAACAGGGCCAGAACCGACCTCGAGATCAGGTATATTATTCAGATAATTATCTATCTGAACATGAGATCCTTTCGTACGATAATGTTAATCATATGTCCCTCAGGAGCGGAAGGACCGTGACCATACCTGATCGGGCACGGGCACAAAAGGAAGGAGCCTCCGAGAATCTACCTGAGGAGAATTCGGAGGAAGAAGAGGAGGAGCAGCACCATCACCACCGACGGAAGAAGAGGACATCTGAGTCCTCGAAGCATCAGTCCCGCAGTCGCATAGAGTCAGACGACGCCGATGAAGAGCCCTCACCTCCATCTGAGGAGGATCGTCCAGAAGAAGCGAAAGAAGCGTCACCGGTTTCGTCTCAGCATTTTCCTTTTAGTCAGAATCAGAGTCCGGGTCTGTATCAGAGTCAGAGTCATGTCAAAAACTCAGTTCCAGAAATTAATGAGAAGATGTCAGTTTCAGAACCTGAGTTGGAGTCAATAATCCCTTTCCCCCGAGCTCTCAAGGGTGGAAAGAAGAAAATCAAAAAAATCCAAAAGATGACCCTGAGATGGCTGAATTTTGCAATAAACACATCAAGGTCACAATCCCTTTTGACAAGTTCGTGGAAATGACCCCTGCATTCCAAAAATACCTTAAGGTGAGATGCACACCTACTAGGGTTAGCAGGAAGACCAAAAGCCGTGTTGAGAAACACGTTTTATCAGTAGCCACGACTTGTGCAATAAAGAACTCGTTTCCTCGGAAACGAAGAGACATGGGTGCACACTATGTAGTGAGTCATGTTGATGACATCGCGTTTGCACGCACTCTCCTGGACAATGGTTCCTCGATCAACTTAATGCCCACAACCCTCTATGAGCGGCTTAATCTCGGACCTCTTAGGAAATCTAGAGCTATTCTGCAGTTTGCTGACAAATCCACTAAGAGGTCCCAAGGAGAGTTAAGGAACATTGTGATCAAAGTCGAGGGGCAAGAATACATGGTGGACTTCACTGTCCTGGATATGGAAACCCCTCGTAATTGGAGAGATTCCCAGATCATTTTAGGTAGGCCCTTCCTCAGAACAGCGGGGGCCTTATTTGACTATAAGAATGGGAAGATTCAGTTCCAAACTCCCGGCGGAGATGAGGAACTTGAGATGAAGCAGACGAGATGGCAGAGACCGGACTCCGAATCCAGCACCGAGTACTCTTCTACCGGAACAGACTGTGAGCATGTAGACGTAGTTGGGCCATGGAGACAGAACCCAGCCAGCATCGATGTGTCCATCTCCTTTGAAGATGATCCAGTGCATGAGTCAGTCTGCGAGATCCTCAGGAACGAGTACAGCTCTGAACCTGCATCGCCCTACATCTTCGATGACGTAGAGGCCCAGTTGGGCCTATCAGTCCTTACATCCTTAGGACAATCGGAAGATGAGGATGACGAGTCGGACGAGGCGTTTGCCGATTGTATGGAAACTTTTGACGATCCGACTCCAGAGCCGCGCTTGGTGGCATCTATTACAGAACATGATCCAGCCACTTCCAACACCGAACCAGATCAGATTGAGCCAGACTTCTTAGACGATCACACTATTCCTGAGCTCAAACCTCTACCCACAACCCTGAAATATGCCTTCCTTGCGGGCCAAGACAAGAAATTTCCGGTCATTATCAGTTCGCAATTGACCAAGGAGCAGGAATCTCGCTTGCTAGAGATCCTGGAGAAGAACCGCAAGGCAATAGGCTGGAGCATTTCTGATCTCCACGGGATAAATCCCGCCCTGTGTTCGCACCATATTTACTTGGAGAACGAAGCCAAACCCTCTCGTGAATTCCAACGCCGGTTGAATCCAAATTTACGAGAGGTTGTGAAAAAAGAGATAGAAAAATGGTGCGATGCGGGTTTCATTTACCCAATCTCCGACTCTAAGTGGGTGGCCCCAATCCATGTTGTCCCGAAAAAGTCGGGAATTCAGACGACCACCAACGAGGACGGAGAGGAGATCGTGACGAGAGTACCCACGTCGTGGCGCGTCTGTGTGGATTACAGACGCTTGAATGCCGCGATGAAGAAGGATCATTTCCCCCTACCGTTCATTGATCAGATCCTAGAAAGATTAGCGGGGAAAGAATTCTTCTGCTTCCTTGATGGGTTCTCGGGCTACAATCAAGTAGCCATAGCTCCGGAGGACCAGGAAAAGACCACGTTTACATGCCCCTTTGGTACCTATGCTTTCAGGCGCATGCCTTTTGGGCTATGCAATGCTCCAGGTACTTTTCAAAGGTGCATGATTGCTATATTCGCCGAAATGGTCGGCGAATTCCTGGAAGTCTTCATGGATGACTTCTCGGTCCACGGCGATTCTTTTGATTCCTGTCTTAGGAATCTGGACCGAGTCCTCAAAAGATGTTGTGAGGTCAATCTGGTGCTCTCCTGGGAGAAAAGTCACTTCATGGTGACGGAGGGCATAGTGTTAAGGCATGTCATCTCCAAGAGAGGAATGGAGGTTGACCCTGCCAAGGTGGACGTGATCAGACGACTCCAGCCACCAACCAACGTAAGGCAGTTGCGGTCGTTCCTCGGGCATGTCAGATTTTATCGAAGATTTATCAAGGATTTTTCCAAGATTGCCCGACCGCTAACTGAGCTTTTAGGCAAAGACACGGAGTTTATTGTAGATCACAAATGTCTTGAGGCCTTTAAGCTGTTGCAAGGAAGGATCATGGACGCACCCATCTTACAAGCCCCAGATTGGTCTCTACCTTTTGAGATCATGACGGACGCCTCAGATTATGTTGTTGGGGCTGTATTGGGACAAAGAAGAGACGGCGTCCCGTTCGCAATTCACTACGCAAGCAAAGTGCTTGATTCTGCTCAGCGTAACTATACAGTTACAGAAAAGGAAATTCTTGCGGTAGTGTTTGCCTTGGACAAATTCAGATCTCACTTAATCGGATCCAAGGTAACTGTGTTCACAGATCACACGGCACTACGATATTTGATGGAGAAGAAGGACGCGAAGGCGCATCTTCTTCGTTGGATTTTACTTATCTAGGAGTTTGATTTGGACATCCGTGATAAACCTGGAAAGAAGAACGTAGTGGCCGATCATCTTTCTCGTCTCGAAGATCTTAGTACTTCCGAGGTTTCCCCGATTCGAGACTCCTTCCCTGACGAGTCGATTTTTGTTATCGACTCACTCCCATGGTACGCCAATATCGTGAACTATCTTGTCTCCAAGAAAGTTCCCGAGGATTGGCCCAAGAGCCAAATCGACCGACTAAAGTCGGATGCTAGACACTACCATTGGGAGGATCCGATCCTTTTCTTTGAAGGACCGGATTGTGTCTGGAGACGTTGTATTCCTCAGGAGGAATACCAGAGTGTCCTTTCTTTATGCCATAGCTTAGAGGCAGGAGGACACCACTCGGGGAAGAGGATCGCATGGAAGGTACTTCAGTGTGGCTTTTATTGGCCGACTCTGTTTCGCGATTCTACCGCCTTCGCGAAGTCGTGCCCAGTTTGCCAAAGAATGGGAGGAACCGTTGGTTCCAAGGATGAGATGCCAATGCAGCCGGTCATCATTTGCGATGTCTTTGACGCCTGGGGCATCGATTTCATGGGCCCGTTCCCTGTCAGCCATGGGTTCGAATATATAATCCTTGCGGTAGACTATTTATCCAGATGGGTGGAGGCTATCCCGACCCGAGCCGCAGACAGCAGGACTGTCTGTAAATTCATCAGAGAAAATATAATCTCTAGGTTCGAGATCCCCAAAATGATGATATCAGATGGGGGTAGCCATTTTGTGAACCGGGAGGTGAAGAAACTCCTAAAGGACTACGGCATCGAACACCGTGTTGCGAGTCCTTACCACCCACAAACCAATGGTATGGCTGAGGTGTCCAATAGGGAGGTGAAAACCATATTGCAGAAGCTTGTCCGCCCGGACAGGAAGGACTGGTCTCAGATCTTGCATCAAGTCCTCTGGGCGTATAGGACGGCTTACAAGACACCGTTAGGCACCTCCCCATTCCGAATGGTATTCGGAAAGCCGTGCCATTTGCCCGCAGAGTTAGTGCACAAATCAGAATGGTCCATAAAGAAGGTCAACTGGAACACACACCTGGGTCAGAAACAGAGAGACATGGATCTGAATGAACTTGTGGAAGTCAGAAACCGAGCATACGACAACAGTTTGGTGTACAAGGACAAGGTGAAGCGTTGGCATGATAGATATATCAGACGAAAGACCTTTGTTCCTGGACAGAAGGTATGGTTGTTCAATGCTAGGCTGAAGATTTTCCAAGGCAAGTTAAAGTCTAAGTGGACGGGACCGTTTGTCGTCCGTATGGTGCATGATAGTGGATGTGTCGAGATCTCAGATCTCGCAGATGACGCACCGACATTCCTAGTGAATGGGCAGCTATTGAAGCACTTCGTCGAATCCAATGAACAGTTAGTCCATGTGGAGGAGATTGTATTCATGCGCGAGACAGATACAGCAGATACACCTCAAGCCGCGTATGAGACCTTGCAGCAATGAACTCCAGCCATCAGCAGCATCTTGAAAGATTCACACCAACTCATCTGTGTATACCATCAGTCTTGTACATCCTATCCTTTACCCCCACGATTCTAGTAAACACCTCCCCACATCATCGAACCATTATCTTGGACTATACTTAGGATGACAAGATCCTAAGTATAGGGGGGAGGGGTCATCTAAGTCAGTTCAATGTACATTCTCCAGATCACATTGGTCCTCATACTCATTTCTTACCGATACTTAGGCTGACCTGAGCCTAAGTATAGGAGGGACCGATGCCCGCATTGATACTTATCCACTTCCCATCTTTCCCTCGTCCGCCCCATTTCTGATCTTCTTCTACACTTAGGCTGCCAGAGCCTAAGTATAGGGGGGCGAGACGACTTCTATACTTTTTGTTACTTTTGGCTCTCCTACGCTTAGCACGAGCTATGTCTTTTTCCTCGCTCTTCGTGCTCTGAGGACATAGCACACGCTAAGTATAGGGGGCGTGTATATATTACATATATACTTTACCCATAGCTCGTACTTTCGCGTATTTTTGTATATATCTTACAATAATTACGGGTGGGTAAAAATCGAAAAAAAATATATAATAATAATAATTAAATAATGAAAAGTGGTTTCTTATTTACTCATGCATATTATATCTGCATCCAAGAAAAAGAAAAAGAGTCTTGCATTTTCATAGCATGACATCTCATCTCATCTGCATACTTTGCATATGCAAAGTGAAAAGCTAGTGGGTTCTGGACCAAGTTATGAGCAGATATTGAGGATGGAAATGATTTGACCTTAATCCACCTAATTTCAGAGGAACCTTATAGGAACTGGAGTTAAGATTTTTCAGGTCAGGTGACTTAATTCTTTAAGTCTGCAAGTCTATGTTCATATGTCATCTTGACAAGCCTGAGTAGAGCACTTAACAACACACACATGACTCTTAGAGACAATGGCTTGACGTGCACCAGCACTTTACACATGGCTCTCTACGGATGAGGTGATGAGGAGGCAGTTTCCTTTAGCTTGGGGTAGCATATGAGGGTAGTACTTCTAGGCGGAACCTCTCTTCTTCTTCTAGTGAAGGAAGTGCGTCTCAACTTGGCCTAGTGGTGATGAAGGCTAAAGACAGAAGCAGTGTGTTGCAATAAAGCTTCAAAAGAGGGATAGTCTACTGGCTCAAGAGGAAATTTCTTGTATATATGCTGCACAATGTAGAT
The DNA here is from genome assembly GCA_037367405.1 of Ottelia alismoides. Lineage (NCBI taxonomy): Eukaryota > Viridiplantae > Streptophyta > Magnoliopsida > Alismatales > Hydrocharitaceae > Ottelia > Ottelia alismoides. The sequence continues at coordinate 295,694 of JAZKJV010000696.1, forward strand.
ATGTTGTACAGAGGCATTTTGAAAAAAAATGCCAAAAAGAACTCCAAAAAAGTGGTGGGTCGGATTGAAAATTTAATAACCCCACCGGAGTGTATGTAGTCAAGAAAAGCAAAAGCTTATGGTCACCATGTTACATCTCATGAAGCTTGCAGCGGGAGACTTAGCTACACTGGCTGAGCTCCCAAAAGTCTATACTTCTTCCCCCTCTTCTTGAGCCAGTTGAACTTGAACTTAGAAGGGAATACCCCGCTTCTCGAGGAAAGAGTTGCTAGACCGAGGCATTAGAGTTACCAGGTTGGGGGAGGTTGTTTCTTTGTTACTTCTGAGGTGGGGAGTCATATATCACTTACACTGCATGAAAAGATTCATGGTCATTAGAGTTTGTGTATGTAGACTTGTTCTGATTAGGTGAGTTGAGGAGTCTTGAATAGAAGACTTGTGGAACTTGAAGTCTGTTAAGTCTTAAACTCAGATCCCAATAAGGTTCCGACACATGATTAATCCAAAGGTCGAGTCAAGCTCTATTTTTAACTTTTGTTCATGACCTTGGTATGGAACCCAATCTCATTTCACTCTTGCATTTCATTTAGTTGCTCGGGGACGAGCAAGGTTTAAGTATAGGGGGTTGATGAATCTGTGATTCATCACTTCAAAAGTCAAAAATAGAGCCTTGTTCCCGAGAAAATAGAGGCATATTTCCCCTTATATTGCATAAATAGCATTCATGCATGTATTCATAACTCATGCAGTTTAGCAGCTCATTTGCATTTAAATAAGAAGCCAAAAATCCCCTGTAAAATACCCATGCACTAAAATAACCTCTTCTCTATAATATGTACTCCTTAGTTAATAATATAGGGAAAAAGGCCAAAAATCCCCTTTGTAAAATAGCCAATAAAGCCTGAGAACCCCTGTACATTAGAATGCAAATAAAGCCCTCATGCAAACTCCGAATTAGGTCTACTTACTCTTAGAATACTACACATTAAAAGACCTTTAAAATGAGACTAATTTCATTGAATTTGGAGCTTGTATGAGAAAGATGGGTTTTTGGGCCACTTTGTATACTATCTATGTATATCTATGTATCCTTGTATTTATGTATCATATTTGACCTCATCTCCGTCTTTGGTCAACATGAAACTTGTAGATCTTATCGAGATCTACAACTTTCATGTTTTGAGTTTTTCCAAATTTGGTCCCCTCTTCTCTCTACACGTGCATCTTATTCCAGCCACTCACAGCAGGCCACGTGGCGCCCTCTGGTTGCGCCACGCGGCCCACTTCCCCTCGCCTCATCCGCCTGCATCCTCAGCCGTTGGATCTCGCTTCAGATCCAACGGCCCAGCCTTTTCCACGCACGCCCCTTGACTGGACCATCCGATCACCTCCTGCTTTGATCTACGCCGCACATTAGCGCCCTCACCAGAGCCCTCCACGTGGCAGCATCTACACCGCTTGATCAGGCCCTTGATCTCTCCATCGTAGCCGCCCCTCTCCCAGCGACTCTCGTCCCTTCGATCATCTCCATCTCCTCATCTAAACCGTCCGCTCGCACTTCGCCCGCAGCCCGCCACGTGGCGCGCTCTCGGCCCATCATCAGCGCGCCTCGATCTCATCCTACTCGTCCCCTACGGTTCGATCGCCACCATTGGATCACAAGATCCAACGGTGGAGACCTCGTCTCCTACCTCCAGGTGCCCCTCTCTCCCACGTCCCTTGCCTTGCGGGAGGGGCACCCCCTTGCTATTTCCGGCTGCACGTCAGCCACCCTCTCCCATCGCTGACACTCCCACGATGAGCCCCACTCATCCCTCTCCCTCGCCAGCTTCCTCACGCTCCACTACCTCCACCATAGAAGCTCCACGTCGCCCTCGAAACTCGCCTCGTCGCCAACACTGCCACCAACTTCGCCTTATAAATACGCCACCACAGGCAACATTCACCGCCATCCGCCACTCCAGAGAGCTTTCTGAGCTCCGACCTACCAGTTGGTGACAACAATTAGTTGAATCGTTGAGCGAAGAAGGGGATTCGACTCCGGCGAGATCCACGGCCGCCACCGCCGTGCTGCAGCCTCCATCCACGAGCTGCGTGAGCTCAGGCCACCTACCGACCTTCGAGCGACGACCTGGAGCTCAAAACTGAGCTCCATTTCCAAGGTAGATCCCTCCATTTCTCCTCCGATCGTCCTTTGTTTTTATCTTTGATTTCTCCGATTTTATTCGCCGCCACCGATCACTCTCTCGCTTCCCTTTCATCGCTGAGCTTCGCATCGAAGCTCTCATCCTCGCGACTCCATTCACGACGACCGACGACGCACTCCACCAACCATCGACCTCCAGCTCCGCCATTTGGCCGGAGCTCCATCTCCAGATATCCTCCGTCGCCCTTAGGCCTCGCCGACCACCTTCACCTCTTCACACAAGCACGCACGATGCTTCGGCTAGCCTCTGACCCTTGCAGGTACTACCTTCGCCACTGATCGGAGCTTCATCGAAGACGACTTCGAGCTTCATCGACAGCAACTCCCGACAGCCCTCTCTCACTTCTGAGGCCACCGGAGCCTTCACCGACCATCCGCGAATCTTCCGCGATCCCTCCGACTCGCCATCGACCTCCACTTACGATGGGAGGGAGGGGCGGAGCAGCAGCCCGATCGCCGGAGCCCCGCCTTCTCCTCCGCAGGAGGCGGAGGGCCGTCAAGGAAAAAGAGCAGCTGCCATTCGATCGATCGATCGAACGGCTCTCACATCGCCACGTCGCTCGCTACCGGACTCGCCTTTGACTGTAGGATCATCACTGTTCCCACGCCTGGGAGAACGCCACGCGTCTTCACCGCCACCCTTTGGATCGATCTTGATCCAAAGGCCCGCAGCCCGTCACGTCGACGAAGACCGAGCCTCGGCCCCAAGCCTAGGCTCGGACAACCCGAGCCTACTCCGAGCCTCACTCCGGACCTCCAGAGCGCCCGAACCTCGCTCCGAGCCGCCGCAGCCCCCCCGAACCCTGGCTGCCCACGTGAGGAGCACGTGCGGCCTGGGTAAATTGCACCGAGGCCCCTGGGGCATTCAAAATTGCAAAGAGGTCCCCGGGAAGCAGACCCCACGTGAGGAGCACGTGCCCTGTGGAGAATTTGCACAAGAGTACCCCACATTATAGGTAATTGCATTTTAGTCCCTGTCTGCATATTTGTTTATTGTAATTTTAATTTCCTGTATTGCATTTACACCCCTGTGTTTGCACGCATCCCTAGATTGCATTTTACATCATTTTGAAATTCTAAAAATTGCATTTTGTTGGAAATTTTGTCCTCTGTCTATTGGTCCACGTGTCATCTTTTTGTAAGTTCATTTGAATTATTAATGAATTAATTGGTGAATTGTTGACATATTTTGCCCAGTGACACCTTTTGATTTATACTTAATTCTTTGTGCTTTCAAAATTCATCAAAAATTCACAGTAGCTTAAGGACATCATTTTTAACATACCATAAAAATTTCATAGCATTTGCACGCATATCGAGGCCTAAATAAATTGTTGAGTGATTTTCTTAGATTAATTTTAATTAATTCATTTCACAGTGAAATTAAGTTCTGTTAATTTTTCTAGGTCCCTTATCATTAGAGCCACCTAGGATAATTTTAGTTCTTGAAAACATTGTGGTTTGATATTTATTAAAAATTAAATACTGAAAATAACTCTGTCTGTTCATTTAATTCACAGTAAATTTATTTAGTGTCGAAAAATTCCAAAAAAAATTAGTGTAGGTCATTTTCATCATCATTAACCATCTGGCCAATTTTCATAATTTTTGGACTTCATTTGATACCATAATTAAATTGAACATCAAATTGGCCTGCATTGTCTACATAAGTCTGCATAAAAAAATTAAAAAGACCAAAAAAAAATTACTCCTTGAAAATCACACACTTGGATCCTTGCTTAAACCCACCTAAGGAGACAGATGCCTCCCTGAGATCGACCTTAGACTCCACCAAGAAAAAAATTGCCACTTAAAATTAACTTCACATTAATCGATAAGTGGTTTTTGATTAACCCCTCGTATCCGACTACAACGAATCACTTTAATTAATTTGGACATTAAATTGACCGAATTAACTAAGGGTGCGGGAGCGTTATCAGTGGTCGTCACAATTCAGGGCATGCAATTCCCCATGGACTTCGTAGTGTTGGACATGGAGATCCATGAGTCTGTGACTGATACCACCATCATTCTAGGATGCCCATTCTTGGTCACAGCCAAGGCAGTGTCCGACCATGATTGCAGGAAGGTATACTTTTGCGTCGAGGGTGAGAGTATACAAATAGAGACAATCGATGAGACTAGAGAGTGAGATTCAGCTTGTTCAGAAACCGCTCACAGATTCAGAACAGATGGCAGAGGTAGAGCGAGGCGTCCACCAGGAGTGTGATTTTATGATCACAAACGATAAGGCAGTTTGGGTAGACCCTGTTTCACAAGACATCCTCTCAAATTCAAACCCCATTGATGCACAGAGTTCCAGTAGAGGAGATCTTGGAGAGTGCATTCTTGGCAAAGGACACTTTTGAGGTGGCAGACCATGTTCCTAGTAGCGAGGCAGTTGATTTGTTGTGTGATTCAGATTCCTTAGAGTCAGACATCGATTGGGCAGAGTTTGATGATATGATTCTGTGTCTGATTTCCATAGAGCCGGTAGCTAGGGTGGAGACCGAGCCGATTCAGAGTACAAAGACACCAACAGAGCAGTCTTCACAAGATTTCCCAGTTTAGCGAGAGTTCTCCCACACGGATTTGGTAGTGTTCACTCAGACATTTCAGAGACCGAATCCACCAGCTCCTAGTTGTCCAAAGCGGAAGACCTTGTCGCAATCGATGAAGTATAGGTTCCTTGCGGGAGAGCATGAGATGCACCCAGTCATTATCTCGGCAGATTTGACTGGAGAGAAAGAATCTCGTTTGATGGAGATTCTTGAACAGAACCACAAGGCGATAGGATGGAGCGTAGCCGATCTCCAAGGGATAAGTCCGGCCCTGTGCTCCCACCATATCTATCTCGAGGAGGCCGTGAAGCCCTCGCGTGAGTTCCAGCAGTGGCTGAACCCGAATCTTCGAGAGGTTGTCATGAAGGAGATCTCCAGATGGTGGAGAGCCCATTTTATCTACCCATCTCCGACTCTAAGTGGGTCAGTCCGTTACATGTGGTGCCCAAGAAGACGGGCATCACTACAATTGTGAGTGAGTCTGGAGAGGAGATCGCTCTGTGTGGACTACATACGGTTGAATCAGGCCACCAAGAAGGATCATTTCCCGTTGCCTTTTATTGATCTGATTATAGAGAGGTTAGATGGGAAGAGTCATTACTGCTTTCTTAACGGGTACTCCGGATACAATCAGGTGGCCATTGCGCCAGAGGACCTGGACAAGACCACATTCACCTATCCCTTTGGGACGTATGCTTTCAGACGCATGCCCTTTGGTCTACGCAACACTCTAGCGACATTCCAGAGGTACATGTTGTCCATCTTTTCGGACATGGTGGGTGAATGCTTGGAGGTCTTCATGGATGACTTTTCGGTCTATGGCGATGGGTTCCTTGCTTGTCTTGAGTGCCTAGACCGCGTCCTACAGCGATGCATTGGGGTCAACCTTGTGTTATCATGGGAGAAGAGTCACTTCATGGTGACTCAGGGGATGGTGCTTGGTCATATCATCTCCAACATGGGCATGGAGGTTGATCCTCCCAAGGTAGATATCATTAGAAAACTCAATTCGTTGTCCAACTTGCGACCGTTACGGTCTTTTCGGGGGCACATCAGTTTCTACCGACGATTCATTCATGATTTCAGCAGGATTGCCCGACCGTTAACTGATTTGTTGACCAAAGACACCGAGTTCATTGTTGATGATAATTGTTTTGCGTCATTTGAGACTCTCAAGAGTCTAATTGTTGAGGCTCTTGTCCTCTAGCCTCCTGATTGGTCTCTCCCATTCGAGATCATGACGGATACCTCCGATTTTGCCGTAGGGGGCGTGCTGGGACAGAGGAGGGATGAAGTACCATTTGCTATTCACTACACTAGCCGTACATTGGATGCTGCACAGCGGAACTACATAGTCACTGAGAAGGAGATGCTATTCGTAGTCTTTGACCTAGATAGTTCAGATCGTACATCATTGGATCTAGAGTGATCATTTTTACAAATCATACCGCCATCAGGTACCTCATGGCAAAGAAGGATGCCAAAGCAAGACTTACTAGATGGATCCTTCTAATCCAGGAGTTTGATATTGAGATTAAGGACAAGCCTGGAGTTAAGAATGTGGTGGCAGATCATCTCTCCCGATTAGATCATCTCGAGGATTTTGAGCATATTGATCCTATATGTGAGACCTTCCCAGATGAGGCGATCCTTGCTATCTCCTCGCTCCTGTGGTATGCTGACATTGTGAACTATCTTGTTGCCAAGAAAATTCCACAAGGTTGGCCCAGGCAGATACTTGAGACCTTTATTAGCGAAGGCCAAGTCTTACCATTGGGAGGATCCCATCCTTTACCATGAAGGAGGGGATAGTGTATGGCGACGGTGCATTCCTCAAGAGGAGCATCATAGTGTCCTCACCTACTGCCACAAGCTGGAGGCAGGAGGACATCACTCTGGGAGGAGAACAACATAGAAACTGCTCCAGTCCGACCTATGGTGGCCTACTCTCTTCAAGGATTCTGATGAATTCGTGAAGAGATGTATTGACTGTCAGAGGATGGGCACTTGTGGACAACGTAATATGATGTCGATGCAGCCCATTCACTTCTGTGAGGTTTTTGACGCATGGGGCATCGATTTTATGGGTCCATTCCCTAAGATCAGGGATTCGAGTACATTCTATTGGCCGTTGATTATGTGAGTCATTGGGTTGAGGCTATCCCCGCCCGAACTGTAGATGCTAGAACTGTATGCAGATTTTTAAGGAAGAACATCATTTCACGATTTGGGGTACCTCGAGTTTTTATATCTGACGGGGGGTCTCATTTCGTCAATGACAAGGTAAAGGCCCTTACTAGCGAGTTCAGCATAGACCATCGAGTAGCCACTCCATACCATCCTCAGACCAATGGTCTTGCTAAAGTGTCGAATATGGAGATCAAGAATATATTGTAGAAGGTCATCCACCCTGACCGAAAGGATTGGTATAGCTTTTGGACTCGGTCTTGTGGGCATATCGAATGTCCTTCAAGACTCCTTTGAGTACATCTCCCTTTCGCCTCGTTTATGGCAAGCCCTGCCATTTACCTGTTGAGCTTAGACATAAGTCACTTTTGGCTGTTACAGAGATACTTTTGGATCCAGTGAGTATAGGAGACCAGAGGAGGGCAGAATTGGCAGCCCTGGAGGATCTTAGAGACGAAGCCTTTTCGAGCAGCTTACATTATAAGGAGAGAGTGAAGGAGTGGCATGATTCTCATATCAGCCACAAGCAGTTTGAGCCAGATCATAGAGTATGGTTGTTTGATGCCAAGCTTAGATTATTTCCAAGGAAATTACAGAGCAAGTGGAAGGGATCATACTTGGTCCGAAAGGTACATGACAATGGGAGTATCGACATATCTGAGATGTCATCCAAATCTACCTTTCATGTTAATGGGCAGCGGCTCAAACCATATCTAGATCATGAGCCACTGATCATTGACATTGCCCCTATTCATTTTGTGTGAGATGTGGTCTTTGACTCACATCCAGTGCATCTCACGCCAGATTATCACTATCTTCCGCCTTTTATAGTTCCAGTTGTCCATATCATTCCATTCTTTAGTCCCACACCCCATCTTCATCCTATGATTATGCTATACTTAGGGTGTACTTTACCCTAAGTATGGGGGGTGTAAGACTCTTGAGTATTCTTTTGATTCTTTCTACCTCTGTTTTGCTGCCTATACTTAGGGATATTTTACCCTAAGTATAGGGGAGGTAGACCCTTTACATTCGTCTACTCGGATTTCCCTTCATGAACAGCTTGCTATACTTAGGATTACTTGATCCTAAGTATAAGGGGAAATATCGAGTCCTCTTCATTCTATTCTTTGATTTGTCCTTGTAGTATACCATTCCTTTTCACTTCCCTATACTAAGCACGAGTTATGTCTTCTTCATCGCTCTAGATCACTCTCAGGACATCGTTCGAGCTAAGTATAGGGGGTGTCGTATGTATTTCATATATACTTTTGCCATAACTCATACTTTGTGTGAGTGTGTTAATAAATAAAATGGCTAAAAATCTTTTATCCAAAAACGATAAAAATTTAAAATTTTTCCTTGTACATAAAAAATATTTATTGCACATACATAGCTACTTATAAAAATTATTTTTGTACAAATGTTTGTAAAAAAATAATTTTGTGTAAAGATTTTTGATGAGCCGAAAATTCCCATTAAATTCGGGTGAAGGTAAAAACAATCAAGGGTCGTTGCGACTCGGATCTCAGAGATCGGACTCAACAAGAAAAATAGACCACCAAAATGAATAATCAGTCAAAAAGCCGAATAGCGGTCTCGTTATTTATTTAACCTGGTATAGCGACCAGGGTCATACACAAGGAGCACAGATTGTCCAAGTGGCCTACGAAGTAGTTAGAAAATGAATAAAATAAGAAAAATATATTTTTGGTGGATTTTATGTATTTTTAATTTTTTGTATTTTTAATTATAAATAAAACAAGGGAAAAGTAAGAAAAAGCCACAATCAATGAATTATTAAACACCACAAAACAACTCCAAAAATTGCAATAAAAATATTTTTGAGTTTTATATATTTTTTAAATGTTTTTGGTAATTTTCTCAGAATTTTATGATTTTTAGTTGATTTTATAAATGTAGAAAAAGGTAAAAACAGTGAACTAATGTGCAGCCAGATTTGAAAGGTTATTCAAAAATAGATAAATAACCTCTAAAAATCTGGAGACAATTTTATATCAAACAAATGAAAACTAAACTACAAAAGAAGAAATTGCATTTTTTTTATTTTTTTTGAATTTTTAATAGTTTTTATAAAGTTTTCAGGGTTTTATATTTTTTGGGGGTTTTATAAGTCCAAATAAAGCCAAAATTGGAGTGAAGCAAGTAAACAACAAAACAAATAGTACCTAATTTTTATAATTTTTAGATGATTTTTACTATTTTTAGTTGATTTTTCAATTCAGACAGTAACAAAAATAGGAGTTCTTGATTTTTAAAAAATACCAATCGACAATGAAAATATCCCAAAAAATTAGTGAAATTTTTACAAAGTGGCAGGAGTCATATATCCAAATTTCACCAATTTTGGAGTTGATTTGATATTTTATTCACTCACAAAACAAGGCACATCACACAGGGACCAAAATGCAAAGAAACAAAGTTTTAAGGGCTAAACAGAAACACGTGCGAAGAGTATAGGGGCTACCCCACAAATTTCATACGAAATTCGCACATGTTCCAAATCCAGTACGCATAGGGGTATATATGCAAATAATTAAACTAAAGATTCATTCCATAACAGTCAATAAACCCAGCCCTGAACATGCAATTAGCCCACAAAATCATGTGTCGAAGCACGTGCACCACAACTTGGAGGACCAAAATGCAAATATTCAAAACATAAGGGCCCAGAGTGCAATTATTCTAAAATTAAAACAACTACACTTAATATTTACAGGACTAAACTATAAATGCGAAAAGATGAGGGGCCTAAGTGATAATTACCCCTTTATTAAGATCCGACGACTGAGGGGCGTCCTCTTCAGATCAAACGGTCGTGAAGCATGGCACCCCTTCGCTGATGTGCGGCTCGGATCTTATCCTCAGATGGATCAACGGTCGAAAACCTCGCGCAGATGAATGGTGGAGATCTAATCTGGAGCGAGGGGTTCGATCGAATGGTGCTGGAGGATCCTTGAATAACAAGTCACTAGTGAGTTTCATCGGTCCAATACGCGCGATCAAGAGGTCCTCTGCTGCTTCTGGGATATGGGAATGGAAGCCGGAGGTGATCCGCAGCTTGTGGTGTGCTCCGATGAGGCCGGGAGGACCTAGAGGGTCCCCAGCGACGTCGAGCACCTGAAGCTCCTGTCCTGAGTGGTCGAGCCTCCAGATAAGGCTGTCAAGCCATGATACCTGCACAGGAAGCAAGAGGGGTCGAGGGAAAACTGCCTCGACCCCTTAACGAGCGAAATGGGCGAGTGGGGGAGTCGGGGTGATGCTCTCCGACGAGCAGCGACGGGGGAGAGTCGAGGCCTGGTTCCATGGCAAATCAGGGTGGCTGGATGGGTGAAGAAGGTGAATAGGAGTCTCGTGGAGATGTTGGGGTGATCGGATGGGCAGATGGTCGATCGGAGTTCAGGGAAATGGTCGGCGAAAGGCGGCGGTCCGAAACCTAAGATTTGGAAATTGAACGAAGCTACGGGGTATCGAGTCTACCTGATGGGTGAAAACGTCTATGTTGGAGGTCACGGTCCTCCTAGGGTCCTTGTCTCAATCGAGCAAAGCCTTCAAAGGCTCGAGCTCACCGATGGCGGAGCACGGCGACGAAGACCACCGGACTTGGGGCTAGGGTGCCTCAATCCTCGCTGTGACACCTCCCAGAGCTTGATGTCACTCAAGGCAGGAAGGTGGAGGTATGAGAGTCAAAGACGGTGGCCGAAGGTGCGTGAAAATTCGGTGGAGGCTCAGGCTATATAGTGGCAGGGGTCCGGAAGGATTGGAGTCGGGCGAGCAATTGTGGTGCACAGATCCCTGGGAAGAATGGTTGGCGTGTGTCATGGATCATACGTTAATAATCGGAGCCCGGGGTATGGGTAAATAGCGGTCAGATCGATGCGTGAAAAGTCAGAGAAGTCGGGTTGGCGCGAAGTTCCGCGAGACTCGTGGTCCTGGGGGGAGAGTTGACCGGGGGTCAACAATCCCCCGTGGACCAATGGAAAAATTCCATTGGAAAATGATTTGAAAAATCAAAATAAAATAAAAACGATTTTATTTAAAAATATTTACAACATAAAAAATGTTTGTTTATTTACAAAGTATTTTTTAGTGATTTTTATTTATTTTTTTGAAAAATAAATTATGTATATACATTATATTATAATTATATACAGGTATATGTACCAATGTATTTTTATTTTTATTTTTAATTATTTTATTTATGTAAAATTATCCTCATTTTATATTTTATTTATTTACAACATAAAATTTGGGATATTAAATAATTTTTATTATGTATTTACAAGGGTAAAATAAATAAGTCTATATACATATTTACATGGTATATGTACACTGAGGAGAGAGAAATTATTTATTTTTGTTTTTATTTTATTTTATCCCATTCTATTTTATTTTTATAAATATATACAAAAAATGGGAAACACCTATATATTTTTATTTTTGGAAAATAAAATATATACACTAAGAGGGGGATTTATACAATGATGAATGGCCCTATCTCTCTCTACTCTTTTTATTTTGCGGTCAGGCCCATCTTGAGCCCTCCCTTGGGTTTGGGTCACTCAATATTTATTATAAATATTTCTCTCTTTTTCTTTATTTTTTTATTCCTTACTTTTTGTGCAAAAACATGCTAATTATAGTTATTTATATGAAGCATGCATTTTGACAATTCATTCTATTTACAAACATTTACATGGTATTTTACCAAGGTTTCTAGCTAAAATAAAGGAATAAAGAGTGATGAATGGTGACTCATCACCCCCCTATACTTTACTTTTGCTAGTCCCTTAGCAAACACTTATTTGAAAAAGAGAAAAGAGAAGAAAAAGATGGAAAATCAAGGTTGATCATTAAACTTTCCTTCATTAAATTGAAATATGGAGCTCAATCATATCTTTGGATTATTAATTTGTCGGAACCTTATTTGGGATTAAGCTTAAAACTTAACAGCCTCTAAATTCCACCAATCTATGGTCAAGACTCCTCAATAAACCATATCAGAACAAGTCTACATACACAAACTATAATGACCATGAATCTTCCCTTGTACAGTGTAAGTGATATGTAGTTCCCCACCTCAGAAGTGACAAAGAAACAACCTCCCTCAATCAGGTAACTCTAATGCCTCGGTCTAGCAACTCTTTCCTCGAGGAGCGGGGTATTCCCTTCTAAGTTCAAGTACAACCGGCTCAAGAAGAGGGGGAAGAAGAGAATGGACCATGACCAGTGTAGCCATGTATTCTTGGGAGCTCTAACCAGTGTAGCTGAGTCTCCCGCTGCAAGCTTCATGATATTGGTCGTGTAACATAAGATTTGCTTTATTTTGACTATATACACTCCAGTGGGATTACTAAATTGTAAATCTGACCCACCACTTTTTTGGAGTTTTTCTTTCTTTGCACATTTTTTTATGTGCGTATGTACAACATATATACATGGTGCAACATATATACATAAGGAGTTTTTCCTCTTGAGCCAGTAAACTATCCCTCTTTTGAAGCTTTATTGCAACCCACGACTCCTGTCTTTAGACTTCATAACCAAAAGACCAAGTTGAGACGCACTTCCTTCACTATAAGAAGAAGAGAGGTTCCGCCTAGAAATACTACCCTCATATGCTACCCCAAGTCAAAGGAAACAACCTCCTCACCACCTCATTTGTGGAGAGCTATGTGTAAAGTGCTGGTGCAAGTAAAGCCATTGTCTCTGAGAGTCATGTGTGTGTTGTTAAGTGCTCTACTTAGGTTCATCAAGATGACATATGCTCATAGCCTAGTGGACTCAAAGAATTAAGTCCCAATGGACCCGAAAAGTCTTAATCCTAAGCCCTATAAGGTTCCTCTTAGAATTAGGTGGATTAAGGTCTTAACCAAGCTCCATTTTCCAATTTAATTCCAGGCCAATTTAAATGTCAACTATGATTTGGAAAAATTGTACAAATATTTACAAAGATGCAATTTTACAAATTTTTACAAATGTGCAAAATTTTTGAAAAATGTTTGAAAACATGGATGTATGCATGAATGCGAAGTTTTGCAAAATATTTACAAAAATTTACATAAGGTTTTTGCAAACTTTTTGTTTTTCAAACATTTTAAAAATTTTGTACTATATACATAGTTTTGATATGAAAATATTTACAAACTATTTACACAAATCATGTTTACAATCATTTGTACAAAAATAATTTTTATAAATAGATAGGTATGTGCAAGAAGAATTTTATGTACAAGGATTAATTTTTATAGATTTTTCGCCATTTTATTTATTAACACACTCGCACAAAGTACGAGTTATGGATAAGGTATATGTAAAATATATACGACACCCCCCTATACTTAGCTCGAACGATGTCCTCAGAGTGATCAAGAGCGATGAAGAAGACATAACTCGTGCTTAGTATAGGGAAGTGAAAAGAAATGGTATATACAAAGACGAACCAAAGAATAAAATAAAGAGGACTCGATGTTTCCCCCTATACTTAGGATTAAGTAATCCTAAGTATAGTAAGATGTACATGAAGGGAAATCCGAGTGGAATGATGTACAGGGTCTACTCCCCTTATACTTAGGGTAAAATATCCCTAAGTATAGGCAACAAAAAAGAGGTAGAAAGAATCGATAGAATACCCGAGAGTCTTGCACCCCCTATACTTAGGGTAAAGTACACCCTAAGTATAGCATAATCATAAGATGAGAAAGGGGTGTGGGAGTAAAGAATGGAGTGATATGGACAACTGGATCTATACAAGTAGGAAGAACAATGATAATCAGGTGTAAGATGCAATAGATGTGAGTCAAGAGGCCATATCTCACGCAAAGTGAATCGGGGCAACGTCAACGACCCGCGGCTCATGATCTAGATATGGCTTGAGCCGCAGACCGTTAACACGAAAGGTAGCATCAAAAGACAACTCAGATATGTCAATACTCCCATTGTCATGTACCTTTAGAACCAAATAGGGTCCCCTCCATTTTCTCTGTAGCTTCCCTACAAATAAACGAAGCCTAGCATCAAACAACCATACTCTCTGTCCTGGCTCAAACTGCTTGTGGATGATATGAGAATCATGCCACTCCTTCACTCTCTCCTTATACTATAGGTTGTTCGAAAAGGCTATATCACGAAACTCCTCCAGGGTTGCTAACTCTGCCCTCCTCTGATCTTCTACACTCACTGGATCCATAAGTATATCAATGACTACCCAAAGTGACCTATGTCTCAGCTCAACAGGTAAATGTTAGGGCTTGCCATAAATGAAGCGAAAGGGAGATGTACCGAAAGGAGTCTTGAAAGACGTCCTATATGCCCACAAGACCGAGTCCAAAAGCTGTGACCAATCCTTTCAGTCAGGGCGGACGACTTTCTATAATATAGTCTTGATCTCCCTATTCGACACTACAGCAAGACCATTCGTCTGAGGGTGGTATGGAGTGGCTACTCGATGGTCTATGTTGAACTCGCTAGCAAGGGCCTTTACCTTGTCGTTGATGAAATGAGACCCCCCATCAGATATCAACACTCGAGGTACCCCGAACCATGAAATGATATTCTTCCTCAAAAATATGCAAGTAGTCCTAGCATTTGCAATTCGGCGGGGATGGCCTCAACCCAACGACTCACATAATCCACGAACAACCGAATGTACTCAAATCCCTAACTCCTAGGGAATGGTCCCATGAAATCGATGCCCCATGCGTCAAAAACCTCACAGAAGTGTATGGACTGCATCGACATCATATCACGCTGTCCACAAGTGCCCATCCTCTGACGGTCAGTACACCTCTTCATGAACTAATCGGAGTCCTTGAAGAGAGTTGGCCACCATAGGCCGGATTGGAGCACTTTTTGTGTCGTTCTCCTCCCAGAGTAATGCCCTCCTGCCTCAAGCTTGTGGAAGTAAGTAAGGATGCTGTGGTGCTCCTCCTGAGGAATGCACCGATGCCAGATACTATCCCCTCCTTCATGATAAAGGACGGGATCCTCCCAATGGTAAAACTTGGCCTTCGCCAGGAAGGTCTCAAGTTTCTTCCTGGGCCAATCTTGTGGAACTTTCTTGACGACAAGATAGTTCACAATATCGGCATACCATGGGAGAGAGGCGATAGCAAGGATCGCCTCATCTGGGAAGGTCTCACATATAGGCTCAGTCTGCTCATAATCCTCAAGATACTCTAATAGGGAGAGATGATCCGCCACCACATTCTTGACTCTAGGCTTATCCTTAATCTTCATATCAAACTCCTGGAGTAGAATGATCCATCTGGTCAATCTGGCTTTGGCATCCTTCTTTGCCCTGAGGTACCTGATGGCGGTATGATCGGTATAGATAGTCACTGTAGATCCAATGATGTACGATTTGAACTTATCTAGGGCAAAAACTATGGCTAGCATCTCCTTCTCAGTGATTGTTTAGTTCTGTTGCGTGGCATCCAAAGTACGGCTAGCGTAGTGAATAGCAAAGGGGACTCCATCCCTCCTCTGTCCCAGCACGGTCCCCTGGGCAAAATCGGAGGCGTATGTCATGATCTCGAATGGGAGAGACCAATCAGGTGGCTGGAGAATAGGAGCCTCTACAACACGACTCTTGAGAGTCTTAAATGACGATAGACAATTATCATTAACAAGGAACTCGGCGTCTTTCGTCAGCAGATCAGTCAACGGTCGGACAATCCTACTGAAATCATGAATGAAGCGCCTGTAGAAACTGACGTATCCCAGAAAAGATCGTAACTGCCGTAAATTAGATGGTGGATTGAGTT
The DNA here is from genome assembly GCA_037367405.1 of Ottelia alismoides. Classification (NCBI taxonomy): domain Eukaryota; kingdom Viridiplantae; phylum Streptophyta; class Magnoliopsida; order Alismatales; family Hydrocharitaceae; genus Ottelia; species Ottelia alismoides. Next base: position 311,434 of record JAZKJV010000696.1, read on the forward strand.
TTCTAATGACATCCACCATGGTCGGATCAACCTCCATGCCCCTGTTGGAGATGATATGGCCAAGCACCGTCCCCTGAGTTACCATGAAGTGACTCTTCTCCCAAGACAACACAAGGTGAACCTCAATGCATTGCTGAAGGACTCGGTCTAGGAAGTCAAGACAAGAATTGAATCCATCATCATAGGTCGAGAAATCATCCATGAAGACCTCCAAGCACTCCCCCACCATGTCCGAAAAGATGGACAACATGCATCTCTGGAATGTCGTCGGAGCGTTGCATAATCCAAATGGCATGCGTCTGAAAGCATATGTCCCGAAAGGACAGGTGAAGGTGGTCTTGTCCTGGTCCTCGGGCGCGACGGCCACCTGATTATATCCGGAGTACCCATCCAAGAAACAATAATGGCTCTTACTGCCAGCCTCTCTATAATCTGATCAATAAAGGGTAGGGGGAAATGATCCTTCTTGGTGGGCTGGTTCAGTCGTCTGTAGTCCACACAGACCCGCCAAGAAGTGGGTACCCAGGTAGCGATCTCCTCTCCAGACTCACTAACAACTGTGGTGATGCCCGTCTTCTTAGGCACCACATGCAATGGACTGACCCATTTGGAGCCAGAGATGGGGTAGATAAAATCGGTGCTCCACCATTTCGAGATCTCCTTCATGACAACCTCTCGAAGATTCGGGTTCAGCCGCCGCTAGAACTCACGTGACGGCTTCGCGTCCTCCTCGAGATAGATATGGTGGGAGCACAGAGCCAGACTTATCCCCGGGAGATCGGCTACACTCCATCCAATCGCCTTGTGGTTCTTTTCAAGAACCCCCATCAGACGGTATTCCTGCTCTCCAGTCAAATCAGCGGAGATAATGATTGGGTACATCTCATGCTCACCTGCAAGGAACCTATACTTCAGCGACGACGGTAGCGGCTTCAGCTATGGACAAGTAGTGCTGGCAGATCTGGCCTCTGAAAGGTCTGAGTGAATGTGGCCAAATCTACATGGGAGAATGAGAACTCTCGCTCGCAATCTGAATCTGGCGAAGGGTTCTCTGGTGGACTGTCTCTGCTTTGTGTGGAATCGGCCTCCTCCCTAGCTATAGGATCAGTGGAAGTCAGACACGGTATCAAATCGTCAAACTTTGCCCAATCAATATCGGACTCCGAGGGATCTGTATCAGAATCACAAAAAACTGCCTCACGATTGGGAACCTGATCTGCTGCCTGAGATGTATCCTGGACCAGGAATGCGCTCTCCAAGATCTCCTCTGCTAGCATCTCTGCATCAGCAAACTCTGAAGATGAGAGGATGGCATGTGCTATTGGATCTGCCCAAACTGCCTCGTCATTTGTGATCACAAAATCACAATCCTGGTGGATGTCTCACCCTTCCTCTGTCATCTGCTTTGAATTTGAAGTCGGCTTTGAGCAAGCTGAATCTCTGGCTCTAATCTCCTCGACCGTCTCTATTTGTATACTATCACCCTTGACGTGAAAGTACACCTTCATGTTATCATGGTCGGACGCTACCTTGGTTGTGGCCAAGAACGGGCATCCTAGAATGATCGAGGTATCAGTCACGGACTCAGGGATCTCCATGTCCAACACAATGAAGTCCACAGGGAATTTCAGGCCCTGAACTGTGACGACAACGTCCTTCAGCAACCCCTTCGACCTCTTGACAGATCGATCAACAAACTGAAGGACCGTCCTGCTCTGTCGTAGAGGGCCCAACTCGAAGCGGTCGAGAAGGGCTGCCGGAAGTAGGTTGATCGAAGAACCGCTGTCTAATAGAGTGTGGTCGAACCTCTGCTCATGGATGTGGAATCTGACATATGGGGCTCCTGCATATGGCCTCTTGGTTGGCAGACGGTTCTGATCCGCGAAACACGTGGCACGAGTAAGCACATGGATCTTTGACTGATGGTTCCGCCTCTTCCTCCTAACTGTGGTCCTGTCTCTGAGTGATCGTTGGAAGAGAGGTATGTGCTCCAAGGCCTCCTATAGAGTCAGTTGTATCAGAAATCTGACCATCATATGATGGCTGAACTCTATCGGATGGTTCTTTTTTGGGTTTTCTTTTTTCTGCCCCTTAGCCAAGTGGAGTGCTCAGGGAAAGGGGACTACATGGTCATTCTCAGATGAAGGACTAGGAGAGGGTCTGGAATGCTCATGAACAGTAGAATCCATACATACATCATCAAGTAACACATGTGGATCCAAAAATAATAAACCCTTTCCTTTATTTACAGAAATGTCCTGAGATACATGTACGAAAGGAAAAGCAGCAGGACTCGCAGAACTGAAAATGGTGGCCTCAGTACCACCCTCGGCATCTGGATTCGCGGTATCAAAACTACACTCTGGCTAAGCAACTGTAATGGTGGCATCAGTACCACCTCCTTCAACTGGTAAAGTGACGGCCTTAGTACCATTGGCTGGATGAACATCCTTGGTAGCATCAGTGCCACCGATATCGTTATGCTCCTGAGCGGCATCAGCACCGCTCTCCTCCTCGCCTGGCGCTCCTGAAGTGGCGTGGGATAGTCGCTCAGACGAGGCGCTGCCTGCTGCTATCCTATCGCTCCTAAGTGTAACAAAATCAACATCAAACATGTATGCAGACATATCACCAATTGAAGCACTAGGAGTGGTAATCTCAGTGAACTCTACTTGCTCAGACTTCCTCTTAAGGTTGTTCAGGTTCGGCTCGATCTAGGCAGGGATGGCGGCCTTCCCTCTCACAATCTCCCTCATTTCCTGGCGGAACTCATCCATCTCCCATCGAAAAGTAGCCTACTGCTCGGTCATGAGGCGGGCTAGATCATCAAGTACAGGTTCTCATAGGCCGATCCATGCGACCTGACAGGTGGCCTCATTGGTAATGAGGCTGCTGCTACTGGTGAGGGTGAGAGGGGTACTGCTGATGATACTGCTACTGAGGCTGCTCTCGCCTCCAAGGATGTCCCTGCTGATAGGGATGAGGACCATACTGCTCTCTCTGGGATGGCTGCTGTTGTTGTACTGGTGGCTGATGACACGAAAAGCCGAGCGACTAAGGTAAAGGTACAGAAGTGGTCGTTGCGACCTCGGTCACTCAGACGATGTGTCAATCAAGAAAAATCGAACCACTAATGAAAATAAAATCGACCGAAACCCGAATAGCGGTCCTGCAATGTGATTAACCTGGTATAGCACCCAGGGTCGAACTCAAGGAGCACGGGTTGGCCGAGAAACCTACGAAGTAGTCAAAACAAATAGAAGAAAAGAGGAAAATATTTTTAGTGGTTTTTAATTATTTTTATATATTTTTTTTGGATTTTTAAGTTTATTAAGAAAATAAGAAAAGCAAGGAAGAACACAATTCAACAAGTTATTTCAAGCACCAAAAATCAACCAAAAATCAAAACAAAAATATTTTTATGTGTTTTATATTTTTTTATGTTTTTGGTGAATTTTTGATAATTTTCTGATGTGTATTTTATTTGCTAAAAATCAAACAGTGGTAAAAATAAAGGGTACTGTCCAGCCGAGCCAAAAAGCCCTAGATAAAATATCTAAGGGCCTTAAAATGGCCTGGAGGTAATTTTCCTGTAAATAGAGGAAACAAGGAAAATTTAGGTACCAAGTTTATTGTTTTTGGGTTTTTCATGTATTTATTAGAATTTTTATGGGTTTTTAAGTGTTTTTAAGTTTTTAGTGGTTTTCAGTGATGAAAAATAGCCAAAGTTGGCTGGAAAATCAAACAAACTCAACTAAACAGTAGATAATTTTTAGGGAATTTTTGAAGGATTTTTTATATATTTTTTTGTGATTTTTCAATCTGGACAGTGACGAAAATAGAGGTTTTTGAATTTTTAAAAATAGCAAACAAACTCAGAAATGTCCTCAGAAATCCGTGAAAATCCTACACCATGGCAGGAGCCATGTATCAAATTCTCATTGGATTCGGAGGTGATTTGATATTTTATTCAAAAATGACAAGAGGGTATTGTGCACAGGGACTGAAATACAAATACTCAAAGTTCTGGGGGTCCTGGTGCAAAATACCCAGCAAAACACGCGCCACGCGCATGCCTGGGGCACTCAAGTACCTAAATGTAAGAAAAATAAGTCCCGAGGGCTTATTGGTAACACGTACCAAAAGTCCAGGGGCCTCACTTGCAAATTACCCAAAATAAGACGCACATGCGGAAATAAAGCATTCACGGGGGTATAAATGCAAATATCAAAAAGATTTCATTCCTTTAAGAACATCCAGAACTACAAGGGCATAGACTGCAAATACACCAAAATGACACGTGACGAAGCACGTGGTTCACAACAGGCAGGGGTATAAATGCAAATACACTAAAGCTCAGGGTCCTCTATGCAATTAAACCTCAAACTAAACAACGTACTCAAATGTTTACAGGACTAATACGAAATAAAGCAAAGATAAGGGCCTAAGGGTAAATTACCCTTTATTAAGCGGGGTCGTTGGATGCGCTCCACGTGGCTGATCGGAAGGCTGGAACTGGTGGGCGCTCCGGATCGTCCCTTCTCTGATCGAACGCTGCAGGTTGCTCCAAGGATGGACGGCCAAGATCTGAACTAGAGCGAGACGGGGGCAATCGACGGCGGCTGGAGGTCCTGGATGAACAGGCGGCCGGCAAAGTTCTCCGGCCTCGTGGAAGCGTCTCCGGCCTCCTCTGCTGCGCCTGAATATCGGAGAAGCTCCGGCGTGAAGGTGCGCAGCTGCTGATGGTCTCCGGTGCCCCAGCCGAGCTCGGGGAAGCTCCAACGAGGGTGGCGGAGATGAAGCTCCTGGTCTGACTGTCAAGAGGCCTCAGATGGCCTCCGCTGGACCTGCAAAAGCACTCAGGAGATTCACGGGTCGAGGGCAAAGTGCCTCGACCCAGTTAGGCGAAGTGGGGATGGTCGGTGCGTCGGGACGGCGGGCTCCGGTGAAGGGGTGGACGTTGGAGCCCGGTTCCCAGCTCTTGTGCGAGCTGCGTTGCGTGAGTGGGTGGAGAACGTGCGGCGGAGGAAGGCGAAGATGTGGGTCGGGTCCGATGGTCGGATGGTGGTCGGAACTGGGGTGAATCGAAGAAATACGATGACGAAGCGATTTGGAGGAAAACTGAAATCGAACGAAATAGCTATGCTAAGGAGCTACCTGGAAGATCGGTGAGACTGGGGAAGAGCAGGGGGTGCTCCTGGTCGTCGTCTCGAGGGTCGTCTCGGCCCGAGGCTCGAAGCTCGCTCAGGTGGCGGAGCTGCGGCGGCTACGTCGCCGGATCGATGGATTCGCCGGCTCTCCTCGCTGCAACAGGTCGGGGATGCGAGCTATCACCTCACTCTCTCTCTGGAGCTCACTGGAGAACGAAGCAAATGGCCAAAGATGGAGAAAATGGGTGGCGGAGCTCGCTTATGTATGCTGGAGGGGTCCGAGAAGGAAGGCTCGGGTAGGGTCGTGGTGGCGCGCGGATCCCAAGGTGGATGCCCGACGAGGGTGTCGGATGTGGGAGGTTCAAAACGGAGCCGGGGTTTGGGTGATAGGCAATCAGGTTGAGCGGGGGAAAATCCGAGAAGTTGGGTCCGAAGCTCGAATCCGTGAGAAGTGGTCCTGGGGGGGCCAGTTGACCGGGCGGTCAACATCCCCAGGACCCAATGAGATCAGGCCACGTGGCTAAACTTTGCAGCTCAAAAATAAGGTAGCAAATGGCTGATTTTGCAAAAAACTTAAAACATGAATTATTTTTATTTTATTTTTTTCTATTTTTTGGTGATTTTTAATTAATTTTTGGAAATAAAAATAGGCTATATACATAATATGTACTAGATATAGGTATATACAATATATATAGGGTTTTGATTTTTGATTTTTATATATTATTTTTATACAATTTTATCCTTATTTTATATTTTATTTATTTATAGAATAAAATAAGGAATAAAATGGTATTTTTATTTTATTTTTATTATTTATGTACATAGGTAAAATAAATATATATCCATCTATATGCATGGTATATGTACAATGTATTTTTGTATTTTTAATTTTTCTATTTTTATTTTGTTTTAATTTTTAATTGTTTTTATTTTATTTATTTACAATATATAACATAGACTATTTACAAAAAGTTTGGAAAAATAATTTACATGATTAGATAAATACATAGATGTGGTGTATGTACATGATGAAAGGGGTAGTTTTAATTCTTTTTTTGATTTTTAACTTTTTATTTTGTTTTTATATTTTATAGATATATATACAAATATTCACAAGCATATTTTTGGGTGAGGAAAAATATTTTTAATTATTTACATAGATATATACACAAGAGCCCCTATCTCCCTCTACTTTGGCTTTTATGCGGTCAGGCCCATGCTGAGCCCTCCCTTGGGTTAGGTTGCTCAATATTTATTCTAAATATTTCCCTCTTTTTCTTTTTAATCTTTATTCTTTTATTTTTGCACAAAAACATGCTAATTATAGATTTTTACACAATGCATGCTTTTGGTAATTATTCCTATTTACACATATCTACATGTATTTGCAAAGGTTTTTGTAGCTAAAATATAAGAATAAAGAGTGATGAATGGGTATTCATCACCCCCCTATACTTAACTTTGCTAGTCCCTTAGCAAACACTTATTTGAAAAAGAAGTGAAAAAGAAAGAAAGAAAAAGAAAAAGAGGGGAATGTACATGGATCAAGGTTGAGCTATTAAACTTTCCTTCATTAAATTGAAATATGGAGCTCGATCAGATCTTTGGATTATTAATGTGTCGGAACCTTATTTGGACTTAAGCTTAAAACCCAACAGCCTCTAAGTTCCACCAATCTATGGGCAAGACTCCTTAATAAACCAGATCAGAACAAGTCTACATACACAAACTCTAATGACCATGAATCTTTCCATGCAGTGTAAGTGATATGTGGCTCCCCACCTCAGAAGTAACAAAGAAACAACTTCCCGCAACCTGGTAACTCTAATGCCTCGGTCTAGCAACTCTTTCCTCGAGAAGCGGGGTATTCCCTTCTAAGTTCAAGTACAACCGGCTCAAGAAGAGGGGAAAGAAGTATAGACTTTTGGAAGCTCAGCCAGTGTAGCTAAGTCTCCCGCTGCAAGCTTCATGAGATGTAACATGGATATCATAAGCTTTTGCTTTATTTGACTATATACACTCCGGTGGGGTTATTAAATTTTCAATCCGACCCACCACTTTTTTGGAGTTCTTTTTGCATTTTGCATTTTTTTTCAGAGACTTCTATACAACATATCTACATGGTGCAGCATATATACAAGAAATTTTCCTCTTGAGCCAGTAGACTATCCCTCTTTTGAAGCTTTATTGCAACCCACAGCTTCCGTCTTTAGCCTTCATCACCACTAGACCAAGTTGAGACGCACTTCCTTCACTAGAAGAAGAAGAGAGGTTCTGCCTAGAAGTACTACCCTCATATGCTACCCCAAGCCAAAGGAAACTGCCTCCTCACCACCTCATCCGTGGAGAGCCATGTGTAAAGTGCTGGTGCAAGTCAAGCCATTATCTCTAAGAGTCATGCGTGTGTTGTTAAGTGCTCTACTTAGGCTCATCAAGATGACATATACTCATAGCCTAGTGGACTCAAAGAATTAAGTCCTTATGGACCTGAAAAGCCTTAACCCTAAGTCCTATAAGGTTCCTCTTAAAGTTAAGTGGATTAAGATCTTATTCAAGCTCCATTTCTCAATTTAATTCTAGGCTTAGTTTAAATGTCAACTCTTATCCAGAGAAACTATATACATATATACAAAAAGATGCTTATTTACACAAATTTTACAATCGTGCAAAATTTTTGAAAAATGTTTTGAAATCATGGATGAATGATGCATGAGGTACAAGTTTTGCAAAAAGCTATTTACACATATTTGCACAGGATTTTTGCAAACTTTTGATTTTCAAAACATTTTGGAAAAATTTTGTACTATATACATAATTTTGATACAAAAATATTTACACAAACTTTACAAAAATATTTTTGAAATCATTTTTACAAAAATACTTTGTACACTAGCTATGTATGTGCAAGATAAAAGAAGTTTATGTACATGAAAAATTTTTAATTTTTGTGATTTTTAGCCATTTTATTTATTAACACACTCACACAAAATACGAGTTATGGCTAAAGTATATATGAAATATATACACACCCCCCCTATACTTAGCTCGAACGATGTCCTCAGAGTGATCAAGAGCGATGAAGAAGACATAACTCGTGCTTAGTAAAAGGGGAGTGAAAAGGAATGGCTGAGTACAAAAACGAATGAATGAATAGAATGAGAGGAACTCGGTGGTTTCCCTCTATACTTAGGATTAACTAATCCTAAGTATAGCAAGCTGTACATGAAGGGAAATCCGAGTGAAGAAGATACAGAGTCTGCCCCCCCCCTATACTTAGGGTAAAATATCCCTAAGTATAGGCAGCAAAACAGGAGCAGAACGAATAAAAAGAATACCCGCAGGTCCTACATCCCCCCTATACTTAGGGTAAAGTACACCCTAAGTATAGCATAATCATAAGATGAGAAAAGGGATGTGGGACTAAAGAATAGAATGATATGGACAACTGGATCTATACAAGGCGGAGGAACAGTGAAAATCAGGCGTGAGATGCAAAGGATGTGAGTCAATAGACCACATCTCACGCAAAATGAATAGGGGCAACAATAACGTCCCGCGGCTCATGATCTAGAAATAGCTTGAGCCGTTGGCCGTTCACTCGAAAGGTACTCTCAGAAGACAACTCGGATATATCAATGCTACCATTGTCGTGTACCTTTCTGACCAAGTAGGGTCCCTTCCATTTGCTCTGCAGCTTCCCTGGAAACAAACGAAGCCTTGCATCAAACAGCCAGACTCTCTGTCCAATCTCAAAATGCTTGTGGCTGATGTGAGAATCATGCCACTCCTTCACTCTCTCCTTATACTGTAGGCTGTTTGAGAAAGCTGTATCTCTAAGCTCCTCCAGGGCAGCTAACTCTGCCCTCCTCTGGTCTCCTACACCATCTGGATCCATAAGAATATCTGTGACTGCCCAAAGTGACTTGTGCCTCAGCTCAACAGGTAAATGGCACGGCTTGCCATATACGAGGCGAAAGGGAGATGTGCCCAATGGAGTCTTGAAAGACGTCCTATATGCCCACAAGACCGAGTCCAAAAGCTGTGACCAATCCTTTGGGTCAGGGCGGACGACTTTCTGCAAGATAGTCTTGATCTCCCTATTCGACACCTCAGCTAGACCATTCGTCTGTGGATGGTAAGGTGTGGCAACACGATGGTCTATACTGAACTCGCTAGCAAGGGCCTTCACCTGGTCGTTGATGAAATGAGACCCCCCATCAGAAATCTGAACTCGTGGAACCCTGAACCACGTGATGATGTGCTTCCTCAAAAATCTGCAAATTGTCCTCGCATAAGCGGCTCGGGCGGGGATGGCCTCAATCCAACGACTAACATAATCAACGGCCAACAGAATGTACTCAAATCCCTGACTCTTAGGGAATGGACCCATGAAATCGATGCCCCATGCGTCAAAAACCTCACAGAAGTGAATGGGCTGCATCGGCATCATATCACGCTGTCCACAAGTGCCCATCCTCTGACAGTCAGTACACCTCTTCACGAACTCATCAGAGTCCTTGAAGAGGGTAGGCCACCACAAGCCGGATTGGAGCACTTTATGTGCCGTTCTCCTCCCAGAATGATGTCCTCCTGCCTCAAGCTTGTGGCAGTAAGTGAGGACGCTATGGTGTTCCTCCTGAGGAATGCACCGACGCCAGACGTTGTCCCCTCCTTCGTGGTAAAGGATGGGATCCTCCCAATGTTAGGACTTGGCCTTCGCAAGGAAGGTCTCAAGCCTCTGCCTGGGCCAATCTTGTGGGACTTTCCCAGCAACGAGAAAGTTCACAATATCGGCGTACCATGGGAGTGAGGCGATAGCAAGGATCGCCTCATCTGGGAAGGTATCTCTAATAGGATCAATCTGCTCAGAATCCTCAGGTTGCTCTAGTCGGGAGAGATGATCCGCCACCACATTCTTGACTCCAGGCTTATCCTTAATCTCAATATCGAACTCCTGGAGTAGAAGGATCCATCTAGTCAGTCTGGCCTTGGCATCCTTCTTTGCCATGAGGTACCTGATGGCGGTGTGATCTGTAAACAAAGTCACTCTAGATCCAATGATATACGATCTGAACTTATCTAGGGCAAACACTACAGCTAGCATCTCCTTCTCTGTGACCGTGTAATTCCGCTTAGCGGAATCCAATGTGCGGCTAGCGTAGTGGATAGCAAACGGAACTCCATCCCTTCTCTGTCCCAGCACTGCCCCCACGGCAAAATCGGAGGCATCCGTCATGATCTCGAATGGGAGAGACCAATCAGGCAGCTGGAGAACAGGAGCCTCAATAACACACTGCTGGAGAGTCGCAAAGGACGAGAGACACTTGTCATCGACAAGGAACTCGGTGTCTTTCGTCAAAAGGTCAGTCAACGGTCAGGCAATCCTCCTGAAATCCTGAATAAATCTCCTATAAAATCCAACGTGCCCCAGGAATGACCGTAGCTGCCTCAAATTGGACGGCGGTGCGAGTTTTCTAATGACATCAACCTTGGCTGGATCAACCTCCATGCCCCTGTTGGAGATGATGTGGCCAAGCACCGTCCCTTGAGTCACCATGAAGTGACTCTTCTCCCAAGATAGAACCAAATGGTACTCAATACATCGCTGGAGTACTCGGTCTAGGCAGTCAAGACAGGAGTCGAATCCGTCGCCATAGACCGAGAAATCGTCCATGAAGACCTCCAAACATTCCCCTACCATGTCCGAAAAGATCGACAGCATGCACCTCTGGAAAGTCGCAGGGGCATTGCATAGCCCAAATGGCATGCGTCGAAAAGAATATGTGCCAAAGGGACAGGTAAAGGTGGTCTTCTCCTGATCCTCAGGAGCGATGGCCACTTGGTTGTAGCCCGAATACCCATCCAGGAAGCAATAATGGCTCTTCCCTGCCAGTCTCTCAATGATCTGGTCAATAAAAGGCAGGGGGGAAATGGTCCTTCTTGGTGGCCTGGTTGAGTCTCCTGTAGTCAACACAGACCCTCCAAGAGGTGGGTACTCGTGTAGCGATCTCCTCTCCCGACTCACTGATCACAGTCGTGATGCCCGTCTTCTTGGGCACCACATGCAAGGGGCTGACCCACTTGGAGTCGGAAATGGGATAAATAAAATCTGCACTCCACCATTTCGATATTTCCTTCATCACGACCTCTCTCAGGTTGGGGTTCAGTCGCCGCTGGAACTCACGCGACGGCTTCGCCCCTTCCTCGAGATAGATATGGTGGGAGCACACTGATGGACTAATCCCATGGAGATCCGCTACGCTCCATCCGATCGCCTTGCGGTTCTTTTCAAGAACCCCCATCAAACGGGATTCTTGCTCTCCAGTCAACTCGGCGGAGATGATGACTGGGTACATCTCTGGCTCGCCCGCAAGGAACCGATACTTCAGCGAAGTAGGGAGCGGCTTCAGCTCTGGAATACTGGGTGCTGGCAAATCTGGATGAGGAAGAAACTGAGTGAAAGCTGCTAAGTCTGCCAAATCTGCCTGGGAAAGTGAAAGCGTACTCTCGCAAACCGGATCGGGAGAAGGCTGCTCAACTGCACTGTCTCTGCTCGGCTCTGCATCTACCTCCTCCTCATCTAAAGGCTCAGGTAGACTCAGGTCTGGCATCTGATCATAGCAATCGTCCCAATCAGACTCTGAATCCGAGGGATCTGTATCAATCGCGGTGGCATCAGTACCACCGGAAAACAAGGTGGCCTCAGCACCACCATCACTAAACATCGTGTCGCGATCAAGGACCGGCTCTGCTGCCTCTATGGTATCCTGAACCAGGGCTGTGCTCTCCAGACTCTCCTCTGCTATCATCTCGGCATCAGCTGTATCTGAATATGAGAGGATGGTCTGTGCTGCAGGATCTGCCCAAGCTGCCTCATCGTCTGTGATCACAAAATCACAGTCCTGGTAGATGTCTGGCTCTGTGTCTGTCAGCTGCTCTGAATTTGTACTCGCATCTGAGCGTGCTCTCTCTCTAGCTCTGTAGTCCTCGACCGTCTCTATTTGTATACTCTCACCCTCGACGCGAAAGCACACCTTCCCGCTATCATGATCAGTCACCGCCTTGGCTGTGGCCAAGAATGGACGACCGAGGATGATGGGGGTATCGGCCACTGAATCAGGGATCTCCATGTCCAACACTACGAAGTCCACGGGGAATTTCAGGCCCTGAATCGTGACGATAACATCTCGCAACAACCCCTTCGGCCTCTTGACAGATCGATCAGCAAACTGAATGACTGTCCTGCTCTGTCGAAGAGTGCCCAACTCGAAGCGGTCGAGAAGGGCTGCCAGAAGAAGGTTGATCGACGATCCGCTATCCAATAGAGTCTGGTCGAACCTCTGCTCACTAATCTGACATCTGACATACGGTGCCCCTGAATCTGGCCTCTTGGCCGGCAGACGGTTCTGGATCGCAAAACACGTGGCTTTCGTCAGCACATGGATCTCTGAAGTGTGATTCCTCCTCCTCCTCCTGACTGTGGTCCTGTCTCTCAAAGAACGCTGGAGAAGGGGGATGTGCTGCAAAGCCTCCTGGAGGGTCAGCTGGATGTGGAATCGATCGATCATGCTCTGGCTGAACTCCTGAAGCTCTCTCTTTTTTGGATTTTCTTTTTTCTTCCCCTTCCCCATCTGAAGGGCTCTAGGGAAGGGGATCACAGGGTCCTTCGCAGATGAAGGACTAGGAAAAGGCCTAGACGGTTCGACGACCGGATCCACACATACATCATGCACCACAGTGGGACCAGAAGAAACTAAACCTTTTCCTTTATTCGAATCAAAGTTCTGAGATACATCACGGCAAGGAAAGACAACATCTCTCTCAATACAAACACCGGTGGCCTCAGTATCACCACGGGCTGGCTCTGCTGCTGCTGCTGGTAGACGTCTCGCGGCATCAGTACCGCGGGATGGCTCGGCTAAACGGGTGGCGTCAGTACCACCTCCTCGAACTGGTGAAGCGGTGGCCTCAGTACCGCCGGTGGGATCAACATCCTTGGTGGCCTCAGTGCCACCATTATAATCTGGAGCGGCCTCAGTACTGCTCTCCTCCTCCTCATGTTGCGCCTCTGAAGTATCCTCGTGGTGAAGCTCAGATGAGGCGCCACCGCCTGCTGGGGTCCTACCGCTCCTAAGTGTGACAAAATCAGCATCAAATAGATCCGAAGATGTATCAACAAATGGGTCACTAGGAGTGGCAAACTCAGTGTGTAGTACCTGCTCAGATTTCCTCTTGAGGTTATTCGGATTTGGCTCAATCTGGGCTGGAATGGCGGCCTTCCCTCTCACCAAGTCCCGCATCTCCTGGTGGAACTCGTCCATCCCCCGTCTGAATGTGGCCTGCTGGTCCGTGAGGAGGCGGGCGATGTCATCTAAAGCGGGGCCCTCATGGGAGCCTGACGGGTAGCCTCTCTGGGGGTGAGGCTGCTGGAACTGCTGCTGGTGGTAAGAGGGGTATGAGGAAGGGTGTTGTTGCTGAACTGGGTGAGCATGCTGCTCACGTCTCCACGACTATCCCTGCTGCTGATGGGGACGAGGACCGAAGGATGATGGCTGGTGTGCCTGGTAAGCTGGGGGCTGCTGCTGCGACTGCTGGTGATCTCTCTGCTGGGATACTGCCCTCCCTGACCTGACGGCTGCTGCTGGGGCTGGGCACCACCACTCCCCCACCTGACTCCGGGATGGTCTCGTCGGATCCCAGGCTGGGGGCGGTCATACCAAATCCCGTTGACATCCATCAACGGTTCTGCATCGTAGGGGGCTGGCGGGAGTACTGCCAGAGGCTGATCCGGCTGGTAGACCACCATCTGCATGTCTGGAGATGGTGGAGACTGGTAGGTAGGCTGCGGCTGCTGGTACGGCTCCGCCTGTACAAGGTGAACCTGTCTAGGCTGCTGTGAGGAGCTGGAGCACTAGGACGAGCTGCTGCTGCCGCCGGTATCGCCTTGCGACAGAAGACGGGGCTGCGAAGCCGTCTGTGCCTCCTGGAGACACATGAGCTGGGTCTTCATGTCGCTCAGAACCCTGTGCCATCTGTTCCATCTGAGTGATGCTCTGGCACTGCTTCTTCTCAATCAGCTCCATGCGGTCCAACTTTTCGCTGATAATGCCCATGTCCGCAGCGGATGACTCTGCCTGTGCTGCTGCGACTGCGGACGAACTGGATGGACCTGCATCTACCCGTGCTATTCGCTGGTACTGCACGGATTCTGGCTGCTGTGGCTGGGGTCTCTGAGTATACAACCTGGTCTGGGACATCACCATGTAGTTTTCGGCCATCTCCTCGTAGATGGCCCAGACCTGGTCGTGGTCCTTGGAAAAGTAGGACCCGCCGCAAGAAGCGTTCACCAGACCCTGAAGCTCTGGCGTCATCCCGCTAAAAAAACTCTGAACTAAGTTCGGCTTGGAGATGTCGTGGTGCGGGCATCTGTCTAGGAGCTCTCGAAACCTCTCCCATGCCTCGTGAAACTGCTCGTTGGGGAACATGGAGAAGTTGTTGATCAGGGCCCTCGCTGCATTCGTCCGCCCGAGTGGATAGTACTTGTTCAAGTACTCGGTGCGGAGCTGCTCCCAGGTGTAGACAAACTTCCCCAAGTGTTTCAGCCAGGTGGCTGCTCTATCTGCCAGTGAAAAGGGGAAGGCTATCATCAAGATCGTGTCCTGATCCACGTGGCGATCATGGACAGTGATGCAGATCATCAGGAACTCCTGGAGGTGGAGGTGGGGCTCCTCAGTGGCAAGTCCGTGGAAACGGGGCAGCAACTGCAAGGTGTTCGGGGGGAACTTGAAGTCCCCCACGATCGCTGGCACTACTACCCAATGATGCATGAGTGTCGATCCGGGGTTATGCAACTCCCACATCGGTCGTGGTGGTCCTCCTGCCGCGGCGCCTCCCGCTGCGGTGGCGGCGGCTGCTGCGGCTGCTGCGGCTGCTGCGGCTCGTGCCTCTGCATCAGGTATCTCCTCAGGCTCGCTCTGCTGGTCTCGCTCTGCTCTGAGCCTCCCCAACTCTCGCCTCATCTCTATCATGAATGCCCCCTGATCACGTAACTGCTGCTGAACTGTCTCAAGTGATGCGATCAGGGTGGAGTTGATCGCCCCCTGGTCTAGTACAAAATGCTCGGGCTGACGGGGATGATCATCTGAACTGTCGGCCATAGCGATGTCTGCAAAATCAAACGAGCCCAACTCAGGTGCTGTCAAATCTGCTAATCTCTCCTCGGGCTCATGTCTCTCAGTACCAAAAGAAAGGGGGTCGAGGGGGAACAGGGCAGAGTCGTACTCGGGCTCGGAGAGCTGGTCTCGGCTCTCGCGGGCCAACCTAGATGATCGGGTAGACGTGCCCGAAAGCGGTGCAGGCAGAGGCTGCCTAAGAGAGCGTCTACCCATCATCTTGATCTGGCGAGTAGTGCGGATGAGATCTGGAGAAACTATGATCACAAAACAAACCCCCGGTTCACCAACGCAACGCGAGCTGAAGACCGTGAAAGTTCGGTCAAATTATCTTGTCGATTTTATTAGGTGAACACACAAAATATCAGAGCGCTTACGTGACATGTTAGGATACCCGATGCTAACCCAACTGACTGGCCCGCACGGAAGAGTCGGTAATCAGTCGGGACTAGCACCGGAGGGTTCTACCTAGGGTGCGGGTCACTCTCTCGCGCATCCAAACCATACAATGAGGGGGTTGCTCTCCCCAAGATAAAATTATTAGGGTGAGCGTCTTTTAAGATCAATAGTGTTAACCAGTCCCAATTTTATGGTTTTTCTTTTTTTAATATTTTTCAAATATCAAACAAACGCCTAACGAATTTTTCGGTTCTCCTGATTATTTAATCCAAAACAGGAGGAGAAGACGAAAAAGCCGATGCACGATGAAATCAATGATGCATGCAAAGTAAGGAAGGCGTACCTGACTCCAGCACTCTACATGCAATATGATCCGCGCATAAATGTAAAGACAGGAAAGAAACTACCTATATGGTGCAACGGTGAAAACCGAGTCCTAAACAGGCAATTTCTACTCGAAAGAACCGTCTACCTTAGTCACTCGCCCTCGATCCAAAGAGTCCGGTCTAGACCCACCCCTCCTCTTCTCGAAAAGTCGAGTTCAGGAGTAGCGCTTGACGGGGCAGGCTCGCGGCGCGTAGGCTCTCAGGAAAGCGACTAAGCTATTTTTATTATTGATTTATTAGTAGGTCCAATTATCGTTCTATAGGAACAGGCAATTGATTAGGTGTGGGGATCCTACTAATTACGGCACAGTCAAGCAGAAAATCCTAAATCTAGGGGCTCGAGAAAAACCACTAAAACCGTAAAAGGCAGTAAAAACAAAGCCGCGTAAAAACCGCGAAAAACTCCTAAGGGTCCCCCGAGCACACCGGTGCTCGGCGAAACAGACCCGCTAGGTCAACCAAGTCCAAGTCCAGTCTGAGTCCCTGTATTATTACAACAATAATAGTCAAATACCCTAATCTAACCTCACCCACTCAACTCTCTCTCTCTCTCCTACGGCTCCGTGCAGAAGGGAGCCGCCTCCGAGTCTCGCGGTTGCGTCGGCTTCTCGAAATCGGCCGCCTCGATCCTCGGGCCCTCGCAAGAAAAAGAGACAAGTGGTCAGTCCAAATTATTATCAGAAAATATCAGAAAAATATATCTACAAAAATCTATACAAAAAGCCGCGAAAATCAAAAGCCGCGGAAAAGCTAAAAAAATGACTACTAAGCCATGCTCACCGGCAACGGTGCCATTCTGATGACACGAAAAATCGAGCGACTAAGGTAAAGGTACAGAAGTGGTCGTTGCGACCTCGGTCACTCAGACGATGTGTCAATCAAGAAAAATCGAACCACTAATGAAAATAAAATCGATCGAAACCCGAATAGCGGTCTTGCTATGTGATTAACCTGGTATAGCACCAAGGGTCGAACTCAAGGAGCACGGGTTGGCCGAGAGGCCTACGAAGTAGTCAAAACAAATAGAAGAAAAGAGGAAAATATTTTTAGTGGTTTTTAATTATTTTTATATATAGTTTTTTGGATTTTTAAGTTTATTAAGAAAATAAGAAAAGCAAGGATGAACACAATTCAACAAATTATTTCAAGCACCAAAAATCAACCAAAAATCAAAACAAAAATATTTTTATGTGTTTTATATTTTTTTATGTTTTTGGTGAATTTTTGATAATTTTCTGATGTGTATTTTATTTGCTAAAAATCAAACAGTGGCAAAAATAAAGGGTATTGTCCAGCCGAGCCAAAAAGCCCTAGATAAAATATCTAAGGGCCTTAAAATGGCCTGGAGGTAATTTTCCTGTAAAATAGAGGAAACAAGGGAAATTTAGGTACCAAGTTTATTGTTTTTGGGTTTTTAATGTATTTATTAGAATTTTTATGGTTTTTTAAGTGTTTTTAAGTTTTTAGTGGTTTTCAGTGATGAAAAATAGCCAAAGTTGGCTGGAAAATCAAACAAACTCAACTAAACAGTAGATAATTTTTAGGGAATTTTTGAAGGAGTTTTTATATTTTTTTGTGATTTTTCAATCTGGACAGTGACGAAAATAGAGGTTTTTGAATTTTTAAAAATAGCAAACAAACTCAGAAATGTCCTCAGAAATCCGTGAAAATCCTACACCATGGCAGGAGCCATGTGTCAAATTCTCATTGGATTCGGAGGTGATTTGATATTTTATTCAAAAATGACAAGAGGGTACTGTGCACAGGGACTGAAATGCAAATACCCAAAGTTCTGGGGGTCCTGGTGCAAAATACCCAGCAAAACACGCACCACGCGCGTGCCTGGGGCACTCAAGGACCTAAATGTAAGAAAAATAAGTCCCGAGGGCTTATTGGTAACACGTACCAAAAGTCCAGGGGTCTCACTTGCAAATTACCCAAAATAAGACGCACATGCGGAAATAAAGCATTCACAGGGGTATAAATGCAAATATCAAAAAGATTTCATTCCTTTAAGAACATCCAGAACTACAAGGGCATAGACTGCAAATACACCAAAATGACACGTGACGAAGCACGTGGCTCACAATAGGCAGGGGTATAAATGCAAATACACTAAAGCTCAGGGTCCTCTATGCAATTAAACCTCAAACTAAACAACGTACTCAAATGTTTACAGGACTAATACGAAATAAAGCAAAGATAAGGGCCTAAGGGTAAATTACCCTCTATTAAGCGGGGTCGTTGGATGCGCTCCACGTGGCTGATCGGAAGGCTGGAACTGGTGGGCGCTCCGGATCGTCCCTTCTCTGATCGAACGTTGCAGGTTGCTCCAAGGATGGACGACCAAGATCTGAACTGGAGCGAGACCGGGGCGATCGACGGCGGCTGGAGGTCCTGGATGAACAGGCGGCCGGCGAAGCTCTCCGGCCTCGTGGAAGCGTCTCCGGCCTCCTCTGCTGCGCCTGAATATCGGAGAAGCTCCGGCGTGAAGGTGCGCAGCTGCTGATGGTCTCCGGTGCCCCAGCCGAGCTCGGGGAAGCTCCGACGAGGGTGGCGGAGATGAAGCTCCTGGTCTGACTGTCAAGAGGCCTCAGATGGCCTCCGTTGGACCTGCAAAAGCACTCAGGAGATTCACGGGTCGAGGGCAAAGTGCCTCGACCCAGTTAGGCGAAGTGGGGATGGTCGGTGCGTCGGGACGGCGGGCTCCGGTGAAGGGGGTGGACGTTGGAGCCCGGTTCCCAGCTCATGTGCGAGCTGGGTTGCGTGAGTGGGTGGAGAACGTGCGGCGGAGGAAGGCGAAGATGTGGGTCGGGTCCGATGGTCGGATGGTGGTCGGAACCGGGGTGAATCAAAGAAATACGATGACGAAGAGATTTGGAGGAAAGCTGAAATCGAACGAAATAGCTATGCTAAGGAGCTACCTGGAAGATCGGTGAGACTGGGGAAGAGCAGGGGGTGCTCCTGGTCGTCGTCTCGAGGGTCGTCTCGGCCCGAGGCTCGAAGCTCGCTCAGGTGGCGGAGCTGCGGCGGCTACGTCGCCGGATCGATGGATTCGCCGGCTCTCCTCGCTGCAACAGGTCGGGGATGCGAGCTATCACCTCACTCTCTCTCTGGAGCTCACTGGAGAACGAAGCAAATGGCCAAAGATGGAGAAAATGGGTGGCGGAGCTCGCTTATGTATGCTGGAGGGGTCCGAGAAGGAAGGCTCGGGTAGGGTCGTGGTGGCGCGCGGATCCCAAGGTGGATGCCCGACGAGGGTGTCGGATGTGGGAGGTTCAAAACGGAGCCGGGGTTTGGGTGATAGGCAATCGGGTTGAGCGGGGGAAAATCCGAGAAGTTGGGTCCGAAGCTCGAATCCGTGAGAAGTGGTCCTGGGGGGGCCAGTTGACCGGGCGGTCAACATCCCCAGGACCCAATGAGATCAGGCCACGTGGCTAAACTTTGCAGCTCAAAAATAAGGTAGCAAATGGCTGATTTTGCAAAAACTTAAAACATGAATTATTTTTATTTTATTTTTTTCTATTTTTTTGGTGATTTTTAATTAATTTTTGGAAATAAAAATAGGCTATATACATAATATGTACTAGATATAGGTATATACAATATATATAGGGTTTTGATTTTTGATTTTTATATATTATTTTTATACAATTTTATCCTTATTTTATATTTTATTTATTTAATGAATAAAATAAGGAATAAAAAGGTATTTTTATTTTATTTTTATTATTTATGTACATAGGTAAAATAAATATATATACATCTATATGCATGGTATATGTACAATGTATTTTTGTATTTTTAATTTTTCTATTTTTATTTTGTTTTAATTTTTAATTGTTTTTATTTTATTTATTTACAATATATAACATAGACTATTTACAAAAAGTTTGGAAAAATAATTTACATGATTAGATAAATACATAGATGTGGTGTATGTACATGATGAAAGGGGTAGTTTTGATTCTTTTTTGATTTTTAACTTTTTATTTTGTTTTTATATTTTATAGATATATATACAAATATTCACAAGCATATTTTTGGGTGAGGAAAAATATTTTTATTTATTTACATAGATATATACACAAGAGCCCCTATCTCCCTCTACTTTGGCTTTTATGCGGTCAGGCCCATGCTGAGCCCTCCCTTGGGTTAGGTTGCTCAATATTTATTCTAAATATTTCCCTCTTTTCCTTTTTAATCTTTATTCTTTTATTTTTGCACAAAAACATGCTAATTATAGATTTTTACACAATGCATGCTTTTGGTAATTATTCCTATTTACACATATCTACATGTATTTGCAAAGGTTTTTGTAGCTAAAATATAAGAATAAAGAGTGATGAATGGGTATTCATCAGTGGCTGGTGGTGCTGCTCACGTTGTTGGCCATACTGGCCACCCTGAACTGGAGGCTGTTGCTGGGAACTGGTGCCTCCGGCCGACCAGCGGAATTCGGGATGGTCTCGTCGGATACCGGGCTGGGGTCAGTCATACCAAATCCCGTTGACATCCATCAATGGCTCCTGCTCGTAGGTGGGTGGAGGAAGTACTGCCAGGGGCTGATCCAGCTGATAGACCATCATCTGAGTGTACTGGGATGGTGGTGGCTGGTAAAACTGTGGTGGCTGCTGGCACAACTCCTCCTGTACAAGGTGAACCTGTTTAGGTTGACTAGAGTGCTGGGACGAGCTAACACTGCTACTCGGATCTCCTTGTGACCTGAGACGGGGTTGAGAAGTCGTCTGTGCCTCCTAGAGACACATGAGTTGTGTCTTCAGGTCACTCAGCGTCTGTGCCATCTGATCCATCTGCATGATGCCCTGGCACTGCTTCTTCTCGATCAATTCGATCCGGTACAGCTTCTCGCTGATCATGCCCATATCTGTGGCTGTAGACTCTGCCTGTGCGGTTGCCGCAGAAGAAGTGGAAGGATCGGCATCGACCCGTGCTATCCTTTGAAACTGCACGACCTGTGGCTGGGGGCGTCCCTGAGTGTAGAGTCGGGTCTGGGACATCACAGTGTAGTTCTTGGCCATCTCCTCGTAGATGGCCCAGACCTGGTTCTCATCGTTGGCGAAGTAGGATCCGCCACAAGAAGCATTCACCAAGCCCTACAGCTCTGGTGTAAGTCACCAAAAGAAGCTTTGAACTAGGTTCGGCTTCGTGATATCGTGGTGCGGGCATCTGTCGGTAAGCTCTCCGAACCTCTCCCATGCCTCGTGAAACTGCTCGTTGGGGAGCATGGAGAAGTTGCTGATCAGGGCCCTCGTTGCACTGGTCCACCCAAGTGGATAGTACTTGTTCAAGTACTCGATGCGAAGCTGCTCCCAGTTGTACACAAATCTCCCCAAATACTTCAGCTAGTTGGCTACTTTGTCAACAAGGGAGAAGGGGAAGGCAATCATCCAAATAGTGTCCTCGCCCACCTGTCGATCATGGACGGTGCTGCAGATCATCTCAAACTCCTAGAGATGCATATGGGGCTCCTCAGTGGCGAGCCCGTGGAAGAGGGGAAGAAGCTGAAGTGTATGTGGGGGGAACTTGAAGTCCCCCACGATCGCTGGAAGTACGATCCACCAGTGTGTAAGTGTCGATTCGGGGTTGTGCAACTCCCACATCAGTCTCGGCTGCTCTACTGCTGATGTCAGTTGGACTGGCTCCTCCGGCTGATCTGGGTCCCTCTCTACATCGGGTCGTGGTTGATCTTGCACTGTCCTCAGCCTCTCCATCTCTCTCCTCATCTCCACCATGAGGGCTCCCTGATCCCGTATCTGGCATTGCATCGTCTCAAGGGAAGCCAACAGGGTGTTGTTGATCACACCCTGGTCCAATACGTATGTCGTCTCTAGTCGCTGACCCCCGGTGCGCTCCTTACTGCTGGCCATGGTCTCTGCAAAGGCAAAAGACCCAAACTCAGGTGCCGATAAATCAGTTGACTGCTGCTCTCTCTGATCTGGCACTGGCATCTCAGGACTGGTAGAAGGGTGGTCAAGGGGGAATAGGGTAGAATCGAACTCGGGTTCGGAGAGCGGGTCTCGGCTCTCACGAACCAACCTAGATGAACGAGCCAGAGTGCTGAAAAGCAGTGCAGTCAGAGGCCGCCTAAGAGACCCCCTGCCCATCATCTTGATCTGGCAAGTCAGGCGGATGAGATCTAGAAACACACAAGATGAGCAAACAAACCCCAAGTTCGCCTACGCAATGCAGAGCTAAAGACCGTAAAAGTATGGTCAATTATCTTATCGATTTTATTTAGGTGATCAAGTCAATCTATCAGAGCAATTACGCAGCTGATGGTAATCCAATCCTCCCAACAGACTGTCCCGTATAAAAGGCCGGTAGTTTGATCGGAGATCGGATATGGCTCTAGCCTAGTGTGTGGGTCGCTCTCTCGCTCATCCAAACCAGATAATGAGGGGGTTGCTCTCCCCAAGACAGATTTTTAGGTGAAGTGTCTTTTAGGGTCAAGTATGTTTAGCAGTCCCAATTTTATAGTTTTCTTTTTATGTATTTTTCAATGCAAACAACGCCTAACGAATTTTTCGGTTCTCCTGATTATTTAAGTTCGAAAACCGGGGGAGAAGATGAAAAAGCTGATGCGCAATGAAATCAATGATGCATGCAGAGTAAGAGATGCGTACTGACTCCAGTAGTCTACTTGCAGAGTGATCCACACATAAAAGTAAAGACAGAAGGAAACTACCTATATGATGCACGAGAAACCGGCCTTAGACGGAGCAATTTCTACACGATAAGAACAGTAGCCGGGTACTCAAACCTAAGTCCGGAGTCCTATCTTGGGAGCTACTCGGTGTCCGCCACAACAGATCTTGCACGCGTTATATGTGACTCCCCAAGGCACGTGGACTAGAGTCTAAGTAATCCAACTTTTTATTGTGAGTTAATTAATTAGGTCCAATTACGATATAATAGGAACAGGCAGATAATTAGGGATTGGATCCTAATCAATTATGTCATAATCAGAAGAAAATCCTAAGTTAAAGCCAAAACCGTGTAAATCAGACAAGCAATTATAATAAAATGTGAGAAAAACTGAAAACCGGTGAAAATACGGTGAGATCCCCCGAGCACACCGATGCTCGACGAAATAGACCCCGGTAGTCACCGATAAAATCCAAGTGTCTGTCCTTGTATTATTACAATAATAGTTTGCTGAAAGTAAAACTAAACTATCCTACGGCTATTCTACGGTTATTTGCCGCTATTCCGTGGCTCCCGCACTCCTGCTCGACTCCTCGCGCTCTCCTGTGGCTTTATGCAGAAAAGAGCCGCCTCCGACTCCCGTGGTTGCTTCGGCTTCCGAAAAAGCCGCCTCTGTCCTCAGGCTCGCAAGAAATCAAACAAGAGTGTATTAGACACAGATTATTGTAAAAATATGCAAGAAAAATCAGAGAAAAATATCTGTACAACTATGAACAAAAAACCGTGAAAAAGAAAACCGCAAAAAATCAAATACAACTACTAAGCCGTGCTCTCCGGCAACGACGCCATTCTAATGAGCCGAAAATTCCCACTAAATCCGGGTGAAGGTAAAAACAATTAAGGGTCGTTGTGACCCAGATCTCAAAGATCGGACTCAGCAAGAAAAATAGACCACCAAAATGAATAATCGGTCAAAAAGCTGCATAGCGGTCTCGCTATTTATTTAACCTGGTATAGTGACCAGGGTCGAACACAAGGAGCATGGATTGGCCAAGTGGCCTACGAAGTAGTCAGAAAATGAAGAAAATAAGAAAATGTATTTTTGGAGTATTTTATGTATTTTTAATTATAAAGAAAACAAGGGAAAAGCAAGAAAAAGGCATAATCAATGAATTATTAAACACCACAAAACAACTCCAAAAATTACAATAAAAATATTTTTGGGTTTTATATTTTTAAAATATTTTTGGTAATTTTCTCAGTAATTTATGATTTTTAGTTGATTTTATAAAATAGAAAAAGGCAAAAACAATGAACTAACGTACTGACAGATTTGAAAGGTTATTCAAAAATAGATAAATAACCTCTAAAAATCTGGAGACAAATTTACATAGATGATTTTTACTATTTTTAATTGATTTTTCAATTCGGACAGTAGCAAAAATGGGTGTTTTTTATTTTTAAAAATACCAAACAATAATGAAAATATCCCAAAAAATTAGTGAAATTTTCACACAGTGGCAGGAGCCACGTGTCCTAATTTCACCAAATTTGGAGTTGATTTGATATTTTATTCACTCACAAAACAAGGCACAACACACATGGACCAAAATGCACAGAAGCAAAGTTTTAAGGGCTAGACAGAAACATGTGCGAAGAGTATAGGGGCTATCCCACAAATTTCACACGAAATTCGCACATGTTCCAATTCCAGTACGCACAGGGGTATATATGCAAATAATTAAACTAAAGATTCATTCCATAACAGTCAATAAACCTAGCCCTCAACATGCAATTAGCCCACAAAATCACGTGTCGAAGCACGTGCACCACAACTTGGAGGACCAAAATGCAAATACTCAAAACATAAGGGCCCAGAGTGCAGTTATTCTAAAATTAAAACAACTACACTTAATATTTACAGGACTAAACTATAAATGCGAAAAGATGAGGGGCCTAAGTGATAATTACCTCTTTATTAAGATCCGACGGCTGAGGGGCGTCCTCTTCATATCGGGCGGTCGTGACGCGTGGCACCCCTTTGCTGATGTGCGGCTCGGATCTGATCCTCAGATGGATCAACGGTCGAAAGCCCTGCGTAGATGAATGGTGGAGATCTAATCTGGAGCGAGGGGATCGATCGAACGGTGCTGGAGGATCCTCGAAGAACAAGTCGCCGACGAGTTTCGTCGGTCCAATTCGCGCGATCAGGAGGTCCTCTGCTGCTGCTGGGATATAGGAATGGATGCCGGAGGTTATCCGCAGCTCGTGGTGTGCTCTGATGAGGCCGGGAGGACCTAGAGGGTCCCCGGCGACGTCGAGCACCTGAAGCTCCTGTCTTGAGTGGTCGAGCCTCCAGAAGAGGCTCTCAAGCCTTGATACCTGCACAGGAAGCAAGAGGGGTTGAGGGAAAACTGCCTCGACCCGTTAGAGGGCGAAATGGGCAAGCAAGGGAGTCGGGGCAATGCTCTCCGGCGAGCAGCGGCGGAGGAGAGTCGAGGCCTGGTTCCGGGGTAAACCAGGGTGGTTGGATGGGTGAAGAAGGTGAATAGGAGTCTCATGGAGATGTTGGGGTGATCGGATGGGGTCCTTGCCTCAATGGAGAGACACATCCAGAGGCTCGAGCTCGCCGATGGCGGAGCGCGGCGGCGAAGACCACCGGACCTGGGGCTAGGGCACCTCAATCCTCGCTGCAACACCTCCCAGAGCATGCTGTCACTCAAGGCAGAAAGGTGGAGGTCCTGGGAGTCGAAGACGGTGGCCGAAGGAGCGTGAAGATGCAGCGGAGGCTCAGGCTATATAGTGGCAGGTGTCCGGAAAGATTGGAGTCGGGTGAGCAATTGTGGTGCATGGATCCCAAGGAAGAATGGCGGGCGTGTGTCATGGATCATACGTCAACAATCGGAGCCCGGGGTATGGGTGAATGGCAGTCGGATCGAGGCGCGAAAAGTCGGAGACGTCGGGTCGACGCGAAGATCCGCGAGACTGGTGGTCCTGGGGGGAGAGTAGATCGGGGGTTAACAATCCCCCGTGGACCAATGGGAAAATTCCATTGGAAAATGATTTGAAAAATCAAAATAAAATAAAAAACGATTTTATTTAAAAATATTTACAACATAAGAATGTTTATTTATTTACAAAGTATTTTTTAGTAATTTGTATTTATTTTTTTGAAAAATAAATTATGTATATACATTATATTATAATTATACACAGGTATATGTACCTATGTATTTTTTATTTTTATTTTTAATTATTTTATTTATGTACAATTATCCTTATTTTATATTTTATTTATTTACAACATAAAATTTTAGATATTAAGTAATTTTTATTTAATTTTTATTATTTATTTACAAAGGTAAAATAAATAAGTCTATAAAAATATTTAGATGGTATATGTACACAGAGGAGAGAGAGATTATTTATTTTTATTTTTATTTTTATTTTATTTTATTCAAAATATGTATACACTAAGAGGGGGATTTATACAATGATGAATGGCCCTATCTCTCTCTACTCATTTTATTTTGCGGTCAGGCCCATCTTGAGCCCTCCCCTGGGTTTGGGTCACTCAATATTTATTCTAAATATTTCCCTATTTTTCTTTTTTTTATTCCTTTATTTTTGTGCAAAAACATGCTAATTATGGTTATTTGTATAAAGCATGCATTTTGACAATTCATTCTATTTACAAAACATTTACATGGTATTTTACCAAGGTTTCTAGCTAAAATAAAGGAATAAAGAGTGATGAATGGTTATTCATCAAGTTTGTAAATAGTTTGATATCAAAATTATGTAAATAGTACAATTTTTTTGTAAAATGTTTGAAAAACAAAAGTTTGCAAAAACCCATGTGTAAATGTTTGTAAGTATTTTGCAAAACTCCATGCATTCATTGGTTCAAACATTTTTCAAAAATTTTGCACATTTTCAAAAACTTGCATAAAAATATTTTTATATATTTATACAGTTTTTCTGAATCATAGTTGACATTTAAACTGGTCTAGAATTAAATTGAAAAATGGAGCTCGGTTAAGACCGTAATCCACCTAATTCTAAGAGGAACCTTGTAAGGCTTAGGGTTAAGACTTTTCATATCCATTTGGGACTTAATTCTTTGAGTCCACTAAGCTATGATCATATGTCATCTTGATGAGCCTATGTAGAACACTTAACAACGCACACATGACTCTTAGAGACAATGGCTTTACTTGCATCAGCACATTATACATAGCTCTCCACGGATGAGGTGGTGAGGAGGCAGTTTCCTTTGGCTTGGGGTAGCATATGAGGGTAATACTTCTAGGCGGAACCTCTCTTCTTCTTATAGTGAAGGAAGTGCGTCTCAACTTGGTCTGGTGGTGTTGAAGTCAAAAGACAGGAGTTGTGGGTTGCAATAAAGCTTCAAAAGAGGGATAGTCTACTGGCTCAAGAGGTAAAACTCCTCATGTATATATGATTCACCATGTAGATATGTTCTACATATGCACATCAAAAAATGTGCAAAGAAAGAAAAACTCCAAAAAAGTGGTGTGTCTGAATGAAAATAAAATATCCACCGGAGTATATATAGTCAAATAAAGCAAAGCTTATGTTACACATGCTCATCTCATGAAGCTTGCAATGGGAGACCTAGCTAAACTGGTTAGGCTCCCAAGGATACATGGCTACACTGGTCATGGTCCATTCTCTTCTTCCTCCTCTTCTTGAGCCGATTGAACTTGAACTTAGAAGGGAATACCCCACTCCTCGAGGAAAGAGCAGCCAGACTAGGGCATTAGAGTTACCTTGTTAAGGGGGTTGTCACTTTGTCATTTCTGAGGTGGGGAGCTACATATGACTTACACAGTACAAGGAAAGATTCATGGTCGTTAGAGTTTGTGTACGTAGACATGTTCTGATCTAGATTTTTGAGGAATCTTGACCATAGATTGGTGGAACATAGAGGCTGTTGAGTTTTAAGCTTAAGTCCAAATAAGGTTCCGACAAATTAATAATCCAAAGGCATGATCTCCAATTTAATAGAGGCAAGTTTAATAATCAATCTTGATTTCCCTTCTTTTTCTTTTTCTTTCTCTTTTCACTTCTTTTTTAAATAAGTGTTTGCTAAGGGACTAGAAAAAGTAAAGTATAGGGGGTGATGAATCCCCATTCATCACTCTTTATTCTTTTATTTTAGCTAAATATCTTGGCAAAATACCATGTACATAGTTGTAAATACAGCAAGTTACCAATAAGCATGCATTTGTAAGTATCAATAATTAGCATGTATTTGTGCAAAAATAAAAGAATAAAGAATAAAAAAAGAGGGAAATATTTAGAATAAATATTGAGTGACCTAATCCCAAGAGAGGGCCCAAAATGGGCCTGATCGCCAAATAAAATAAGTAGAGAGAGGGATAGGGCCACTCTACCTTATATATATTCCCTATTTATATATTTTATTTTCAAAAAAATCAAAATAAAAATGTGTTTATATTATCTTGTATATATTCCTAAAAATAAAACAAAAATTTAAAAAAATAAAAATAAAAATAATAATAAAATAAAATAATTTCTCTCTACTTCCTTGTACATAATACATGTATATATGTATCATAGCCATATTTATTTAACATTTATAAATAACTCATAAAAATTAAATAAAAATTATTTTATACTCCAAATTTTATGTTGTAAATAAATAAAATATAAAATTGGGGTATTTGTACAAAAATAAACAAAATAAAAATTAAAATAAATAAATAAATATTTTATACATGTATATAATGTAATATAATGTATATAACTTAATATATTTTTCAAAAAAAATAAAAAATAAAAAATTTGTTTGGAAAATAAGGGACAATTTTCATGTTGAACATATTTTAAAATAAAATCGTTTTCGATTTTTAACTTATTTTCCAAATAATTTTGACTCTTGAATTTTCTGATTGGTTCAGTAGGGATGTTGACCTCGGTCAACTCCCCCTCTTGGACCCTTCTTCGCACGAATCCGAGTCGCGCCTCATCATCTAGACATTTTCTCACTTAGATCCGCCTTATGCCCCGATTTCTTTTCCCAGTCCTTCCCTTTGGATCCACGATCCTCACGGATCCCTAGGGAAGGACGGATCTTCCTCGGTTCACGCATGGGCTCCGATTCTTCTTCACCACCTGGGAACGCATATAAAATCTTCATTCCTTTCCCTAGATCCAGAGCTCGCCACGCACCCTCTCCTTCTACCCTAGACTTCTTCCCCTTGGAGACAGCTTTCGGTCGGAGCCTTTGGTGGTCAGAGAAGGTCGATGTAGGCGACGCTCACCCTATGTGGCTAGACTTCCGCCACGTTGAGCCTCCCTGCCTTCCGCAGCATGGTCGAGGCGACGACCCATTCCCCCTTCACCCTCTGGAGCTCAGGATCTTGTTAGGAACCTCAGGTAACCCTCATTTCGATCCTGGTTCTTTATATTTCGAATCACACACCCGTCGCTCTGCCAGCTCCTATCCGGTGGTCAGAGCTCCACCAGTCACCTATATTCGTTTCGATCGACTCTCCTGTTCATCGTCATCCTTCCCTCGTAGCCTGATCACCCTAGACTTGGCTTAGATAGCCAAGATCAGGACTGAGGTTCCTCTGTCGCATCGCCGGAACCTCAACCTCCATTCATCGCCGCCTTCTGTTGATTTAGGTCAAATAACCTTGGCCGGAGCATGCCTCCAAGTAGGAGATTTACCTCGCAGGTCGAGTCGCGCGTGGAGATACCTCAGAGCACCTCAACCTAGCTTCGTCGGAGCCATCCCAGGTCACAGCCACCTTCCAGGAAATTCAATCGGTGGATACTCCATCTGACCCCCTCACCCGACGTTGAGGAGCCATACGATCTTGTTACCGCCGTCCGATCGTCCATCGGAGCCGCCGATCTTTGTCGGTGCTCTGGTGAACCTCGCCCAGGCAGAGTTATTCCAGCATCATTCGCAGCAGTTGGATCTCACCTCGCCTCCAGTTCAGATCTAATCCTTCCATCGCCTGCGCCTGTCAGGCCGTTAGATCTGACATCTAACGGCCCCCGTACACCCCACGTTCACTTCATCGTCAAGCCGTTGGATGCTCCAGCTGTCACCGCCAGAGCCGCGCATCGCCATCCATTCAGAGAGTGCCATCTGTCACCCCACGTGACTCATACGACCCGCTTGGGTAATTTGCTCCTATACCCTTGCCTTTATTTTATCTATTGTTTATTCTGTAAAATAAAAAGTACATAGTGGACCATTTTGCATCTGTGCCCCTGTAGTTTTTCATATTTGCATTTTCGTCCTTCCGTTGTGGTTGCGCATGCATCGTCACCTATATTTTTGAGATATTTGTATGTACTACCCTGGACTTCAGTTATGTTATGTTTTGATATTTTAGTTTTAGTATTTGCACTTATACCCATGTGTGTGCTGTATTGGACATATGCTTGAATTTGTGGAAAAAATACAGAGAGACTCGTATACTTTTTGTACTTGTTATTCTTTAGTCCCTGGAACATATTTTCTTTGTATTTAGGTCCATGTATGTTGTGCCTTTATTTGCTAATTGAATAAATAGCAAATCTCGTCCAAAATTCATGAAATTTGGACACATGGCTCCTGCCATGGTGTAAGAATTTCAATGAATTTTTGAACTCATTTTGTTTGTATTTAGACTTTTTAAAAATTCAAAAACCCTAAAATTGCCACTGTTTGTTTTTAAAAATCAACTAAAAATGTGAAAACCCTTTAAAAATTCTAAAAAAAATGTTATGTGTTTGTTTTAAGTTGATTTTGCTTGTATCCAATTTTTTTCGTATTTGCTTTTACAAAAACCATAAAATTTGAAAAACTTTAAAACTCATATAAAAATCATTAAAAATTCAATAACAATAAAAAATATGTTTTCTTCTTCTGTAATTAGTTTTTAGTCTATAGTTTTACATAAAATTGTTGTTGGGATTTTACAGGCACTTTAAGCATTTTTAACTTGCCTTTAGATCTCAGCTGTACATTGTTTAGCATTTTTTAATTTGTTTCATTTTTAGAAAATCAACTAAAAATCAGAAAAAATCAATAAAATTTATAAACACGTTTGAATATTTCTAAAACCCAAAAATATTTTTATTTGAATTTTTTGAGCATTTTTGAGTCTCTAAATAATTGTTTGTTTGTGAATTGTTGAGTGCTTTTATACCTTTTACTCATATTAAAAATTCCAAAAAAAATAAAAAACATAAAATCCACCAAAAATATTTGTTTTTTGGCCTTCTGACTACTTCGTAGCTTAGGCATACCGTGCTCCTTGTGTTCGACCCTGGTAGCTATATCAGATAAAATAAAATAGCGAGACCGCTATTGTTGTGCTTGATTTGTTGATTTTTACCCTTGGTGGTCTTCGTTTTCTTGATTGACGTAGCCGCCTGAGTGGTTGTGGTCGCAACGACCTGTGCTACCCTTTTACCTTAGTCACTCGGGCGCGTCATTATGCATGTCAGGCATGTGTGATTCGAGGCAAAGGTGTTTGTCGAATGGGCTAGAAATCAGAGGGCCTCGGCGCAATACCTTCTTGTGCTCACGTGTTGTGAATTTTCTCTCAGAGGGTCGAGCATCAGGATCGAGGCTCGGTTCTCAAGGGCTGGAAATCAGAGGGCCTCGGTGCAATGACATCCGCATGGAGAGGGCAACACGGCTGTTGGGGTTGATGCGACTTGGTGGTGCTCGTGTCCTGAGGTAGAAGGTGGTGTGAGTCAACGGCATGAGGCTTGAAGAGGTCGTTGGAGAGGCAAAGACATGACTTTTGTCGACGTATCTCGGAGCTGTGGAGGGGTAGAGGAATGTGGGCTCTAAGATGGTGAAGGAAACGACGGAGCTGAGCTCCGTGGCGATGGCGAGGCAAAGCGAGATGAAGGTGGATGGCAAGTTGAGGAAGACAGGGAAGGAGGCCAAAGTACGGTAAAGGAGAATGATAGAACGGTTGTTGATGATCAGTGGAGTTGGGGAAGAAGATAGGATGATCGACAAAGGAAAGAAAAAAAAGAAGGAAGGAAAAGAAAAGAGGACAAAGAGATCGAAGGAGAAGAAAGAGAGTTTACCTAAAAGGGGGTCAGAATCACTTGGGAAAGAGGGTTGGGAGTGCCTTCGATCGTAGCTCAACACCTCGACGGTGATGGAGCTCCAACTATTGTGGTATGGCAGCAATAATGACAAATTCTCTTCGTCAAATCTCGCTTGGAGGAGAAGGCTTCTCATCGTGACTCGACTTACCTTTACCCTCTGTCACTTGAGGCACAAAAAGGCGGAGGCACAAAAAGGCGTTGGATATCCTCTTTCGTGATTTGGCTGATGGGCATCGATGGAGGGGCGGGGTACGAAGCTTGAAGGGCAGTTACAGACGATGTAAGACACAAGGATGAGGGAACGTGTCTCTCAGAGGTGGTTGTAGGTCGTGAGAAGATGGTGCGGCAAGCGTAGGGAGGTTGGGAGATGGAGGGGTGAGGAGAACGAGAGGGAGGCAGAGGTGGTCGGTGGTTACACCGTGTGCAGAGGCAGGGAAGGCGGCCTGGTTCGTAGGTTGCGGTAATGGAGAGGGAGAGGGCTCCACATGGCGCGTGCAGGAACGGTTACGTGGCAGTGAAATAAAAAATTAAATTAAATTAAATTTAAAATAATAAATAATAAAGTAAATAAAAAAGTAAAATAGAAATAAATAATAAATAAAATAAAATAATGATGATAATGATATAAATAGTAATAATAATAAAATAACTAAATAAATATACAAATATATATCAATAAATAAATAAAATAAAATAAAAAAGAAAATAAATATAGTAAATAAAATAAAATAAAAAGGTGATGACACGTGGCGGTGATGAACCCATGATTCATCGCCTTACTTTTATTTTAGCTTCATTTCCATAGTCAAACACATGTAAATACCCATTAATTCCATGAAATTACCATTTTGCATGCATTTATTAAATATGCATTTTTAAAACTTTTATATTAAAAATAAAAGAATAAATAAGAAAAGAAAAAGAAAAAAAAATAAAGGATGTATTTATGGAATAAATGCATACTGACCAGAACCTCGAGTGAAGGTCAAGCCTTGACCCGATCGACCAGGAATAAAGTAGGGGGAGATAGTGTCTTCAATCAAAAATCAAAAAAATAATTTGTAAAAAATTTTTCATGTATATTTGTACAAAACTTAAACTATTTTATTTGTAAATAAATTGACCTTGAATTAAATAATTTTGTAAACAAAAGTTGTAAATAAAAATGTTTTAATAAAAATAAATGCACAGCAAAATGCTATACAGATTACCAATAATCACACTTAGAAAAAACCATAAAGCGATAGTTGAAAGACTAATTCCGGCTCCATACGAACTTAAATTGAATCAAACTTACTTCTATTATACTCTAAATTAAATTATCTTTCAAATAGTTGCGATTTTATAATTTTTAGAGTTACAGTTAAAAAGTCGGTTTTCTTGGGTGTTTTGTGCAGTTTTACCACTTACATAATTGTATATTTATTCAAAATTATTTTTTATATACATAATGTACATAATTATAAATATTATCTTCATTATTAAAAATAAAAATATATCAAAAGTATAAAAAAATATTAAAAAATAATTTCCTTATTTGTACATATGTATATTGTATTATATATATAATACTTGTATACAACTAATTTCCTTATATAAAAATCACCAAAAAATTAAATATCTAATATTATTTAATTATTTTAATTTAATTACTAAATTTGATTTAGATTTAATTATTTAGATCATTATTTGATTTAAAAACATGCCTTGTATATAAGATATTATTCTATACCATTAATAGCCACCATTAAGGTGGCCAATTAATTTCTATAAATTAATTATTTTTTAAATTTATTTAATTCCAAATTCCATAATTAGTTATTAATTTAATTAATTAAGTAATTAATTTAATTAACCAATAAAAACCTTCCTTATTTGTAGATACTTTCCATTTTGATTTTCGTCTTCTTTTTAATGGGCTCCTCCTCCTTCGTTATTCGTTGATCAATCTTTGGTGGAGAGGAGCCTGATCTCAGAGAGCGATCTTGTCGAAGAAGGGTTCCCAGCCTCCTGGTCGTCCGATGACAGTGAGTCGTCTCTCATCGAGGCCATCACAGCATATCCGACCCCAAGGTGAGATCCATTTTTCTGTCGTTTTAGTGTAATTGTAGCATAGTTATTATTTTCATCAAGTTTTTTGATTCTAAAATCCCCCAAAAAATTCCATCACACTTTTTCTCATCTGAATCCGATGTATCATCTCACATCTCGATCTCTCCACGTTCTTTTCTACCTATCACGATCTCTCACTCCGCCCACACATGGTGGTAGGAGACTCAGATCCATTCCTCATATTTTCACCGAATCTCCATTCACACGTCCTATTTTGTTGATAAAAAATAAAAAAGTGTATTGCTTTTTCTCTAACATTTATTTTGCAGGAAAATTAAAAAAATATAAGAATACATAATTCCTTTTTATCTTTATCTAATATTTGTTTTGCAGGAAGATAATAAAAAAAATAAAAAATAAATAAAATAAATCTTTTGTTTCTGTCTAACAGCCCTGTTTACATTTTCATATAAAAATATAAAAAATTATTTTCTTTTCTCTGCTCATAGTTTAAAAAAGAAAAAAATAAAAAAAAATAAAAAATAAAACAAAAAATCTTTCAGCAAATCCACGCCGACCCCCGCGCGGCAGCGATAGAGCTGTCACCAACTGCCGACGCGTCGTGCCCCACAGGCGTAGATGCCATCCCCAACGCCTGCTCCAGTGACCTCCCACCACGGTGCGCCCTCCCCAGGCGGCGCGCCTCCAGCCCTGTTCCCTAGCAGCGCTACTCCGGCGCCCAGCCTCCGCCGCATGTGCTTTACCTCCAGCACCACCCCCCTTCAATTCACCCGACCAGTGTCGTCGCGCGGTGCCTCCTCCACTCTACCGTAGCGTGCCGCTCTCTGTGGTGACCCATCCCCGACTTCGCCGCTCCACCGCGCAGCCCCTCCGCAGAGCCACCATTTTGCATGATACAGAGAACCGTGTCATTCATGATTAAATGTAGAGAGCACATATGTATGCCAGAACATCTTCTTAGATTTTATAAGGATTATTCAATAATTACGATGTACATACGATGAGAGATCAAGACCATAGAGACATACAAACCCTAGGGTTGAAGTCTTATTGTCTATTATAATTGTCATTCCTCATTATTATGAGGAAACTTGCACATGCAACCACATACATTATGTGTTCAACTGCAAGTACAACATCTTCATCATGGATCCAATCCATGATAATTTACTGGTTATTATTGAGTATCTTATTGAGTGGGTTTAATGAAGGATTATATGAAATAAGAAATTTGCATAAATATATATAAGTCTATATATACACACATTTTACTTTGATTTAAGAATTTTTATATCAAAGTTGCCTTGCCTTGTCAACACTTATAGTTCATTCCCTTGATCACTTTCAATGTAAGAAATATACTTACCATTATATCTCAAGCAAGATCTGGGATCTCCTTCCTTATCTTTGTTACATCCCAATAATATGAGAACATGTAACTCCGATAAAAAGAAGCGGGAACACATTCCGCCTTGCAAGCCCAACTTGCATTTCCCAATTCGGCATTTAACACCCGAGTTCACCACCCCTAAGGTGATGTTGACCTATCATTAATTGAACCAACTGTCAATAGGAACACAACTCGCTATACGTAATCCAATATCGCCCCAATAATATGAGGACTCGATATTGGGGTCACTACACATACGTCCTTACTCTTTCGAGAAGCGAAGAGCCCGATCCAAATGGATCGTATGCAGGAGTTGTCACTTCGGACAGGCGTCTCCTACATACAATATCTGGCAACGGAACCCTTCGCCTTGACGGGAGACCATGGATGTCACTTATGTGATCCTCCACCTCATATTCAAATTTTAATCAATTATTATGAATCATATTCATATAATTAATTCTTCCCAGGAAAATATACATCTATTCATAATAGAGTGTTTTAATTGGATATAATTAATTTAATCACATTAAATTAATTATCAATCGAATTCAATCAACAAACTTGATTGGTTTTACTTGAATACATATATAATATCAAAGTATGTATTAATTAGAATTTTAATAATTAGAAAATTACATATTGATTTCTCTAGCATTATCGAGTCCCTACCCGTTGTCATGGTCAGTACTGACGAGAGTGGGGCGGACTGCAACCGGTGCGACCCGCTACCCCAACGCTCCCCGACTAGACACCATATACACCTCAGGAAAGGATAATACCGGATAGATCAATGTGTACTTTGAGATAATCATCGGTTCTTCAAACGAAATTATACCATATAGTAATAATCAAAACATTTTTTATTATAAGGAAATTTGCTTGACAAATTCCCAATCCTATTCAAGTAAGGAGATTGATGATTGTGTTTCCAATTATGATCAAGATCAAATCTAATCAATTTATGTCAATCAAGAAAATAATCGTCATTAAATATTTCTCAAATATTTTCCATAATTATTTCATGAAATTGACAATTAATTTCACTAATTGACAATCACATGGTTCTTGATTAGGAATGTAATTTCAGCAGTGACTCCTACTTACTAAAATTAACATGTCTCAATCAAATCCAAATTAGACAAAATCAGTTTTCAAAGATTGCTAATTTGAATTAGGACAGAACCTAAGTGATGTTTCATGCATTTCTAGGTGGATCAAACAGTAATTAACTCATTAATCTTGTTAAGATTCGCAGTTCCTGCAACAGTGAATACGTGTTCATTAAAACAACTTATCTCGAGCAAATGGAATCCAAATTATGTAAACTCAGATCCTATGGTTTCCTTATTTAATTGAGAACAAAATTCAAGCTAAACATTTTAAACAGGGCATAATTTATTCAATAAACAGATGTGTGAAAATCAAATTCGACAAAAACTTTCGCAACCTTAACGAACCCAAGTCATCCTAGGTTTACGGATCGTATCCAAAACCTTCGATCTATAGCTCTGATACCACTTGAAGGATATGGGAAAAATCCTCAAGTGCATCACGGAAGCGTGAGCGTCGTATCGAATACAACGAAGAACGACTAGTCAGACTAGTTGTTCTATGCAGCGGAATTTAAAAAATTTTTCATGCGATGAAACCACATGATCCAAGAACAATTCTCGGATCGTTTCATCTAGAACCGCATCAAGTATAAAGGAGTACCTCTTGTAGCGTGGTTGATTGAGTCTTTACGAAAAGAGACCTCCTGTCTCAAGTCCGATCATCGGAGAAGACGCTTGCGAGCGCGGGGATGAGTCGAGTGATCCTTGCAATCCAACAAGTTGATCCAAGCATGGTGATCTCCTGATCTCGTCGCACGAGATAGAACACCTTCTTCGTGAGTGAAGCACTCCAAAGAAGATGGAGAATCGAGGAACGTCGAAGCGGCGGCGCGGAGGCGAAGCGACGACGAAGCTTCTCCTCTAGGGATTGGTGGATGGCCACCATTGGAGAAGAGGAGATGGTTGACGTGTGAAAGGAAAGAGAGAGAGAGAGAGAGGGATGTATCTAAATTGCATAACCCTAGAGATCAAGGGGTGCCTCTCTATTTATAGGGTTTTGTAGTCCATGGATCACAATCCATGAGACACATCAAACCAATGGATGAGATTGATTTGTGTTTAATCCAATGGTCAAGATTGTTGTTGATAAAAAACCAACAACTAATAATTTAATTTAGATTAAATATTTTTGATAAATCAAACATGATTCAATCTCAAATTAAATCAATCAAACATGGAGTTAATTAGTTGGAGAATCCACTCTCCATATATGGAGTGGACAGCCACCAATTTCCTTAGGGAAATTATCGTTGTCCACCCTCACTATAAGGAAGGGTGGGATCTCCACAAATCTTGAGATTTCATGTATTCTCTATGTAATCTCCATGATATTTACAACAAATCTTGTTGTAAATTATTCTACAAAAAATAATTCATAATTATTTTGAGAATATTGCAATCTTACCATTGGAAATTTGTGAAACACATTCACAACCCAAAATAAATAATAATTTACATTTTCAATTAATTACACAATGTGAATCCAATTCATATCAATAATTAAGTAACAAACATAAATCATAATAATCTCTCTCTAATACATTATAAATCACATTTATAATATATTATGAATAATTGGATATTGCTATCAACATTACTCTTATCCATAATAATTAAATCACATTTAATTATATTAGATAATTATCCACATGCATCAAGATAATTAAATCACATTTAATTATCAATTTTCTATGCTTGGATATAATTCAACTATGGAATCATTCTTGAACCCTTTCAAGAATAATGCGCTTTCTCCGTAGATACTTGGAGATAAGGACAGGGTGATTGTATTGTTCCACGTATAGTGACTTGGATATTGAGATCTCATTCAAATCCATATCTCATGGACCTCCCACAGATGCTTGATTAAATCAAGGCCATAGACCTAATCTTCTCATTGCATCTGAACCTCATTCAGACCAATTCCAATACATGGATAAAGATCAGGTCACTTCTCTACTGAGAGGAGTCGCTAAAATCCAAGCATGTTTCATCACTCCCTTGGAATGGAAGTGTCATGGCTATACAATCGTTTATGATCAAATCACCCTCGGGTATTCCTAACACTTGTACATCCTCCATACTGGAAGACCTATGATCGACCAGAAGATATAGATCAATTATACACTGTCATCTGCAGGGTTTAATCACCAAGTTTCTCAATCTTGGTCATTGGGGATCGGTATCGATCATCGTATTGATCATATATTTTCTCAAAGCATATATCATACCTTCAAATTCTTGTCATGATTCCAAAGCACGATGACCATACATGGAATTTGATCGGTCCCAATACCTCATGAGTGAGATCATGTCTCCCAGTTCACATGTAAACCTGTACGATCCCTTTGAGAGATCGTATTACTCATATTCCCTTACATGAATACCAGCTCGTCGGTGTATAGGCCTTGGTTAGGTCATCAACCTATTGGTCTGCCAAATATACATACTCAGACATATAGCAATACATCTGTCTCTGGTCGGAGGATGCGTGCCTATATCGTGACAGTATTTGACATAGGACTTTGGTTATCTCGATCTCGTTGAGTCAATCCTTTGACTCAACTAATCTGACACCTCTGAATCACTATTGCCATGCAGAGGACCTGCATCAAGAGGTCGATCAGATATCTGCCAAATGAGAAAGGATTGCCATCTCCTACTCAGGCTGGAGATCATCACTTAACAATCATTTTATGGTGCTTGATGAGTCCTCTATCTAACTATTTAGATATTCATCCAAGCACAAGCCTCTATGATCCAATCAATGAATCAACAAATGTATGATTATCAGGATGGCCATAGCATAACCCTTATTGTACCAAGGGACCTATTATGCAAATTAGTTATCCTTCATTTCAAATCAGGGAATGATATTCGCAATAACATTTATTGCGTAATGGCTCGCCATGGCCTCGCATGTCCAACAATCTCCCACTGGCCCAAAGAGTCATTAATGGGCTAATCATTTAAATCCGCACTTATGTGACAATCATAGGCTATTTAGAAAATAGCTAGGTAAGCTGATTAGTCACTCTGTTTCCGAGAAATTACGCCAAGTCCTTTTACGACACTTGTATATCTCTCAATAACAGTGCTCGCATCCAATGCGAATGTTGCATCTTATGCAACCAATACTCAATTTTGTCAGTTATAATGTCCTTGACACTATAGCTTAATAATTATTAAACTAGTATTTCCATAATCCTTATCAGAATACCCCCATTCCTGGAGATCTCTATCTCCTAAGGTATCCATAATTAAGACCTTTTAGATCACTATCTATAAAGTCTTAAGTTCTTGAAGATAAGACTTTGAGATTGCTATCTTAAAAAACTTTTCATCTTTGAAGATATTGTTATCACTGCAATCAAGTGTTTTATCTCCTTAGTAGGTTTAGTAACATTTACTACTCCCACTACATGGCAGATATCTAACTTTTGAGAGATCGTATTACTCATATTCCCTTACATGCACACCAGCTTGCCGGTGTATAGACCTTGGTTAGGTCATCAACCTATTGGTTTGCCAAATGTACATACTCGGACATATTTCAATACATCTATCTCTGGTCAGAGGATGCGTGCCTATATCGTGACAGTATTTGACATAGGACTTTGGTTATCTCGATCTCGTTAAGTCAACCCTTTGACTAAACTAATCTGACACCTCTGAATCACTATTCCCATGCAGAGAACCTGCATCAAGAGGTCGATCAGATATCAACCAAATGAGAAATGATTGCCATCTCCTACTCAGGCTGGAGATCATCACTTAACAATCATTTGGTGGTGCTTGATGAGTCCTCTATCTAACTCGTTAGATATTCATCCAAGCACCAGCCTCTATGATCTAATCAATGAATCAACGGTTGTATGATTATCAAGATGGCCATGGTACATAACCCTAATTACGCAAATTAGACCTATTATGCAAATTAGTTATCCTTCATTGTAGATCATGGAATGATATTCGCAATAACATTTATTGAATAATGGCTCATCGTGGGCTCGCATGTCTAACACCTGCTGCTCACGGCCACTTCCAATCATCCTGCTTGTGGGTATGTCTTAAAACACAAGAGATGAAGGGTCAAAGATGGCACGACAATGTAGATCCTTAGTGATCTGACTAATAGAAAGTAAATTCATCTGAAAAACAGGAGCATATAAAACATTTGTTAGGCGCATGGACAGTATCAACTGCACCTCCCCTTGTCCTGTAATAGGTAAGTAGTCACCATTAGCAATGACGACCCATCTACCAGGTGGTATAGCCCTGTAGGACTTCAGTTGCGTTCTGTCTCCACACAAGTGGTGAGAAGCACCAGAGTCCACAATCCACTTTGTCATGTCTGTATTCGTACTACCAGTAAAGGCATAGGTGATACCTGAGGAGCTCGAAGAGGCTCTGACTGCCGCAGCGGTATCTGTGGTGGTGTCAGCACTAGGAGTCATCATCTCTCAAATACGAGAGACAATATCATCCAAACAAGGATCGATCTGGGGAGATGAAGTCTCTGAAGATACAATCTGTTCTGTTGCTCGACTAGAAATAGGATATCCATGCTTCTGATAGCATGTATCTTCTGCATGTCCATGCTTGCGGCAGTAGGTGCAGGGACCACATTGGCGTCCACCGCCTCTTCCTCAAGGTGTGCATCCTCTAAACTGGATCGCCCCACCTCGACCACGAGAAGTAGCCATCGCTGAAGAATGTGAAGACGTGGCTGTCGAAGGGACGATGAGCTGACTGAGATGACAATAGGCCTCCTCTATAGGGCGGATGGTTGCTCCAGTAAGAAGATGAGTACGTACATCATCATATTCTGTATCAAATCCAGTCATGAAAACTCTAACCATCGTGGAGTTCCTATATGTTTTCTGTTGTTCAATAGACATCGTAATGGGCATGTATCTATGAAGCTTGTCAAACATGCCACGCAACGAAGAGTCGTAAACATGCAAGGGGCGACCATTCTTCTTGGTGTTGTAGATATCAAATTTAGTTAAAGGATCTTGACTTCATTCTTCGCCTGTGCATAGGTGGATGCCAAAGTGCCCCACATTGCCTTGGCAGTGGGATGAGTTAGAATATCATTGGCAATCTCTATAGTAAGAGTCCCACAAAGCCAAACACGTGCATAAGCATCATCTTGCTTCCAACAAGCATTTGCTCCGGTCTTGTCCGTAGGCTCTGGATATGTCAGGATGTGTTCCATGTTGTTGCACTGCATGAGGGTGAGAGACTGCATGGACCACAACTTATAGTTGGTCCCATCCATCTTAGCGATGGGAGCCAGGCCCTTGAAGGCTCTGGACGAAAAAATATCACCCTTGTTATCTGACATGATATAAGATGGCCAAATAATGGAATTTGATCGGAGAGTAGACCGATATAAATGAATCTACATAATCATATGAAGGATTGGTTGTATATTTAACCCTACAACCATCCTTCTTAATATTGTCGCTCGCTAGGGCCGGAAGACGTGATTTAGAATCCCAAAATCACGCTCTCCAGTCGGAAATCAGATCGCAAAACCTGGGGCCTCGGATGCACAGGGGATGGTCCTGAACACGCTGGGTGCACAGGAAGTGCAGGGGCACTCTCTGGTTGATGGGAAGTGCATAGGAAGACGTCCGGCACGTACAGAGGGTCTTGGACGCGCTGGGTGCGCAGGAAGGTGCCTTGCGTTTGGTTGCGCTGGAAGGCACTAGTGCAGGAGGGGCGTTGGGCGTTGAAGGGGTGCCAAGAGCACATGACGTCGGACGCGAGGCGCACGAGGCACACTGGGAAGCGCGAGGCGCTGGGCTGCAAGGCGCGCGACGTGCGGGGAGGCGCTGGGGCACAAGGCAGTGGGGCGCAAGGCAAACGGGGGGCGCGCAACTCACACAGGTCGGGGCAGGGGGGACAGGTGTCAGGTAGGGAAGGGTTAGGGTTAGGGATGATACGGGAACTCCGGTCTAAGAGGATCGTCACTCCGATACCAAGTTAAAGGAACATACTGGAATGCTTTATGAGAGGCCCAAGGGTTCCCTTATATAGGAGAAGAACCATTGGGTAAATTACAAAAAGATGAAATAGAAAATAGAAAATTACATAAAAGAACATACTAAAAATAACAGATTTCATTTCAGAAAAATAAAAAAAATAAAGGGAAAAAGGGTGGGAGCATGTAAGTTACATGCTCCCAGAGAGCATACTTGTTTTTCCACACACACACACACACACATACATACATACATACATACATACATATATATATAGAGAGAGAGAGAGAGAGGTTGGGGAGCTTGCACCATGGTGCATGTAACTTTACATGCACCGGTACCATAAACGTCCAACTTTTGATATTTTTTGAAACCATGTGGGATTTAGATTACTATATATCACCATGACGTTATTTAAAAATCAACTCAATTCAAGACTTCTAACTGATCCATCAAGACTGCAACATTTTAACAGTCTCAGAATTGCTGAAATTTTGTCCTTCCAGATCGACAAGTTAGGAATGTATGTTTTATATGAAATTTGTAACACATATTCCACTAATACGTCTAAGTAAATCCCTTGAGGTTTCATTTTAAAAAAATGAGTGTTTGGGGCACCGACGCATGCAAAGTTACATACACCATGGCATAAGCTCCCTAACCTCATACATACATATATACATATACATATACATACACATATAGGAGTTGGGAGCCTACACCCATTGGTGTAGGTAACTACCTACACCCGATCTTTTTTTCATGATTTTTAGGTTTTTTTCAAGGAAATCTTTGGGGAATTTTCTTGATATATTGAGGGGAATATGTGTTTCAAGTTTCATGCAAAACAACTATTCCTAACATGTTCATTTGGACGGGGTCATTTTCAACAATTCTGATATCGTTAAAATTTGATGGTGTTGATGAAGATGTAGAAGTCTCGAAGTAAGTTGAATTTTGAATGACAACATAGTGATATATAGTGATCTAATTCCCCAAAGGTTTCATTTCAAAAAAAATCAAAAAATAATGAAAAAACTAGCCGGGTGTAG
Organism: Ottelia alismoides; assembly: GCA_037367405.1. Lineage (NCBI taxonomy): Eukaryota > Viridiplantae > Streptophyta > Magnoliopsida > Alismatales > Hydrocharitaceae > Ottelia > Ottelia alismoides. The sequence goes on from JAZKJV010000696.1 coordinate 354,956, forward strand.
GTAATTACCTACACCCCTGGGTGTAGGCTCCATTTTCCCTATATATATATATATATGAAAATAATGGTGTTGCCCTCACCCCATTTTTCGCAATTTTTTTATTTTTTTAGAAAAATATCACCATGTATATTCATCCCTATATCACTCATATATGTCATTCGAATTTCGTCAGAAATAGAGACTCCTACGATCTCCATCTAGACGTCTTTTTTTAACGGTCGCTGGATTTTTTAAATCGACCATGTCTGGATGGAGGTCGTAGGAGTCTCTGTTTCTGACGAAATTCGAATGGCATATAGGAGGGATATGGATGAATATACATGACAATATTTTAAAAAAAATAAAAAAAATGATAAAAAAAATGGAGCAGCGTAGCCATGTTGGCTGCCCGAGGGGGCAACCCCATCGACCCCTATATATGGGGGGGATGGGTATGCCCTTTAGGGGCAACCAACATGGTTGCCCTGCATATATTTTTCTGCAGTTTTTTTTTGAAAAATATCACCATGTATATTCATCTATATATCCCTCCAATATATCATTTGAACTTTGTCAGAAATAGACTCCTATGCCCTCCATCGGTCTAGACATTCTTGTAATCGACATGTTCTAGATGGAAGGCATAGGAGTCTCTGTTTCTGACGAAATTCGAATGACATGTAGGAGGTATATATAGATGAATAGACGTGATGATATTTTTCAAAAAAATATGGAAAATAGGGTGGGGGCAGCCCCATTGAACCATGTGTGTATATCAAAAATGGGGCTGCCCTCGTGCCCTTTTCTGCATTTTTTTATTATTTTGCAAAATATCATCATGTATATTCATCTATGTATCCTTCCCATTCGAATTTCATCAGAAATAGAGACTCTTATGCCCTCCATATTGAATATTTAATTTTAACAGTCTAAACATTGTTGTAATCGACCTGTTCTAGATGGAGGGCATAGGAGTCTCCCTGACGAAATTCGAATGAAATATTGGAGGGATATATAGATGAATATACATGGGGATATTTCACCCAAAAAATTTATTGGAAAAGGGAGCGAGGGCATCCCAAAAGAGAAATCCCATCAAACCCCCCCCCCCCCCACACACACACACATACACACACATACAGGAAAGGGAAGCTGCTCCATGGAGCAGCTAAGCTGGCTACTCAACGGAGCAACCCCCCCTCCCTTTTTATTTTTTTATTTTTTGATTTTTTCTATGTATATTCATCTATATATCCCTCCTATATGTCATTCAAATTTCGTTAGAAATAAAGACTCATATACCCTCCATCTAGATCATGAAATTTTAACGGTCTGAAATTTGTTATAATCGACCTATTTTGGATGGAGGACATCGAAGTCTCTGTTTCTGACGAAATTTGAATGACATATAGGAGGGATATATATATATATGTGAATATATATGGAAAACAATAAAAAATATATAAAGGGGGGGGGAATTGCTCCATGGAGCAGCTTCACGTCCTCATATATATATATATATATATATAGAGAGAGAGAGAGAGAGGAGTGATCCTATGAGAGCAAAAAAATGTGAGAGCATGAGATCATGCATTCTGGACCACATGATCATGTTTTCTCTCTCCTGGTTGGATCATGTGATCCAGAATGCATGCTCTCATACTCTCACAGGATCACTCCTATATATATAGGGGGCAGGGAGCTTGCACCTAGTGGTGTAGGAAACTCCCTGCACCCACCTCATTTTCCCATTACTTTTTTACTTTTTTGAATTAAATATTGGGAGATTTACTTAATATGTTGAGGGAAATAAGTGTTTCAAGTTTTATGCAAAATAAACATTCACAACATTTTCATCTAAAAGGGATCAATTTCAGCAATTCTGAGACCGTTAAAATTTAGTAGTCATGATGGAGATGATAGAAGTGTCGAATTAAGTTGAATTTTGAATGATAACATGGTGATGTATAGTGATCTAAATTCTTCAAGATTTCATTTAAAAAAATCAAAAATAATGAAAAATTAGGTCGGGTGTAGGGAATTTTCTGCACCCGTCGGTGTAGGGTCCTTTTTCCCTATATATGGAGAGAGGGCGGGTTAATGAGACTGCCCCCGCGTTATTTTTGACGTTTTTTTATTGTTTTTCAAAAAACGTCGTTATGTATATTCATCCCTATATCCCTCCTATATGTCATTTGAATTTCGTCAGAAACAGAGACTCCTACGGCCTCCATCCAGACAGTCATTTTTTTAACGTTAACAAGATTTTTTAAATTGACCACATCTCGATGGAGGCCGTAGGAGTCTCTGTTTCTGACGAAATTCGAATGATATATATGAGGGATATAGGGATGAATATACATTGTGATATTTTTCAAAAAAAATAAAAAAAACATCGAAAATAGGGGGCGGGGTAGTCATGTTGGCTGCCCCTAGGGGTTGCCCCATTAAATCCACACACACACACACACATATATATATATATATGGAGACCTTTCAAACACACACAGACACACACACACACACACACACACACACACACACACACACATATATATATATATATATAGGGGCCTTCAAATAGGATTCAGTCCTTCCTGAGTTTAGGAAGGCCGCCCCTTTTTTGTAGAAATATGAGCATTTTAGTGGAATACATATACAGTTTGTATTATAGGTGCACGTTATAAATACAAAGCCGCATACAAAACTGTACATTATAATACAAACATTAAAACTACGCATTATCATACAAACTGTATGCGTTCTACTAAAGTCATCCTATTTTATACAAAAAAAGAGCTGGCCTTTCTGAACTTAGGAAGGATTGCGTCCTATTTGAAAGAAATCATATACATATATAGGGGATCTTTCAAATGAGGCAGGTCTTTTCTGAGATTGTAAAGGCCGATGTTAATTTAGTAAAAACTCTATAACAAATTTGTAAAAGTATAAACTGCATATTGTAAAAAAGATTTTATAAAATATAGAATCGAAATTTAAATTAACATTTTCATTCAGCATAATAATATTTTTATAATTTTATTTCACTATACATGTTGTTTTAATATTTATTATTAAATATATAAATAAGAATTTATAAAATACATTGAAAAGATACCTAGATTGATGGTGGTTCTCCACATGGTGAGACTGAGACCCCATCTCATTTGATGTTTATCCTAAATATAGAGAGAGAGAGGAAAGGGATGATGCTTCGCACAGCAGGCATGCGGCATGAATTAGGACCGTCAGATCGCACGCGGGAAACCATCAGATCCCAACAAAAGCAAACCCGTTCCCTCCCTCATCTTCTCCTCCGCACTCGCTCCCTCCCTTCTCCGTGTGCCTTCCCTTCCGCAACCCTACCTCCTTCCCAGTCCCCCGCACGTTCCACAACTCTCCTCCCGGTCCCCGCTTCCGCATCCTCTCGCTGCCCCTTGCTGCTACACTGTGCGGCCCCGATCTGCTCCGTCGTGGGGCCTCGAGTTGTTCATTCACATCTGCTACTCTTCCCAACTCCTGTCAACCCTCCTTCGCTCGTCGTGCGGCCTCCTGCTCCTCCTCTGGTATGGAACGGGCACTCCTTTCCACCCGCGCTACCCGCATATACTTCTCTCGATTCTCTGTTTAAATGTTAGGGATTGAACAGAGGATGGAGCACATGGTTGGATATTGATGGTAGATTATATTCTAAAGTGATGCAAATTTCTTAAGAAGAAAACTCCATAGAGAAATCGGATGTGGTTGAAAATGCTCGAACCCAAATACATATGGAAGAAGAATCAATAGAGATTTTTAGCAATGATTATAGTTCAGGAGTTTCTTAATGCTTATAGTTCAATGTGGTGTGGTGAATAAGTGAATAAGTGGTTGCTAAATAGACAGTAAATCCCAATCAGATTGTTACTATTGAGGTGGTACTAAACTACTAATGTAGTGAACCTTTAAAGTTATTCTACTTCTGATGCAGAGATATTATGCGGGAGTTGCTGAAGATGATTCATCTCTCGGTGAAGCTTGGAGAGTTTTCAATTACAGTGCCATCCATGTCATATATAGATGAAGCTTCAACATAGTTTGTACTGAGTGACGATAGCAGTTCACTCCAATGGTCATAATTTCAAGAGATGGATACGAGGAACATGTCTTTTTTGACATAAGTGTAGATTCTGTCTTAGTGTATCATTCCTTTAATTTCCAAGTATTATGCAATGGTGTTCTAGTAACATTATTTAAACGTAATATGACAATATATGGGAACCTGAGAGATTACTGAAAAATTTTGTAAATTATCAACATGATTAATTTTAAAATTAAGTAGCCTTTCTCCTGGATCAAACAATCTCATGTCCACTATTTTGATCATTTTATTGATATGGCATGTTAGTACACTGAATTAGTGAATTGACAAGTTTTATGCGCATTATGAACATGTAGAAATATTTATGATAAAAGATGACGATTTGCTGATTGTATGTTTTTTCAAGAACATCACTTCAATTGACTTAATGTGAACAAGCTTGGCTTTATGAGATATTCAAAGAAGGTTCATTGTATTACCGTAAACTCACACACACGAGAAGTCAACTGTTTACAACCCAACACATCATCCATTTGCTCATCCATATATGGTACATGAGATGCCAAATCTCTCACTCCCACAAGCAGTCGTCTTTTGCAATGCTCATTATACATCCCCATTAATTATTATATTTCAAGATTGGATCATGTCGAGGGAAATTACTATTTGTATCCATTTTATATCCGTATTTTTTAAAGATAGTGTAGTACATTTCTTATTTCCATCAATGTTCATATGTAATTGTTTTCATTCCTACTTCATATTCATCACTGCATCACATTAGACTGGCTCATTTTTGTCATGTTATATTGAAAACCCCATGTCTACTGTTCTGGAGAGAAGCTTTGTAGCCATTTTATGGTAAATTAATGTGAAGAAAATTGGAATAGAACATTATGGAGGTAGTGAATGTCAAAGTTATTTGCAAAGTTCGCAAGCCAATTACATGTCACTTCCCATAAGTTCCGTGAGGCTGATCACCGAAAAAACCATTAGATCAACTGCACTTGCCAATTACATCACTTCCCGCAAGTTATGTCAAGCATTCAACAAAAAATAATCGAATGACATCTCCCCATCATGGTCTAATGCCACGTATGAGAAGACACATGATATATGAACAGAAGCAACCCTTAAATGGAAAAACTTAGAACAAGGCATTCTCCGATTCACATCTTACAACACAACTGACAAGCCTACCATTAAGATGGAAACGATGTGTGATGTCGAAATCTTCATCTACACTAAAATCATGTGAATATTATAATTCTACACTTACAAATATACAAAAGTTTACAACCCTGAAATTATTCAACATGGCCACCTTATGCAGAAGGTCCTCGACAGCATTCAATAAAATTTGATGCTAGTATGCAACTCTGTTAAAGAGGTTGCACATGGTGAAGATCGCAGATGGCATAGGTTGATTCAAGGTATGACTTGGAAATTGATGCATTGATCACTCTGAAAATGTTGCTAACCCAACTGACTAGCCAATCATATTAACTAGTGGAGGCAACAACCGATGCAGAGGTTGACTGATAATCCAGCATCTGAAAGTAAAAGATGACTACGTAATGTTTAAACTTAAACACGTAAAAAAATTAATTTTTCTTCCAAAGCTAACAGATACAAATAAGATTCTTGTATTCTGCAAATAACCACATGCAATCAAAGAATTTGCAAGATAAATATCACATTGGATAAGCTACTCCTGCATTATTTCTGACATTATATAATAGAGTGTTCCACCCATAGTTAAGGTTCAACTTCGCTACTTATGTAAGATCCATTTTAAAATGTAACAACGGATCTTCAAATTCAAAAATCTAGAACAAAAATGAGAAAACGCTTATCTTTTACAAAAAACTAAAAAAAGAGGGCTTTGCTCTCTTACAAGAAACTAAATTATAAGCAATTGCTACAATTTAATTCCAGGCATTGAACTGTAAGCATTAAGATACTCTTGAACTATAATCATTGCTAAAAATCTCTCTTGATTTTTCTTCCATATGTATTTGGGTTCGAGCATTTTTAACCACATCAGATTTTTATTTGGAATTTTCTTCTTAAGAAAAATACATCAGTTTAGAATATAATCTACCATCATTAACCAACCCATGTTCTCCATCCTTTGTTCAATCCCTAACATTTAAACAGAGAATCGAGCGAAGTATATGCGGGTAGTTCCGGACCAGAGGAGGAGCAGAAGGTCGCGCGACGAGGGAAGGAGGGTCGGCAGGAGATCGACAGACTAGCGGATGTGGACGAACAACTCGAGGCCCCACGACGGAGCAGATCGGGGCCGCACAGTGTAGCAGCAAGGGGCAGCGAGAGGATGCGGAAGCGGGGACCGAGAGGAGAGTTATGGAACGTGCGGGGGACCGGGAACGAGGTAGCGTTGCGGAAGGGAAGGCGCGCAGATGAGGGAGGGAGCGAGTATGGAGGAGAAAATGACAGAGGGAACGGGTTTACTTTTTGGGGGATCCGATAGTTTCGCTCGTGTGATCCGACGGTATGTCGCAGGGAGCTTGCCTGCTGCATGAAGCATATCCCTTTCCTCATATATATAAGTACTTCAAATGAGGTGGGGTCTCGCCGATATTCTGGTGAGCCATCAAGCAAATTCGTCAGATCTCAATCTGACGGTTGCATCAAAAACCTCATCCAAAAGGGTATTTCGTCAAATTGATTTCATTAATTTCGAGTTTCATTTATTGATTTCAAATTGTCATTCTAAACTTTTCTTGATTTGGTATTTTCACAAATGCCTTTATTGCTTAATTTCCGATTTTGTTCCAAACGATCTGAAATCATCCACAGTTTTGTAAAATACAACGAGTTTTTGTAAAATATATTTTACTATTTGTAAATTTCATTAATGATTTTATTTTATTACTGTAATTTCATTTTGTAAGTGGTTGTATCAGTTTTACAAATGTGTACATTCATTTTGTAATTCCGGTAAGTTTTTTAAGAGTATTTTTCCTCTTTGTAAGCTTCAATTTTTTTGTAATTGTGTATGTTTGTTTTGTAAAAAATCTGTGAATCTTTGTAACTGAATCTCCCTCCTTTTTAAAATTCACGCATGTTTTCCATTGCATTAAAGTTCAATTGCCATACATGTTTTCGAGTCCTGCAAAATATAGAAAAAACATTGAGATTTGTAAAAAAGGTACATAAATATGTAAATCTGAATATCAGTTAAGTAAAAATATTATACGATAATGTAACAGAATCTCCCTCCTTTGTAAGAGTGTCTGATCACTTTGTAAATTTTAGGCGCTCTTTTGTAAAATGATCTGATCACTTTGTAATATTTCTGTAGAGTTCTGCAACAAATAAGTACACTGTTAGATATTGGAAACATATAAAAAATTGACATGATATTGTAAAAAAAATCAATATTTGCACAAAACATTCCCATTTTTGTAAAAAAACTACAATTTGTAAAAAAGCTAAGAGGCCCCTCCTCCGCGCACATC